>CM062816.1:1981371149-1981971149 GCA_031772625.1 Pinus tabuliformis | reverse complement strand
ACTTTTGAATATCTTAGACAGAAGCTGGGAGTTGTTGATGCTTCATCCTGCTGTTGAAGCTTGTCTGTGCAAAGAAAAGTTTATGTACGCGAGTTGGATGAGGGTAATCCGCGTACATACGCTGATTTGTGCAGGTGCAGTCGCGTATATGGAGTTCTGAAGAAAATCAACAAGGGAAAACTTTGGTTGAAGAGCATCTGATATGGGTCTGTCAGAGATCATCAGGCACAGGTTCAGGGGGAGCAATTAATCTTCTAATAATGCATTGTTGGCATTACCTTAGAAGTTCTTGGTTCTAGTACTCAAGCTGTTTTGGTTCAGGTGGATCAGCTGCAGAAAGGGATCAGAAGGAGAACTTGATTGCTGATATCGACAGTGATTGTCAGATGATAATTGTCATTGGTGTTTTGCTTAGTCTTGATATTTCCTCTCTATGTCATGTATATTTTTTTTATCAAGGTCATGTAACGGCCTATTTTGGTTTCCCCACTATGCCTGGGATGATTGATGCAATTGATTGTCATATGTGAATTTCTGTTGTATCTCCACTTGGTTGGATGGATGATCCCCACTTGGTTGGGTGATGATTGTATGTATGTATTGAGTCTTTTGGTGATAGGAAGGTCCTTTATGATGTTTAAGTCATGGTTCTTCTTGAAGAACATTTTTTTTGCAGATCTTGCCTACGGTCAAGAGGAGCATGATCAGCACAACAGAGCAGAGATATCAGCATGAACTCAGGGGGAGCACAACCCTTTGCCCTTGATGACAAAGGGGGAGAATGAATTTGAGGATCTTGGGGTTGCCATCAAGTCCAAAGGGGGAGATTGTTGGCATTATGGCACAGGTGTGACACTATGGTACAGGTGTTGTCCTTGATGGCAACTCTCTCTGATGACAGATCTCAGTACAGACTACAAGAATGAAGAGAAAATTCATATACGCAGGTTCACTAACATCGAGTCGCGTATACACGCAGGTTAGACTTTATAGAAGTGCGTATGCGTATACACGCACTTTCATGCAAAGAAAAGCGCGTATAGAGGGATGTATTCCCACAGATCAATGTAACATAATGGATGTTGAGCCTTAGCATAGAGGGATGTATTCAACGTTTATAAGGGATCTCATGGGGTTCAATGAAATCATGCCCACCATTGTTGTTGATTTCACCTCCAACAAACTTGGTTATTAGGTCTGATTCCCTACTTACATCAACTGATTCTATTTTATCTGAGGGATTTGGATTTAGTGAGGGATTTTCCCTCTTTGAGGTGCTTCTAACCGCTCTTCCACTACAAGCACTCTCAGTTCAACCAAAATCGAGCAATTTTTTAAGATAATGTTGGCATTATGGCACAGGTGTGACACTATGGTACAGGTGTTGTCCTTGATGGCAACTCTCTCTGATGACAGATCTCAGTACAGACTACAAGAATGAAGAGAAAATTCGTATACGCAGGTTCACTAACATCGAGTCGCGTATACACGCAGGTTAGACTTTATAAAAGTGCGTATGCGTATACACACACTTTCATGCAAAGAAAAGCGCGTATATCTTACCTTTGGTCCATGGCAGTTAGTCCTTGGAATTTGAACCTATGGTTTTGGACCATGGTATCTCGACAGACGTGTTGATCCCTAGTATTGAGTTGATGGTATTGGTTTATTATGGTTTTGGACTGTGGTATTGAGGAAGACCTAAAACTATAAAAGAGGAAGGAGATCATGTGGCAAGGCATTATCTGAATGATTGAATATCTGATATTGTGATAGATCTGGAATACAGGTGATTGGGTTATGGTGCAGATCTAGATCTGAATGAAGGTGGAACCTGAGCGCAAGAAGGATAAGGACTATTAATGGATCTAAATCTCAAGGCTTGAACATTGGTATCTCTGTATGATTTTGATCTGTTATATGTGGCGCACTCCTGATCTATAAATCTGGGCTAACTAATGTCTGAATGCTTAACAGAATAAATTATCCTTTATAGATCTGTACGCAGGTTCAGTGAATTGAAGGTGCGTATATACGCGTTTTCTGTGAATGAAAGACGCGTATACGCAGGTTGGGTATGGTACATAAGCGTATACTCGCAGGTTGATGAACAATGAAGTAGCGTATATGTCTTGATTTATGTTCTAGCTGCTTCTGTTTTATTGCTGCAGTGTTCTGGGTTTAGAATTGGTGTTTGATTACAGTTACTATGTTCTGGGTTCAGTAATCAGAGAAGTGCTTAGTTGTTTCAGCTTTTGATTGGTGAAAAGGAGTTTGGGTTATGCAGAAATTCTTGATGTTTGATTGATGCTACTTGTGGATCCAGTTTGAAAATTAATGAAACGAGGTCCCTGAAAGCAAAGAGAAGGTTGCAGCCTTCTGCAGGTACTAGTATCTCAAGCTAGTACAAGAACTAAGGGGGTTGAGAGCTCCCTTCCAGGAAAGCTGGAAAACGAGAGAGAGTTGTAGCTCTCTGCAGGTTGCAGCCTGCGTACTGGTAAAGTCTGCTCCAGTACAAGACATTGTAAAGAGAAGTTCCTAATTAAAAAGAATATAGAGACGAATTGTAGTAGGGGGTTTTCACCCACATTGGGTTTCCTCCTTATATCTTCTGTTCTTGTGTGTGACTGTCTTCTGCTTTGTTTCATTGTTTCTTGTACTGTTTATGTGCATCTGAATCACAGATTAATAACTGACATCTGAAAGATAATTCAAATTATAAGTCTGATTTATATACGCTGGTTTCTTTATCTGTAGTTGCGTATATACGCGGGTTGTGTTAACTGAAGTAGCGTATATCTTCTAGAATTTAAAAAGGAAATATTTGGCTTAATAATACTGATTCACCCCCCCTCTCAGTATTATTTCCAACAGATAATTCCTTGTGTTGGAGGAAGGAGAGAACCAAAACATAGGAGGAATTAAAGAAGGGTTCTAAGGAAGGATCCACTCTCATCCTCCGAGGAACTTCAAACTAGAAAGAAGAGCAGGAGATGGCAGGGAAATGGAAAAAGAGCCACTGTGTCAAGAGGGCCAACATAGCTAGGTTATCCTTGGTATTGGGTGTGGACATTTCAATGTAGAAGGTGGAAGAAATGGCAACGCAATATCTAGTTGGCCGAGCTTGGGGAATAAAATTTGGAGTACCTTTCCCAAAATCCTAGGTTGAAAAGGAAATCATACCAATAGTCAAGAGCCCTTCGATGGTTGCAGTGCTGGCGAGGGGACAAATTCATTTGAAATTTAAGGAAGAGGCTGATGCATAACAGACCTCCCACATGATTTGGAAGATCAACTCCACTGCAACAATTTTCAAATTCTAGATGACCCTCTTTGACACCAAGCGGGAGCGATTGGATATAATTCCAATTTGGGTTAGAATCTCAGGTAATCCTCCACATTTCTAGGGAAAATTAATTTTCCAAGATATCGGGAACTCATTGGGCACATTTATGGAGCACAATTTCTCTTATTTGAAAATAAGAAATATGTCCCTAACTTGCATATTAGTCAACATTCATCTGCTCGAATATTTGGTTGAAGGCATTGACATAGGATGGGGGAGGAAAGAATCTAGGTCCTGGACTATGAAGGCATACCATTACAGTCCAAGTAGTGTCATAAGTATGGAAACTTGGTTGAGTATTCAAGAGCTTCCTTTACACAAAAGGCGAATAGAGCCTCGTGTAAGGAACATGATGCCAATTTCATGAGCAAGCACCCAACTCTAACCATGGAGGAACCAATCACTCAAACATTTCCAAGCGGCCAAGAACCTGAGGGAAAAGCTTCTCCAAGGGTGAAATAGGGAAACACAAGTGAAGCCTCAGTGCTAAGAAGAGCGACTAGGATCAATGATGGCACTCTCTTGGTTACTCCTCCTTCTTTTTTCCCCTTTTTTAAATGACTGTAGCATAAACCAAATAATGAATTTTGAAAGGTGTTCCAAGGTTTTAGTGGAATCTAAAGTATCTCTCCCTCCTTGTCGTGTCTTCCCTTTAAACCCTTCTCCTGCTTAGGCCATCTACCCGTGCCCAATCTTACAAAGTGATCATTCCTCACATGTGTTCTTTGCCCCACTATGTTATAGACATTTTTGGGCACTGCAACCCCAATCATAAATGTCCATAAACCAAGGGCTCTTAAGTCCCTAAAAGTGTTGTTCCAACCTCTAAAAGAACTAGGTCAACTGATTACATCTTCTCCCAGAAGTTCTCCATGAAAAACTATTCAGAACTGGTCAAAACTGGACCATCTCACCTGCTCCATGGTCTAAGTGCGCTGCATCCCACCTAAATACACACAGTAGGTGCGATGCATCTTGAAAAGCCTTTCTATGGGGTGTGATGGGCGAGAGTGGACAAATGGCAGAGTGAATCTGCAAGGTGGAGGATCATGGAATCTTCTAGAAACTTCTCCTGTGACACTTGCCTCTCTACATTCGCCCAGGGATGAGTAAGAGATCATCAATCTCCAAGTGGAATCAAGAACTATCAGAGAGAGGACACTAATCAAATCTCAAAAGTTGACTCACCCCCCTTGCAAACATCTATATATGGATCCCTCATCCCAGAGATCCAGAGGCTGGAATTTTGTATCTTGTAAGGAAGTGCTGCTGGTTTCTTGGTGCAACATCATAGTGTTGGGTGATCTAAGCTTTTCATGAGGTGAAGAAGGGCTTTCTTGCCGAGAGGATGATGTTGGGTCAGAACAATTGGTTGTAATCCTCTTTGTTCTTTCTTGATTATCAATAAAGTTATTCAAGTTTTCCTCCACATTCTTGTATGATTGATGTTATATGCATTTGTGTGGTCAATATATATCTGGTCCTATATTGTTTATGATAATAGATCTATGTTCTTGGATAGTGTTATGCTGCTTTGATTCTACAGGTGCTCTTTGAAGCTGGGTAGACAAGGAAGCGAGTGGCAAAGATCTATCAGAAATGAGAGGAATCGAACGAGGAACCAAGCGCAAGACAGAGGTTGGTCTCCTTATTCCCCTCTTATCTATTTCTCATAAAGGAAAATGAAAGTAGTTTTAGTTTGTTTGTTTCTAAGGTAGCTACCAGCCTTAGTGGGACTAGCAGCTCTGCATAGACACTAGATTTCCCGATAACAAAATGGCGACTCCACTGGGGAGCGAATAGATTGTTTGTTTATCTACATTTGTTTGCTTTATAAACTTATAGACGGAGCCTGAAGTCAAGACAACTAGCCTTCGAACTGCATTTGCTAGGCAAGTGCAAAGTAGATCAATGCTGCTTCAGTCTATCTCCGGGTTTTGTTTATGAACTGAACAATTGATTTACAAGCTCTCTAATTGCCCTTATGGTGGCTCTAGTAACCTCTTTAGATCTACCCCTGTGATTGATTTACTGATTACCACTTGCTCGGCCTAAATCCTTGAACTGAGCTGCAAACTGTGACCCAGAACCCAGTTAAAGTCTCGTCCCTGGTCCAGCGCACTGTCTCTTCTGTGAATTCTAGATGCATCGCACTTCCCGAGTGTAGTAGGTGCGCTGCATCTCTTTTTCACTGTGTTACAGGTGCGCTGATCAGACAAGGCCTTTCCTGCTCCTAGATTTGGTTTCTGTGTTCACTCTTTTCAACTCTATTCAAGAGTTTTGCTGCATGTAGTCAGTACACCTCTGTTGAAACCCCCTTCCTTGCCATTATTCCGCCTCCATTGTGCAAAGGACTGTAAATGTTTTTATGTATTTTGAGCCATTTTCAGTTCTCTTTTACAAAGAAGTAGCGTAATTGTACTGTCGTTTCTTGATTTGAAAGTGTCACAAGTGTCGTTTTCAGTCATAGAAGAGAATCCGATTGTTTTTGATAGTCGATTACACTGTTACTCTTGTATTTGATTTGAATTAGTAGTTTTTCAATTTTCGAAAGCAAGTTTTCAATTCCAAGTCGCAAAGTGTCGTCATTGTCCTCATTTTGTCTTGAAAAGAAACTTGCTAGTAATGTCGATTTGAAAAATAATTCAGATTTGTGCTTAGCTTTCTTTTTATCATTCACACATTAAGAAGGCTGAAAACAAATACATGCACGTGCATTTTGCATTTAGACTGTTTGTTGGTTTGATTTAGGACAGTGCATATAGTGTGTGCTCTCTGCTCTATGTTGAAAGAACGTCATCTCTCTTTCCTTAGTAGCTAGGATTTTCATTGGAAAAAGAAGATTAAACGATTGTTTATCATCTTAGATTGCATTTTACAAATTGTACATCTACATCACGCGGTGAACCTGAAAGGCAAATTTCTTAAGCAAGATCAACTGTAAAATAAATTTAATGAATCTAAAAACGCTTTGGAACCTAACGCACAACATCTAGAAGTCTAGGATAGAGACGTATTCTGGCATTGTAAAGCCTGGTAATTGTTGTTTTCATTGTCCCTCCACCTTGAGACGATAAGTGCCAGTACGGACTTGTTCTCCCACGTACCATCGAGTATATATTGGGAGACCAAAATAGGCTTTATCCTTTATCCATAGGAAGCTGTGTTTGCCGCCCTATCGATCGCAATGCACTGAACACAACATTCGGGAAGATTGACTGCCGTACCGTAAAAAGTATTTTGCAGTTTTGCGATTGGTTTGGTAATCCCTCTGTCTAGATTTCCAGAGCAGTCTCTTTCGTTCCTTTTCAGACTCCTTAAAGGAAAAGGTCCATCTGAGCACTTGTCACTTCAGGCTCATTAAAAATTGAAGGCGACTAGAGTCATCTTTTGTTTTTTCTCAAATCTTAAAAACTGAAAAAACAAGTTGTGTCAAAGCATCTAAAATTTATTTTAATCGGAATAAATATCACCTTTCCTACGTTGGTCTTAGGTTGAGAAAAATGGAGCCCACCAACCAAGGAGTTCCCCTTGGGGGAAATCCTAGTCCCTTCTCTTCTTGGGGGGATGTTGGTACGCCCCATATGGCCACATTGTCGCTTCCAGGATTGACAATCGGCTTGCCCGTATGGCTTTTCTCAACCTCTGTCGTTCAGAACACCGTGATTCTTGAACAATCAAGTCAGTAACTAAACGATACTAGAGTTACCCCCTGACCTTCTACTTCGTCCAATTCTTCCTCTCCTCCTTCCTCTTCGCTTGATGAAGCTGGTAAAGCCAAAAATCAAGTAACTGAGAAGAAGAAGGAGAAGAAGAAGAAAGAGAAGAAGAAGAAGGAGCCAAAGGTGAAAAGGGGCGACCAGGCATCGTCTAGAGAAAATCCACACACTGCACCATCCAGGCCTAAATCGCCATGTGTCATTTGCAAAGGAGACCACTATCATCAAGATTGTCCTTGCATCCCTCTGATCATAAGGGACTGGTCTCCTCGTTTGCACAACCCGGTGTCGTCAACCTCTGATGATCATGTTGAAGGTACACCGTCAAATAGTGAAAGTGAAGCCCCTCGACAAAAAGGAAGGTGTAAATTTCCTTGTAAATTGTGTGAATGCAATCACGTCGTCCACCGTTGTCCCTTCTTAGACAAGGCTAAAAGAGTTTTGGATGACCGTCCGGTTTCACCGTTACGACTTCCTCCTGGATATAAGAAGCTCTTGCTGAGTCCGTCACTAGTTGAAAATCTAGCTGACATGCCCTTGTGGTCGGTCGAAGCGTCTATCATTGAAGATAAACCATCTGAATCCACATCAGATGAAAGTCAAAAGGTTGAGGCGGCAGTTGACCCGGTCTTGCCTTCAGAGGATCCATCTTCAGATGATACAGTCACCGAAGAGAACAAGGATGACATCGTCCAAATTCTTTTCGTAAGTACAGACTCTGATGAACATGGGGGCAGTCTACCCGTTCCCTTACCGCAGGAAGGAAGTTCGTCAGAGTCGTATCCGGCCGTCTATTCGGTCCCACCTCCAAGCAACCTAGTTGTTTCCTTCGATTGGAATCTACTAGGCAGACCCCGCTTACCGGCTAGGGTACCATTTCGAATCATTGCTAAAATATATCGAATGGTCATGGCCGGTACCATCATAGATGAAGGGGCTTCTATGAGTATCCTTTCCTCAACTGCTTGGAAAGCGCTTGGTTCACCATCACTTTTGCCTGAGATGAGAAATCTAACAGGCTTTGACAAAGGAACCAGTCGACCATTAGGGATCCTTCCCAATGTGCCGATAATATTGAGAAGGAAAACTGTTCACATGAACGTAATGGTAGTCCAAGGACCCTTGGATTATAATCTACTCCTTGGACGAGACTATATTTATTGCATGGGAGCCATTGGCTCCTCACTCTTTAGAGTAATGTGTTTTCCGCATGAAGGAAGAGTGGTCAAACTCATGGACCAGCTTTCATTTCCCGGTTCACACATAGAAAATAGTCATATACCAACCCTGAATGGTCTTTTCATGCAAGAAATGTCTCATCAATCCCCAGTCCGTCCTCCTGATGAGCGCGAGTGATTCGGAGGATATGACTGAAACCTAGGGGGCATGCACCCTGGCCTGTTTCGACAGGAGAACCTTGGGTATAGGGTAGGTTTCCGCAGAGGATATATGACTGGCTGACACACCCGTCCATTTTGGAAAATGGGATTAGACCGGAATAAGATACTTCTGTTAAGGTAGGCCTTTCCTGATAGAACAAATGTTTTGTCTGCAAATTGAGGGGTAACCTGGAAAAGGTAGGCCTTTCCCGATAAAACAAGTGTTTTGTCTGCAAATTGAGGGGTAACCTGGAAACTCTACTTCGCTATACCTGGGGGCATGCAAACCTTTTGGCATGCAAGCGAAGAGCGACCATTTATTTTTTAAATTTATAGGTCCTCTAACCCTTTAAACTCGTAGGATTGGTCGTTTCCTAACTTGCATAAAGAAAGGATGCGGGGCAAAGCTTTGAAAAAATGTCGTTTATATATGAGACATCCTTATTATATGACTGGATTAATCGAGCAGTTTTAATGCGGAATTCAAGCACGTTAAAAAATAAACATAAGCAATGAGTAAATGTTCCCCCAGAGTTTAAGCTCATTAAAAAATGAACCAATTTCCGGTAAATAACCATCGTGAATGTATTATCATCAACCTTTGAATCCTTGTTCATGTTCTCATCATCACCTCCACTCTGTATTGGCCGATCATTCACCTCCATTTGATTGTTTACCCTTTTTGAGGAACAACTGCAAAGAGTGATCCTGTTAGCCTTCCTTGTGACACTGCCGTGATTGGAAAATTCCAAACCTTACCTGGAATCAGCTGCTACCCATATTTATCACTCTTTCCTCAAAAAACAAGTCTCCTTTAAGCTCTTTTCAACTGACTCGTAACATATGAAAAGATTGCCGAGCCATTGGCCTCTGCAGCTTGTTAAAGGGACCGGAAGTGCTATCCCTCCTTTAGATTTTAATCTTTTTGGACTTGAGGGATTATTACACAAAAAGATCGAGCGCTTGTTTTGTTCGGCTCGTCAAAAGTACCGAAAATCCATCCCTTTTGTATTGTTTTATACTTTTTCGGACTCAAAGGATTATATGACGGAAAAGGATTATTGGAGTTTTCTTTACGTCCCTTTTTCAGACTCTATAAAATTGAAAAGGACCGAGTTATCTTTGTCGTTAAACTCATTAATACCTAATAGCGACAAACTTGTCCATACAGACAAGGACGAGTTTCACTATCGCTAGGCTCGTTAAAACATAGCGATGGGTTTGCCCAAAGGGAAAATTATAGAACAAGCATATGTTATCCTCCTCAAGCTTGAAAAAAATAAAGAGGTACTGGTCAGCAATGACTGGGGAAAAATTGGGAAGAGAACTTGAAGAAACTTTATCGGTAGCAAGTCGCTCTTGAACATGACACTTTCACTCCGCATCCGAGTCAGGTTGGGTTGTTCCATTCACTGGTCACATCACCATGGTTCCGTCACACCATCCATATTTGGGGTTAATGCTACCGATCCATCATGTCAGTGTCACCGATATGTTCAAGAGAAGTCTCAGAGAATTCACCTGTGTCTCACCCACTGCAATACATTTACGTTCCATTCTTTCATGACCGCCACCCTGAACCTTATATCACCAGATCGTTTTCACCTCCATTAAAATTATTTGCTCCATTCCATGTCATTGATGTGGGATTCACTAAGGCCCACCTATGACGGTTCGCTTCTTGTTGACATCAGCTCATTATCCAAGAAGTCGATCTAGGAACAACCCTTTCAGTACTTTGAAGCTTGCATGCCTCAATGGCAAGTTTCTCACTTCCGGCGACAGGTTTACATCAATGGCCTTCGACCGAAAGATTTTGCGTGGTGTTCGACGCCAAGTCCCTCATTCACACCACGTGAATTGTAATGTAGTACCTTGAGGGTCATCATCATTATCGGTGATTCCTCTCGCGCCTGTTAAAAACTTACATCATTGGCTGGTAATCAGGCGATGTCTTTCCATGTTCGACTCCAGAACATCTCTCACATGGATCGACTTGTACTTTGAGTGAAGATCGAATGAGATTGAAGACCCCAGATCTAGTTTCATCCATCCAGGCTGCGATATATATTCAGGAAAATAAAGACATCAAATGTACATCATTACTGCACAGATAATCATCCAACCTAAGGGATGATGGCTCTACCAGAATAATCAGTCTACACTCAGATGATTGCTTGTCTTAGGTACATGAAAATGAATTTATAAAGCTGAGCATGGGAATGCCCGCCTCAGCTATACCATGAAAATATTATGAAGATAATGTATTGTATTGTATCTTATTACAGGTCACCTTCCAGCTTGAAAGAACTTCAGATCCTCATGATAAAGCATTTCACCCGACATCAACAGATTAACGACCTCATGCTTTAGGGGGCAAATGTTATAGACATTTTTGGGCACTGCAACCCCAATCATAAATGTCCATAAACCAAGGGCTCCTAAGTCCCTAAAAGTGTTGTTCCAACCTCTAAAAGAACAAGGTCAACTGATTACATCTTCTCCCAGAAGTTCTCCATGAAAAACTGCTCAGAACTAGTCAAAATTGGACCATCTCACCTGCCCCATGGTCAAAGTGTGCTGCATCCCACCTAAATACACACAGGAGGTGCGATGCATCTTGAAAAGCCCTTCTATGGGGTGCGATGGGCGAGAGTGGACAAATGGCAGGGTCAATCGACAAGGTGGAGGATCATGGAATCTTCTAGAAACTTCTCCTGTGACACTTGCCTCTCTACATTCGCCCAGGGATGAGTAAGAGATCATCAATCTCCAAGTGGAATCAAGAACTATTAGAGAGAGGACACTAATCAAATCTCAAAAGCTGACTCACCCCCCTTGCAAACATCTATATATGGACCCCTCATCCCAGAGATCCAGAGGCTGGAATTTTGTATCTTGTAAGGAAGTGCCGCTGGTTTCTTGGTGCAACATCATAGTGTTGGGTGATCTAAGCTTTTCATGAGGTGAAGAAGGGCTTTCTTGCTGAGAGTATGATGCTGGGTCAGAACAATTAATTGTAATCCTCTTTGCTCTTTCTTGATTATCAATAAAGCTATTCAAGTTTTCCTCCACATTCTTGTATGATTGATGTTATATGCATTTGTGTGGTCAATATATATCTGGTCCTATATTGTTTATGATAATAGATCTATGTTCTTGGATAGTGTTATGCTTCTTTGATTCCACAGGTGCTCTTTGGAGCTAGGTAGACGAGGAAGTGAGTGGCAAAGATCTATCAGAATGGAGAGGAATCGAATGAGGAACCAAGCGCAAGACAGAGGTTGGTCTCCTTAGTCCCCTCTTATCTATTTCTCATAAAGGAAAACGAAAGTAGTTTTAGTTTGTTTGTTTCTAAGGTAGCTACCAGCCTTAGTGGGACTAGCAGCTCTGCATAGACACTAGTTTTCCCGACTCCACTGGATAGGACCTCCCTTCACTGGTCACATCAACATGGTTCCGTCACACCATCCATATTTTGGGTTAATGCTACCGATCCATCATGTCAGTGTCGCCGATATGTTCAAGAGAAGTCGCTTAGAGAATTCACCTGTGTCTCATCCACTGCAATACATTTATGCTCCATTCTTTCATGACTGCCACCCTGAACCTTGTATCACCAGATCGTTTTCACCTCCATTAAAATCATTTACTCCATTCCGTGTCATTGATGTGGGATTCAGTAAGGCCCTCCTATGACGGATCGCTTCTTGTCGACATCAACTCATTATCCAAGAAGTCGATCTAGGAACAACCCTTTCAGTACTTTGAAGCTTGCATGCCTCAATGGCAAGTTTCTCACTTCCGGCGACAGGTTTACATCAATGGCCTTCGACCGAAAGATTTTGCGTGGTGTTCGACGCCAAGTCCCTTATTCACACCATGTGAATTGTACTGTAGTACCTTGAGGGTCATCAACATTATTGGTGATTCCTCTCGCGCCTGTTAATAGCTTACATCATAGGCTGGTAATCAGGCAATGTCTATCCATGTTCGACTCCAGAACATCTCTCACAGGGATCGACTTGTACTTTGAGTGAAGATTGAACGAGATTGAAGACCCCGGATCTAGTTTCATCCATCCGGGCTGCGATATATATTCAGGAAAATAAATACATCAAATGTACATCATTACTGCACAGATAATCATCCAACCCAAGGGATGATGGCTCTACCAGAATCATCAGTCTACACTCAGACGATTGTCTGTCTTATGTACATGAAAATGAATTTATAAAGCTGAGCATGGAAATGCCCGCCTCAGCTAGATCATGAAAATTTTATGAAGATAATGTCTTGTATTGTATTGTATCTTATTACAGGTCACCTTCCAGCTTGAAAGAACTTCAGATCCTCATGATAAAGAATTTCACCCGACATCAACAGATTAATGACCTCATGCTTTAGGGGGCAACTGTTATAGACATTTTTGGGCACTGCAACCCCAATCATAAATGTCCACAAACCAAGGGCTCTTAAGTCCCTAAAAGTGTTGTTCCAACCTCTAAAAGAACAAGTTAAACTGATTACATCTTCTCCCAGAAGTTCTCCATGAAAAACTGCTCAGAACTGGTCAAAACTGGACCATCTCACTTGCTCCATGGTCTAAGTGCGCTGCATCCCACCTAAATACACACAGTAGGTGCGATGCATCTTGAAAATCCCTTCTATGGGGTGCGATGGGCGAGAGTGGACAAATGGCAAGGTGAATCTGCAAGGTGGAGGATCATGGAATCGTCTAGAAACTTCTCCTGTGACACTTGTCTCTCTACATTCGCCCAGGGATGAGTAAGAGATCATCAATCTCCAAGTGGAATCAAGAAATATCAGAGAGAGGACACTAATCAAATCTCAAAAGCTGACTCACCCCCCTTGCAAACATCTATATATGGATCCCTCATCCCAGAGATCTGGAGGTTGGAATTTTGTATCTTGTAAGGAAGTGCTACTGGTTTCTTGGTGCAACATCATAGTGTTGGGTGATCTAAGCTTTTCATGAGGTGAAGAAGGGCTTTCTTGCTGAGAGGATGATGCTGGGTCAGAGCAATTGGTTGTAATCCTCTTTGCTCTTTCTTGATTATCAATAAAGTTATTCAAGTTTTCCTCCACATTCTTGTATGATTGATGCTATATGCATTTGTGTGGTCAATATATATCTGGTCCTCTATTGTTTATGATAATAGATCTATGTTCTTGGATAGTGTTATGCTGCTTTGATTCCACGGGTGCTCTTTGAAGCTGGGTAGACGAGGAAGCGAGTGGCAAAGATCTATCAGAAGGGAGAGGAATCGAACGAGGAACCAAGCGCAAGACAGAGGTTGGTCTCCTTATTCCCCTCTTATCTATTTCTCATAAAGGAAAACGAAAGTAGTTTTAGTTTGTTTGTTTCTAAGGTAGCTACCAACCTTAGTGGGACTAGCAGCTCTGCATAGAAACTAGTTTTCCCGATAACACTCTAGTCCTCCCTAAAATTTCTGATGCTAATTTTTTTCTATATAACCTTTGTTCCCAGTCGGTGGTGCCCTAAAAGGAGGGATTTTTTTGGGGATTGGCGAAGCTCTCCCTCTCCTCCACCAGTAGTAGAGGTTGGGGTAGGAAGTCTCACTTGACGAAAGAAAACTAAAAAGCTCATGAAGAGTTAGCTTCAAGAAAGAAACTATCCATAAAAAGGGCCCTTAGAGCATTATCAACCCCAAAATAGGTCCCATAATCAAGCTACTTTTATTCAACTATTGAGGTTTTGCATGTACCCATAAAAAAATTGTGCTTAAAATCTTAGTCGAAATTAGTGATCCAGATATAATCTTTCTTCAATAAACCTTAGGAGAAGGTGAATCGATAGTCAAATTCCTTGAAGCTCTCTTGGTTGGCTAGAGGTTCACAACCTCTAACACTTATGGACGATCTAGGGGGTAGTTGCGGGCTGGAAAACCAGGTTCATCAAATATTTAAACCTTTGGAGCACAAATTCTGGTCTAGGTATTAAGGCATTCTCTTGGGATCTTGGTACCCCTATTATGCTGATAAACATCTATGGTCCATCTCTAAATCAAAAGGAGTTCTAGGACAAGTTCTTTAACAAATCCTTTATCAAGTCTAACACCATAATCATTGGTTGTGACTTGAATTTATCCCTTGGCTCCTCTGAATCTTGGGGTCCTAGGGCATGGTTGGATCCTATTGCTGACTATTTCATATGTATGCTAGATCAAAGTAAGCTGGTGGAGGTGGAACCATCCAAACTAGCTCCCACCTAGCAGAACCGTCGAAGAGGGGATGACAGGGTGGTCAAGGGAATTGATCGTTTCCTTCTTTCAGAGGCATTGATGGATAGATTCTCCCTTATCAAAAAATGGATTGGATTAGGTGGAGAATCATACCACTCGCCCATATTTATGGAAATTAAAGGGGTATCTTAAAATTTGGCTAGCCCTTTCAAAGTGAACTCCTCCTAGTTAGAATATAAGGACTTCTTATCCCTTGTTAAATCTCATTGGAAATCCTTTGATCCCTTGTAGGATCTTCAGTTGTTGCTCAATTCAAAGCTAATTTAAAATTGATCAAACATATAACCAAAGAATGGGAAAAGAAGAAGAAAATGGTTGAAGTTCAAGACTTGGTGGAGATTGAAAAGCGACTTCAAGACATTGCAATTTAAGAAGAGGAAGGATTCAACTCTCTCGACACTAGAGAGGCCCTCATAAAATTGGAAAAAAGGAAAAAATAAGTCCTAATTGTTCGAGAGGAGGAGTAGTGCCTTAAAAGTAGGGCCATCTAGTTGGAAAGTGGTGATGGAAATACCAGTTTTTCCATGCATATGCAAAGAGGAGGAAAATGTGCAACACCATAGGCTGAGGTAAAATAAACATCAAAGAGCTACGACAAAAACTAGGTTTATCATAGACCTAAGATAACCAAACCCTTAGCCGCAATAATATCCCCCTGAATTCAATAATTCTTGTCATACCAAATGTAAGTTTTAAACCTTTATAGTAATCATTTCATATACACATTCTATTTAAAAAAAAAAGAACAGTGGAAATCATACATAATAGTCGGAGATTTACCTTAAAAACCATTAACTAAGAAAACCAACCAAATTTTAGGATCCACGCCTCTAATTTTTATCATCAATAAACTTCATGATTTACAATACAATATATAGGATCCAATGGCATCCAAAACCCCTAATTCATTGGCCTGGATTAGATTACAACCTTAATTCATTAACTAGAATTGGAGGGCGATGGATTGAAAAATTATACACTAGAAAATTGCTGAAAGCAAAAGTAATGTGCTGAAAATCACCAAAAAGAGAATCATGCAAAGAATATAACACATAACCAACAATGGAGAAACCAAGAAGGGGAGTGACCCAACTCTTCTGTATGATCAAAAGGGATGAATCCATGGCTTTTTTAAGGATATAATTCTTCTTCTAGGGTTGGATTAAACAAGGGGATTCCATTATTTATAGATGCCATTATTATTATTTATTATTTATTTATTTTATTTTTTATTTTTATTTATTTATTTTTATTTTTATTTTATTTTATTTTTATTTTTTATTTTTATTTTTATTTTTTATTTTTTATTTTTATTTTTATTTATTTATTTATTTTTTTAATTTTAATTTTAATTTATTTTAATTATTTAATTTATTTATTTATTTTGAATATGTCAACTCCTATATTGATACAAAACATTTTTACATGGAGGCAACGACCTTGAGAAGTCTAGCCTAGAGAGGTGGCATACTCACATGTTGTGGCCACCAACAACCCCCCTCTTTGTTTGGTATTAGCGATAACACCAAGCAAATGGGGACCCTTAATAAAAATCCAAAAAACATTTTATCAAAATTTTTTGTAGTTTAACTCCCTAAAGCTATATCGCATCGCGAGAAGAGAGTGAAACGTTTTCCTATGCACATAATAAGCTACGAAGAAGCGACACGAAATTCATCGCATCGCATATATTATGAAGCACTCTTAAATGAAAAAACTTAAGGAATCTCCGACGGCCGATATGCGACGTCGCATATCGCAACATCGCATAAGCAGCACACAATGATTGGATGACTAAGCGCGATCTGTGATGTTGCGATCTGCGATAAATGCGATCATCAATTCCTGCGATGACACATCTTTACGACACGATCCTCGATACTGCGATGTGATTCACAGAAATCACCCATCGCAAAATTTCCTCGGCACAGTATTCAAGGAAAGCTGTCTGTAGACCAAAATTGGGTGTGCGCCTTAAAAGAAATTAATGATTGTACGCCAAAGTATCCAAGAAGGATTGTGTTGTGTTTTTCGAAGAGTCAGTTCATTATGGGTGTCATGATTATGCATTCATTAGAGCTTAAAGCTTTCATGTCAATCTTTTCATCATTACTCTTTTCCTTTGCGTAAACTGTAAGACAACAAATAACATAAAGCAATGTGCAGGAAACATCTAAGGAAAAGGGGAAAGTGTCAATGCTCGGAGAACAGAGAAGAGATGCCTTCACAAGCAGATACCGCATGCAACAGGACCACAGATTCCAGAGTATCACTCAACAGATACTGATGTCAATAGGCCATCCAAAACTCAGAATCAAAGGCACACAAAAGCAGCATGTTTGCAAAAGATCCTGAAGCTTATGCCCGGTAAAGCAAAAAGAAAAAAGGCGCTAAAGAGGGAAAACGCCCCAGAAAAGCCCAGAACAAAGAACGGAGGCAGTTTTCAATACAGAAAATTGTTCAGAGAGCAAAGTCCCTAACTTATTCAGTCATTCGCAAGGCCGGAAACCGAAATAGTAAAAGCAGAATCAGTTTGAGAGAAATTTGGGTTATTACCAAGTATACACACAGTGAATACACCAAGCCAGAGGAAGATTTTCGAAAATATCTTCTAGTTTGCTAGAAAGTGGTGCCAACGCTTGTTATTTCTATTTTCGTAGCTCAAACGAAAGGAGAAGACGACCATCTGACTCTTCCCAGGCGAATGTTGCATGCTTACAGCACTAAGGAGCAAATACAGAAACGGTTAGGAATTAGATTCAATTTTTAGAAATAATTTTGCTTTAGTAGAAGGGTGGTCATTTAAAACCGTGTCCTAAATTTATGTAATTAAGATTAATTAGTTAGAAGTATTTAAACCCTTCTCAGGCATTTGGAGAAGGGTCCAGAAATTTGTCAAAAAACTTGTCCTCAGAACATGCACTTTTGCACCCTCGGAGGGGGTTTTTGATGAATGGTTGGATCGAGATTTATCAATGTTTGCATTTGATATCTGCTACTGATGTTGCACTTCTGTACTCTTAGTAGATGTTAGAACAAGTAGAGATAAATCGTTGTTGCTTGAAGCTTATGAGTGGAACCAGTCATAAATGGTACTTTTATCTCTTGACCATTTTTGCTTATATTCTTAAAGTGATATACAGTTTTCAGTTGTTTATATGTTAATGCATGAATGTGTGGGTTACCATTTGGCACTTCTGTACGGTGGAGTCATTTATTTGTGTTTGATATATGAATAACTTATTATGCGATATGCTGTTCACAACTGTTTTGCTTAACTTTTTATGCAGAGTGGTTTATCTTAATTGATTTCTATTCTTATGATAGATGAATGATCTTTATTACCAGTTATTGTTCGAAATCTCTTTAGATCGCATAATAGAAGAAATACACCCCGGGTTAGCGTAGATTAGATGTGTTGTTTCTCATTAGATTACAATAGCATAGAGTTAGTTTAGAAGTTTGAATTAAATTAGCTTTAAGTACTCCTAGATCAGCATCATCCAACTCTACACACACACCCCCCTTAGATTGGGAAACTGGTCCCATTATCCCCAGTCGAACCCGCTATACCAAACGGATAAGGAGCTGCCGACCAAGGTCCGGACCGGGTGGGTATCCCCCTTGTTGTCGACCCGATTTTCGGGGCTTCAACATATTTGGTGCTAGAAGGAGGGCCCGAACTATGAATGGCACCTAAATCAAAATCTAAATACCATTCTGAGAGTAAATCGCCCTCATCAACTCCCCCAACTTCCCCAGTACGTTTAAATCCAGAGTCAGAAGTCGCTCGAGTATCAACCGCTGCTACATACCCTAATATTTCAGACCAATTTACCATTGAACCCCCTGAAGTTCAAACTTTGATTCGCAAACTCCAGGGATTTTATATTTTTACACAGAGGTCTGATAAATCTCAAAGTAGCGTGACTTCATAGTACAATCCTACTCATCCCCTGACCAGATTAAAGAGTGAAAAATTTGGCATCCAGCCAACTGAATTCCCTCTCCCCACCAGGAAAATAGCTAGGAAAACATCACCAGAGTATGACAGTGAGACTCTTTCATCTACGTTGTCCATTTCAACTCCCTCACCGCGAAGTCAGCCACCCACATCTTCATTCCAAACCACTCATCCATCTTCCAGAACCCCTCCTCTTCAATCATCAAAGATCATAATATCTTCATCTTCCCAGCCTCAGGGATCATCCTCTGCACTTTCATTTACTAGCAGCTCAACGATGGCCCAGTCTCCATGGAACAATCCTAGGGCAGTTTTAATGCCTCCACCCCTGAGCCAAATACCGGCCCATCCTGAGAAATGGCTACCCAAATTCAATCTAGAAGCAGGCATGCTAGCTGAAGAGCATATTAATAATTTCATGCTTTCTGTCAATCTCAACGGAGTTACCAACGAGGATGCTATTGTACGGATTTTTCCCTATACAATGCAAGGAACAGCCGGGTCATGGTACTTTTCATTACCTTCCGGGTCTATCACAAGTTGGGACATTTTTCAAAGTCAATTCCTTACCAAGTTTGGTGATGACAAATCAATGGCGACGTTAATCAATGACCTATCCAATCTTAAAGCCGAGACTAGAGAACCCTTCGAAGATTTCAATTTACGGTTCAATAAAATCCTCAACAAAATTCCCGCTGCTTCCCAACCCAGCGAAGAAGTAAGATGTGAATGGTATATTACGGCCTTACCATCAAACTTTGCAATCTTCGTGGACAGGGCAAATAAGACAACCTTAGTTGAAAACTTGACAGAGGCGATAGCAGTAGAGAAACGCGTAGTAGCCCTGGAAAAAAGATCTGCGATAGAAGAACACAAATCTAAGAAAGTCTCATTCAAGGAAGACCCCAAGAAGAAACAAACGAAAGACCCTTTCGATTTGGAAGGATTAAAAAAAGTGTTAAAAACCATGTCCAATGAGATGATTGACATAAAAAAACAAGTAGCAGAAACTTCTTCAAAAAAGCCCTACAGAGCTTTTAAAAGAAGTCCTTCAATGGATGTGAAACCACCAAACGCTATCTCAAACGTCGAATCCGAAGAAGAGGAAGATGAAGAGAATACCACTGAAGGGCAGACCGATGACAAAGAAGTTGTGGAACTACAAGGAATGTGGGATTTCATCCTCCCACAAGAAGAAGATCAAGAAGAATTTCCGGTTAGCACACGAAGCAAAAATCAACTTGATCCTCCCCAAACTACCCCTAAGCAGAAGGGCGCAAGCCCTGCAGCAAAAGATAAAGTCGCAACAAAGAAAACGACCGCTAAAGCGACTCAATCTAGCCTAGTCCAATCAGACCAAACACCTCCATCAAGAACACTGATTGTGTCGGATGAAATGGAGTACAATATTATTGATGACATGAAAAAGACTAGGGCTAATATCACTCTTTATGAGTTGAGCAAATTGAAACATCAACAGAAGATAATGATGAAAGAATTACATGCCGTGCCTACTACATCTTTGCCTACAGCTGTAGCTTCCCACAACATGGGAAGACCTCCAACCAACACGATCAATAAGGTTGATCCAAATGACATCGCCTTGATTGGAGGAAGATCAAGGTCTCATACTCCCCCTTTTCTTCTCACTTATGAAATTTTCAATAAAAATGTGCACAATTGTTTGGTAGATTTTAGTGCTTCAATAAATATTTTACCCAGATCAATATGTGCCAAGTTGAATGTTCAACCACAAAAATTTGCAATGCGCATAGTTCAGCTTGATCGATCTCAAGTCGAAGTGATTGGTGAACTTAATCAAGTGACCATAAGATTGTCATCTAACCCGAAGGTATGTCAAGTTATCGACATTCTAGTAGCTGATATCCCAGAATTCTATGGCTTGATTCTTAGCAGGGATTGGTCTGAAAAACTCCATGGATACTTCTCAACCGACTGGTCGCACATGTGGTTACCCTACAATGGTAAACCGAATCAAATAAAGGTTGAACGAGAGTTACACCAGAAGTACATAGTAACGAAATTGGAGGGAGAAAATGAAGCAATAGCATACAACAACAGTATCATAGGCAATTACTCGGTAGATTCTTTCCTCGGCAATTTCAATGCTCATACCTCACCTTACTTAGAAAATTCAGTTTTGTCCCAAGTCGAAATTTTTTCCCAAACTGATAATTCAAAGTGTGTTAATTTTTTAGATAAACCTGTAAATACATCTTTGTTTTGGAAATTATATTTTGATGGCTCTAAATCTAATGAAGGAGCAGGAGCAGGATGCGTTCTGATTAGCCCAGAAGGAAATAAGACCATGCTTACGTGCAGACTTGAATTCGATTGCACAAACAATACAACGGAATACGAGGCCTTGGTGCAAGGCCTATACAAAGAAATTGGGTTGAATGTTAAGTACCTTCAAGTCTTCGGAGACTCTGAGATTATTGTCAAACAGGTACGTAACACCATACATTGCCTATCACGTCATTTGAAACACTATCAATCTTTAGTACAAGATCTGACTGCACATTTCATAGCATTCAATATTTCGTCAATCCCAAGACTCTAAAATGCGAGCGCAGACCTGTTAGCTAACGTAGCCTCTAGATTTATTCCCTCTGAAGATTTTAGTCCAGATAGATTCTCAATAGAATTAATCTTTAGATCGTCCATACCTGACAACATTACAAACTGGAGAGTATTCAATGACGATCCTGACATTGTAAATTTCCTCACTTCTGAAGGATCCTACTCCAATCAAATAATTGATGAAGACCATCATGATCGACAAATACAACAAAATAGCACTGATAATGCTATACCTAAATCGGTGGTTAAGTTAGAAGACTTATATGATTTGAAAAGTCGGTTTAAAAGGTCTACCAATTCTAAGCTCTACAGTTCAACTCTGAACTACGAATTAGTAAACCTAGGAACCGATGATAAACCACAAAACGTTAATCTAGGCCACGGCCTAGCCCCTGAAGAAAAATTAGCGTATATCCGTCTTTTGAGACAATACAAAAATGTTTTTGCCTGGAATTATGATGAGCTGAAGACATACGACACTTCTATCATTCAACATACTATCCCTATGATTGACAATGAAAAACCTGTCCAACAGAAACTCAGAAAAATCCACCCCAATTTAGAAAATCAGATAAAAACTGAGCTAAATAAGTTATTAAGAGCCAGAATAATTTTCCCCGTCAGACATTCCAAATGGGTCTCCAATATGGTACCCGTTAGAAAGAAAAACGGAGATATTAGAATCTGCATCGATTTTCGGAATCTCAACAAAGCCTGTCAAAAAGACAATTTCCCCTCCCACCTATGGAGCAGATATTACAGGCAGTAGCAGGATCAGAATTAATGTCTTTTTTGGATGGATTTTTAGGATATAGTCAAGTGCTGGTACATCCTGATGATCAGTTAAAAACCACATTCCGAACTAAATGGGGCACATACGCATATCAGAAGATGCCATTTGGTTTGATCAATGTCGGAGCTACATTTCAGAGAGCCATGGACATCGCATTCAAGGGTTTAGTCAATAAATCTGTAGTGATTTACCTGGATGATATAACAGTGTACTCCAAGAAGCGAAGCGACCATCTCAAAGACTTGAAACAAATCTTTCAACGATGTTTAAGGTATGGGATTTCACTTAACCCAAAGAAATCTTTTTTCTCATTAAGTGAAGGAAAACTTCTAGGATTCATAGTGTCAAAATCTGGTATTCACATTGAGCCTGACAGAATCAAAGAAATTTCTGAAATATCCCTACCTCATAACAAAAAAGCCATGCAATCTTTCCTTGGTCAAATCAATTTTGTGAAGAGATTTGTCCCAGATTTTTCACGGATTGTTTCTCCTTTGCAAAACATGATTAAAAAGAATTCAAATTTTAAATGGGGTCAAGATGAGCATGAAGCATTCAACCTGATCAAACAAGCTATCATTAACGCTCCATCTTTAGCAACCCCGAATTTTTCAGAATCTTTTATCTTATACACATTTGCCTCAGAGAAATCATATGCCGCGATTCTAACTCAAGCAAATCAAGAGAAAACGGAAGCTTTAATCGCATTTTTTAGCTCGAATTTACAAGGTGTTGAACTCAACTATTCAGACGTGGAGAAACAGGCATATGCTGTTTTCAAAGCGATCAAATATTTCAGACCTTTCTTACTTAAAGCCCATACTAAGGTCATAGTACCATTTCCAGCTGTAAGAAATCTTCTAATACAAAAGGATGTGGGTGAAAAAAGAGCAAATTGGATCACCGCTTTACAAGAATACGATCTTGAGATCAAACCAGCAAGCATTGTAAGAGGTCAAGGCTTCTGCAAAATGTTGGCTGGAGCATCGCAAATTCCTGAGAATTCATCTGAAGAGGTACAGACGTATGAGGTAAGCCTAAACGATGCAGAATCATTATATGTTGACACCATTTATTATCTTAAGAACGGGTATGCTCCATCACACCTGGATCACACCAAGAAAAGAGCTCTGAGATTGAAAGCTAAACAATACCAGCTCATAAATGATGTTTTGTTTAAAAGGAATTATGATTCTTGCTTCTCAGGTGTCTTGAGAAAACTGAAGCCGAAAAGGTTTTGCAGGAACTCCACGATGGACCAGCAGGCGGACACTATGTTGGAGATTCTACTGCACATAAAATCTTACGTGCATGATATTATTGGCCCACGCTGTTCAAAGACTCACACAGTTACGTGAGGAAATGCCAAGTCTGCCAGACCGCTGCAGGGAGACAAAAGAAACCGTCCATGCCACTACAGCCGGTAAACATCGAGCAACCATTCAGTCAGTGGGGTTTGGACATAATAGGTGAGATCGTTCCTCACTCTTCTAAGCAGCATAGGTACATCCTCATAGCAACAGATTATTTTACTAAATGGGTAGAAGCAGTTCCTGTCAAGACAACTAATTCTGAAAACATTATTGAATTCATAGATCAATTTATAATCACTAGGTTTGGATTGCCAACGACTTTAATGTTTGATAATGCCTCGTACTTTTCTGGAAATACAATGACTGAGTTTGCACTTAAAAGAGGGTTCAAACTGAAATATTCGGCCAACTACTATCCGCAAGGTAATGGATTGGCTGAATCGACAAACAAAAACCTGATCAGGATTATTAAAAGAACATTTGACCAGAACCAAAAGAATTGGCACAAAGCGTTGGTAAATGCTCTATGGGCAGATAGAATAACGAAGAAAGCTTCAATCGGCACTTCTCCCTTTAATTTAGTTTATGGGAAAGAAGTGGTTCTTCCAACTCACTTAGTCATCCCCTCTTTGTCTTTAGTACAACACATCGATGAGGTATCTACTTCCTCCATACAACTAAGACAAATGGAAATAATTAAATTAGAAGAACGACGAGAACAAGCTAAGAAAACCCATGCTCATCACCAAGCGTTGATAAAATCCTCTTTTGACTCAAGCATAATGACCAGAAATAATTTTCAGATGGGAGATTTAGTTTTGAAATGGGATAAGGCTCATGAAGAAAAGGGTAAACATACAAAATTTCAAAAGATGTGGCTTGGTCCTTTTCAGATTGTAGAAGTCATAGGCCCATCAACGTTTGTGTTGCAGGATTTAGCAGGTAGAAGGGATTCTTTGCCTGTTAACGGACAGATCCTTAAAATATATTTTCCATAGAAGATCACTCTTCTATTTTGTAGGATAGTTTTAGTTTTTATTTTTTTTTTCTTTCTTATAAATAAAACCAGTTGTAGATGGTTACTAAAGGGGTTCACGAAAAAGACACCAATTCTCTATCATATTTTGAGCTTTTTTGCTTGTACAAGTAGCAAAATTTTTTCGAAAAATCTGATCTTTATTATTTACAGGTAGAGTTAACCTTAGCCTAGACATGATACTAGTTTCAACTTCAAAAATTTGATGAAAGCAACCTTTGGTAAAAAATTGTTTTATATCAGCACAATGAAAGGTATCAATAATAAAATAAATATTCTCTGTAAAACTGCTGTTTTCAAACTCTATTATTGTCGTCCAGAGCTTTCTTAAGGAAAAACAATGACTTCCTCCATGCTAAAGGAAATCGCAGCATTCAGAGGAACAATCTGAGAAAACACTGTATCTCAAAGAATAAGAGGTCTCATCATGAGCCGGATTATCATGATCACAGATAACTTGCTGACTTTGCCAATACTGTCCACCAAAACAGGGCAACGACTCAAGATTGTTGCAATCAAAAGATAAGGGGTCTCATCACGAGCCATCTTGTTCAGCGAAAGTGTAAATCAAGTGAATGATTGTGTCATAATTTGGCCACCAAACCAAGACATTGTTCTTTAGAGAATAAAAAAGGAAAAAGTGTCAAAAGGGGTTTTTCTCTGAAAAGTTGTAAATAGCCTTAAGCAGGATAAAGGATCATTGCTGGGTAACAGGTAACCCTGTCGAGGCTATGGACGCTTGCGGGTAGCAGAGGCTCTACCTACGACAAATGAGCATATTTTAAAAGCCAGCACGCAGAGAAGACCTTATTTTATCTTTAAAAGACCAAGTAATGTCTGGTGTGAATACAAGGACTAAGCCTGAGGAAACAAACAATTGGAATATGAAAAGGTTGAGACAAAATATCATTGATAGGATAAGGCATAATGTACTCTATCTGTCCATAACAAAATTTAGACGTATGAAAATTTTTCTGCTTTGGAAGTTAAAATTCAATAGAAAAGCAGAGATAACAGGTTCTTCACAGTGAATCGCCATTGTTGTGGCCACCAAAAACCCCCCTCTTTGTTTGGTATTAGCGATAACACCAAGCAAATGGGGACCCTTAATAAAAATCCAAATTTTTTTTATCAAAATTTTTTGTATTTTAACTCCCTAAAGCTGTATCGCATCGCGAGAAGAGAGTGAAATGTTTTCCTATGTGCATAATAAGCTGCGAAGAAGCAACGCGAAATTCATCGCATCACATATATTATGAAGCACTCTTAAATGAAAAAACTTAAGGAATCTCTGACGGCCGATATGCGATGTCACATATCGCAACATCGCATAAGCAGCACACAATGATTGGATGACTAAGCGCGATCTGCGATATTGCGAACTGCGATGTTGCGATCTGCGATGTTGCGATCTGCAATGTTGTGATCTGCGATAAATGTGATCATCAATTCCTACGATGACACATGTTGACGACGCGATCCTCGATACTGCGATGTGAGTCGCAGAAATCACCCATCGCAAAATTTCCTCGGCATAGTATTCAAGGAAAGCTGTCTGTAGACCAAAATTGGGTGCGCGCCTTAAAAGAAATTAATGATTGTACGCCAAAGTATCCAAGAAGGATTGTGTTGTGTTTTTCGAAGAGTCAGTTCATTATGGGTGTCATGATTATGCATTCATTAGAGCTTAAAGCTTTCATGTCAATCTTTTCATCATTACTCTTTTCCTTTGCGTAAACTGTAAGACAGCAAATAACATAAAGCAATGTGCAGGAAACATCTAAGGAAAAGGGGAAAGTGTCAATGCTCGGAGAACAGAGAAGAGATGCCTTCACAAGCAGATGCCGCATGCAACAGGACCACAGATTCCAGAGTATCACTTAACAGATACTGATGTCAATAGGCCATCCAAAACTCAGAATCAAAGGCGCACAAAAGCAGCATGTTTGCAAAAGATCCTGAAGCTTATGCCCGGTAAAGCAAAAAGAAAAAAAGGTGCTAAAGAGGGAAAACGCACCAGAAAAGCCCAGAACAAAGAACGGAGGCAGTTTTCAATACAGAAAATTGTTCAGAGAGCAAAGTCCCTAACTTATTCAATCATTCGCAAGGTCGGAAACCGAAATAGCAAAAGCAGAATCAGTTTGAGAGAAATTTGGGTTATTACCAAGTATACACACAGTGAATACACCAAGCCAGAGGAAGATTTTCGAAAATATCTTCTAGTTTGCCAGAAAGTGGTGGAAGCGCTTGTTATTTCTATTTTAGTAGCTCAAACGAAAGGAGAAGACGACCAGCCGACTCTTCCTAGGCGAATGTTGCATGCTTACAACACTAAGGAGCAAATACAGAAACGGTTAGGAATTAGATTCAATTTTTAGAAATAATTTTGCTTTAGTAGAAGGGCGGTCATTTAAAACTGTGTCCTAAATTTATGTAATTAAGATTAATTAGTTAGCAGTATTTAAACCCTTCTCAGGCATTTGGAGAAGGGTCCAGAAATTTGTCAAAAAACTTGTCCTCAGAACATGCACTTTTGCACCCTCGGAGGGGGTTTTTGATGAATGGTTGGATCGAGATTTATCAATGTTTGCATTTGATATCTGCTACTGATGTTGCACTTCTGTACTCTTAGTAGATGTTAGAACAAGTAGAGATAAATTGTTGTTGCTTGAAGCTTATGAGTGGAACCAGTCATAAATGGTACTTTTATCTCTTGACCATTTCTGCTTATATTCTTAAAGTGATATACAGTTTTCAGTTGTTTATATGTTAATGCATGAATGTGTGGGTTACCATTTGGCACTTCTGTACGGTGGAGTCATTTATTTGTGTTTGATATATGAATAACTTATTATGCGATATGCTGTTCAAAACTGTTTTGCTTAACTTTTTAAGCAGAGTGGTTTATCTTAATTGATTTCTATTCTTATGATAGCTGAATGATCTTTATTACCAGTTATTGTTCGAAATCTCTTTAGATCGCATAATAGAAGAAATACATAGCGTAGATTAGATGTGTTGTTTCTCATTAGATTACAATAGCATAGAGTTAGTTTAGAAGTTTGAATTAAATTAGCTTTAAGTACTCCTAGATCAACATCATCCAACTCTACACACACACACACCCCTTAGATTGGGAAACTAGTCCCATTATCCCTAGTCGGACCTGCTATACCAAACGGATAAGGAGCTGCCAACCAAGGTCCGGACCGGGTGGGTATCCCCCTTGTTGTCGACCCGATTTTCGGGGCTTCAACATCACATTACCTAGCTGAACACTGACCAAAAAGACTTGCTGTTGACTGACCAGAAGAGCTTCTAGGACCAAGACCATGACTAGTGCATAGAAACATAATACACCATTGTCAAAACTGTAGACTGACCAGAGGTAATTCAAGGACCAAAACGGATTGTCTGGGCTCATACATATAAACAGGGAAGCGCTGCCCAGTTCAAAACTGTAATCTGATCCATTAAGCAACTGTAACCGTAACTTTGAGCAACAGGGAAACAAAAACCAAAGAACGCAGACCTGTTTAAGCTTCATGAGTGGTGGAAGGCGACTCTTCAATGATACGACACCCATAATTGTAGGGGTCATCATCCTCAGAGGGATGGCCCTCTTTGCCTTAAGAACTGCCACCAGTTGGGACACTCGGACCAACGTGAGTTTGCATATCCTGGGTAGCAGTACAACCAGGATCCCTTATTCTGCTTGCTGTAAAACTGAGAAGTGCTAGGCGAATCTTCCGCCCTCGTCTCCATAGTCACTCCTGGAGTTGTGACCACCAGACCAGCAGTACCCTCGCGCAGCTTAATGGTGACTGAAGCAATGAAGGAGTAATTACTGAGAGTACAGGGGAATTGAAAACAAGCAGTGTAAGAGTGAGAAGTGTGAGAGCTCGACGCTGAGTTATGCTGCCCTCAACCTCGTCCACGACTGCTCCTGGTAATGAGATAGTGGTCAGAGCAGAAGCCCGAGGAGTAAGATGAGGAGTCAGTGGTAGAGGAGGAGGGTTGGCGAATAACTCGCCCACGGGAGCTTCCCCTCTTGCAGCCCATTCTTTGGCACAATTTAGGCATGATGAAAAGAGCTGGAGGAGCTGAACAGGCAGAAGAACTGTGTAGGCCGGGGGAGACTGAAAGGGGCCGAGCTTCAGCACGCAGGGGAGCAGTGAGAATGACAGAGAACAAGCAACACTTGAAATTGCAGGAAGGACTTTGTAAAACATGAAATCACGACTGAGAATCAACACCGAAATCCTCAGCACAACGATTCCCTGGTCTGGTCCGAGAGCAGGGCTCCGCGGCAATGAGGGAGCAATACACTCGCAAGGGAGGAGCATTGAGGAATTGGAGGGGCGCCATAACAGAAGAACAAGAAGGCTGGTATGGAGGGACGAGCTGCATTAACACAGCATTGAAGGTGTTTGCAGAGAACATAAAGGCTGGCAACACGTGAGGCCAGATGGCGGTGGTAGTGAGCCACACGCCAACCCACCAAGTCACCCTCACTCTAAGTTCAATACTACACACCCGCATCTAGGAAAAATGTTCTCTTCTTGAGATATGTTAACATACCTATTTCTACATGGATTAAGATCCTTGTTGTTCCCCTCTTGGTTTCAACTATTTTATATTTCCCGAGAAGGTTCCATTGCAGATTTGGTTTGTCTCATTAGATCCATTTATTTCCTTGATTCATTAGGGTTTTGGTAGAGATGTCCCACACCGTCCTTGATGTGATGGGAAGGAGGAAATTGTTTGTTGAATACTACTTTTATTCTTCTTGGCCATTTTCCATTGCTCTTCATTTCTTGTGGGTTCCTTTTCTGTTAAAGCATCCTTAGGGAAATATTTTGCAAAATGCTCATATTCATGGAACTAATGAAATTTGAATGGGAGCAACTTATAGTCATGCTTCCAATTCTCAAAGGTTAACCCAATGGTCTCATACAATCCTTTCTCCATATCTATTTCTATGCATAAATAATCAAATGCAAAGATTTAGTCTTTTAGTACTACACCAATCTATATATTTTCCAAGATCATTTACTATTGATCCCATAAGAATGCCATTAAAATAATGTAAAGGGAGATGAGGAAGTTGAACACAGATTGGAATTTTTGAAGGATTGGAATTTAGGCATCCATCAATTCAGATACATTCCTTTAGTCCCAGAAAAGTAAGATTAGGTACAAAAAATAAGATCCATGTATTCCTTTGTTTCAAATAGGAAAGAATTAAAACCTTGGTTGTAAAAGAAGTGAGTCATTTTACCTTTAATAGGGGTTCCTTGTAACATTCCCCGCCACCACCTAGCCTAAACTAGCTCAATGGAAGGTGTTACTTTCCATTAACCCAACCTCCATAGTTTTGTCATGGCAGTGGGGTCATAAAACTCCTCATTCTTTCAACTTCTTCGACTATAAAAAAACATTACCACCACATTCATCTTGTTGAGACCTTCCTAGAGCTATAAAATTTAACCTGAACCAACTAATAGATCAATAGATATGGCCATTCAGTGTTAGGCCCATTAAACTTGCCACATCAGTGATGGTTCATTTGTGTCATCCACGTAGATGCTCACATGGCACCTACATGGCTACTCAACTATCATGGTCGGACCCACATAAAACAATCACGATTGTGGATAGTTGGTCTTTGGTCCATTTCACCGACAACATCAGGCCTAACATGGGCTGAAGCTTCATCCTCAACCTAGCTGACTTGCTAATGAGCCCGACTAGGTTACTAAATTAACTTACTTCTAGGCCCAACCGAGTTGACCATGACTAACAGACCCTTCTCGACTAGTCGATAGGTCCAACCCACTTCTGGTCTTGACTTACCTAGTTTGGCAGATTATCTTGACCCCCTAACCTGACAGGTCCCACAGGAAATTCTCAACCTGTTTTACAAGCGTTACTTGACTTAGAAGTTTTTCCTAGACTTATTTTTGGGATTTTGTATGGGCCTTAACTATTCACAACTTATGTATATGTAGACTCCTTCTAGCATGCCTTGGCCACATTGTTGGAGAGGTAAATCCCCTCTACGGATAGAGGCGATCCCTACTAGCCCAGAACGGGTCTAACAACAATCAGTCAATGCTACTATGCAAGTTCCTAATTGCAAATAAAAGGTAGGCAATGAACACCTACTTAGATTCCAACGCTATTGTTTGATGAAGAGATGCAGCTCTCGCTCCTTCGCTCTGGCCGGTCACGATCCTCCACGATCTCCGTGAATAGATACCTGCACACACGAAGAGAAAGACAAACACAAGCGTGAAATCTAATAAAAGCAATTATACATCAGTCAGAAAGGACGTAACTCACATTAACCATTACAAAGACAAATGAGAGTGGAACCATAATAGTAGTCATCTATTATTAATCAATAACAGAGAAGAGTACAACCAAATGTTCTGACGTCGAATCCTTCTCAAGAGGGTCCAACCAGCAAGTCTCTTAAGCATTCACCCTTGGAGGTAGATCTCCCAAGACAAAAAACTCTCTCTCACACAAGCAACACTCCACAACCTTCCTCAAGCTATCTAGCAATTCCACACTTATCACACCAACTACCTACTAGCAGCAGCACTCTGAGCACTATCAAATCCACACAATCCAAACTAGCTGCTCATGGCAATGGTAGAGGTTTAAATAGGAGAAGGAGTCTCCATGAATGGTGGGAGGATGAGATTATCTCCGAGGAAGGTGGCTCAAATGACGAACATACATGCCATAGAAGGGAGGGCGATACTCACAAGGCCAACAACCAAGTCTGGAGTTATCTAGAAGGCTAGCTGTTAGAACAAATTCACCCAAACTGGATCAACGCGGGTGTATAACTGCACTGGTGCGCTGACATCGCATCTTAATAACGGAGCAGGCCGTGTCAGCGCGACTTAATACAAACATAGGATGCGCTGGCTCATGAAATTCGACCAGCGCGGAAAACCCGTGTGCTTCCGCGCTGGCAGCGCATCAGTTGCACTATCACCCGCCAGTCAGCGCGGTTATTTTAATAACAATCATGATGATAAAATAAACTTTGGCAAAGTGGGTCATTTGGCCAGATTAGAGAGTAGGAGCATGATTAATTGGAATTCATGACACAGTAGGGAGACTGACAGGGAGACAGTGACAAATTACTGTGTAACAGATGCCCCCTAAAGCATGAAGCCCGAGAGAGTGGGAGGGGTGAAATGCTTTACAAGACCCGCTGAACTGGAACACCACCAGGAAGGACCTGCATATACAACTGATATCTCGATTACATGTAGTCTAGGCATGGGCGCAACCATCCAAAATACATACGAAGAAGGTCTGTGGTATGGACGCAACCACCTAGCTGAAGAGACCATGATGATAAAAAGGTATGGTCGCAGCCATCCCAAAAGACTCAGGTATGGGCGCAGCCATCCATCAATGAGTCATGTAATGATAATCCACAAAATCGCAACCTGGTTTGCAACAGACAAAAACCAGGGTCTTGCGCTCCATCCCAACCCGAACAAAGTACAAGTCCAAGCATGTGAATACATGAGCTGAAGTCGAACATGCATGAACATCGTCTGATTACCAGTCAGTGATGAAAACTATTAACAGACACGAGAGGTACCACCAATAATGACAATGGTCCTCAAGGTACTCATAGGTACAATCCGCGGCGTGTGAATCAATGAGCTGGTGTCGAACACCCGCAGAATCATCCGATCGGAGGCCAATGATGAAAACCTCGCGTCGAACACGAAAAACCTGCCATTGAGGCATGCAGGCTCTAAGGCACCTGAAGGGAGTCTCTAGGTCACTTTCCTGGATAATGAGCTGAAGTCGACAGGAAGTAACCTTGATCGAAGGTGGGCCATAATGTTTCCCACATCATCGACACGAGACAGAGGAAAATATTTTGCGTGAGACATCAGAGGGAGGTTGTAAGCTTGCAGAGGCCAACTTCTCTTGAACATATCGGCGGCACGACAGCGGATTTGGCAGTATTTGACATCAAATGAGCAGAGGTCATGGTGACAAGGCAATGAGCAGATGAGAGGTCGAAATATGGTAACCCAAACCTGTGGAGGCTAGTGTAAAACAAGATGAGAAATCCCCACCCAGACACGAATGCAGACAAGTGCCATGTTCAAGAGCGACATACTGCCGACACGACCATTATTACAGTTCCATTTCCCCACCATTTCTGGCAGGTACCCCGATTATTTTTGGATGACAAGCTTGACGGGGATAGCATATGCTTGGAAAGCGTCATTTCGATGGTGTCCGATGTCATCGAGTTTTAACGAGTCTGACAAAGGAAGAACTCGATGTCTTTTCTTGTTTAGAGAGTCTGAAAAGACAGCGGAAAAGAAAACTCCAGGGGGGTCCTTTTTCATAAAGTTGTGTCTCGCGAGCCCGAAAAAGTATAAAACAATGCTCGAAAGAACTGCCCGACCAAGATGATCGAGGAGTACTTTTCGTAAGTAGTAACTTCGACCCGAAAAAGTAAAAAAGCAGTCAGAAGTACGTCGTTTTAGAGCCAATAATGAGTGCGAAACGACAAACACCCGACAATATTTTTAGTTTAAACGGTCGAAAAAGAGTTTTAAAAGCGACCGCCTCTCGTTCCTTTTAACGAGTCGAGAGGGAACCCGACCATCTTTTCTTTCTTTACGTCGGAAAAGAGCTTGAAGATGACGTTGTCCTAGAGGAACGAGTGGTATAAAGGGTAGCAACTGGTTCCGGCAATGGTGGAACTGCTCAAAACGTGTAACAGTCAAGAGGCTGGCTAATAAAAGCACTCATCGCTGCGGTTCCTCAGGAAAGGATAAACAACCAAGTGAGAGCATATGATCGACCAAAGAGATGGTAGCAATGGAATGAAACAACCAAGGCTCATCTAGCAGAATTCAACGGATAAAAATGGTAATCACGAGATGTAAATCGGTTATGGGTTCATTTTTACGCAAGCTTGAACCATGGAGAACTCTGCTTGGATTCGGTTTCATGTTTACACAAGCTTGAAACGAAAAACTATGCTTGTTATCAGTTCGCATGCCCCCAGCATAATAACGCAAATTGAGGTACATGCCCCCCAAGCTTCATTGCATTCAACAAAGTGGATGGAATGAAGGTTCACTCTCGAGATCTATGAAAGACTAGACTTGTATTTTACGAGATCTTAATCAAAAGACTCGATTTGGAAAGGGAGTTGTTTCATTTTTTAACGAGGTTGACATAGTAAAAGAACTATCCTCATAACCCTTGTTTCATTTTTTAACGAGTTTGACACAAGATCAGGAACTATGCTCGACCACCTTGTTTCGTTTTTTAACGAGGTCACCACAAGATCAAAACTATCCTCGGTCCCAGACTTCATCATAATGAATAGAAAGTTGGGGCTTCCAAGATTTCCATTGTCGATGGAAGGGAAACATCTTGGAAGTTAGGGACCAATGCCCCCAGGACACTATGCACGACGGTGTCATCACTGGATGCAGGCACGGGGTAGGTGGCCACGTAGTTGATCTGCGGTGGGGCAGATACAACTAGTGGATAAAAACTAGGAGGGGACGACAATTGCGCAGGAGGCATTGGGGGACTAACGAATGACAATTGATTGATAGTCACAATTCTTCCATCGTGTGGAAAGAAAACCACACGGAAAAGCGAAGAAACGAGGGCCCCCATGGCGTAAACATAGTCGCGACCAAGGAGAAGACTAAAGTCTAAAACACCTTGGGTAACCAAGACGTCTATATAGACGGTTTTTCCTCCCAAAGTAATAGGGAACTTCGGGAGAACTCCTAGAGATGGACAAGCTCCTCCATCGAAGGCCAACAGATTCTGAGTGACTGGCCCAAGCTGCGGGGAACCTAAGGCTTGCCAAGTAGTGTACGGCATAAGACTGACAGACGCCCCTTCATCCAAGACAGTGCCAGGTACTGCCTTAGCACAAGCATGTACTGTGATCTGGAAAGGCATATGGGATGGAAGGCGACCGGCAATCAGGCGATTCCAATCAAAGGAAGCGACCAGACTACTTGGTGGGGGAATCGTATGATTGCCCCCATGTGCTAAAGGAACCGAAGGAGAACCTTCTGTAGCAGCTGGGTTAGGAGAGTCATTTCGGGACTCCGGAGAATCTGAAGAGACAAAAAGAACATGGGCGTGATCCTCTTCCGAAACAGAGTGAGCGAGCGGCGGACTCGAGTCGACACTCTCTCCGACCAATGGTTGGTCTCGAACAGGCTGGACACAGCCGGGTTCGGGAAGAGGGGCCTGGACAAGAGAAGAATGTGAACCCATCTCATTGTCGGGAGGCGGATGATCTGCAGTTGCAGAAAGATGTTGATATCCAATGGGTAGTTGGGGTGAAGGAGCTGTAAGACTTTCCAAGACGCTGGAGGCTTTATCCATGAGTGGACAAAGGTGAAGGGGATGATTGCCTTCACAAAGTCTACAGGGGATTCGAATCTTCCCTTTTCCCTTACCATTCCCAACTGATAAGGTAGCATCGCCGTGAGCTTCAGAGGACGATGAGGGGTGGGCCGGATCGCGAGACCATACTTCTAGTACCCTGGGAATGCCAGGACAATCGCGAAGAAGATGGTCTCCCTTGCATAATCGACAAGGAAACTTAACCTTCCGCGGAGGAGTGGAAGGGGGCCCGACTTTAGGTGTACTCAAGGGAGGAACAATTATACTTGTAGCCTCTCCCTTAGGAGACTTCTTCTTCTTGGTCTTCTTCTTCTTCTTCTTAGCCACCTGGTTATTCCAATCGAGACTTTCACCAGGCGAAGTACAAGAGGAAGACGTAGAAGTAGGCGTCGAAGGGGAGAGATCCACCTTAGGATCAACATGATGTTGTGCAGGTGGAGGGACTGATGGACTAGCAGCCGATACGGCAGGGACCAAAGAGGTTGAAAACAACCAAACAGGCAACCCGACAGTTAACCCCGGAAAGGATAACGTTGCCATATAAGGAGCACCAACATTCTCGAGAGGAGGGAAATGACCAGAATTCCCGTCAGGAGGGGAACTTGGGTTGGTGAACCCTGGAAAAGTTGCCATGGCAAACAAAAGAAGCCTACTCAAGCTAACGCATACAAGATCTAACTAGGTAACGTCAATCGTGGCCAAATAAATTTTAAGACGCAAAGACACAACTTGACCTTTTCATGTTTTAAGAGTCAAGAAAAGGAAGAAATGATGACTCTAGTCTCCTTCGAATGTTTAATGAGCACGAAGTGACAAGACGCTCACTGGCACCTTTTCTTTTAAGGAGTCCGAAAAGGATCAAAAGTGACTACTCTGGAGATTCTAGGCAAAGGGTTTACCAAGCAATCCGTAAAACTGCTTATACACCTTGGCAATCATATGAGAACCAAGGACTTTCCATACTGCAGTCAATCTTCCCGAATGCTGTGTTCGGTGCGTTACGGTTCACAAGGCGGCAGACTCGGCTTCCTATGGATCAAGGATAAAAGCCTAGTGGGGTCTCCCTATATACGCGACGGTACGTGGGAGCACAATCCGTGTTAGACCACTATCGAGTCACAGAAGGAGGAATCACCCAACCGTAATGTGAAACAATAGTGACTATGTTTAAAGACGCCAGAACACGTCTCTAACCTAGACCTCTAGATGTTTGCGTTAAGTTCCAATGCGTTTTTAGGTTTATTCAGTTTATTTTATGGTTGATCTTGAATTTAAGTTTCGGTTTCAGGCCTTATCGTGTGATCTCTCACAATTACCTAGATGCAAACTATATGCCAAAGAACACCATTTAGTTCGATGAATTCTAACTATGAGAGGGTTAAGAGTTTTCAATCAAACAAAATGAACTCAATCAATCAAACAATCTAATGCAGCTAATGGCAAAGAAATGAGACTTTTCTTTTGAGAACACAAATCAATGAAATGCTCTTCTTTTCATTAACTATTGAATGCGAAAGATATTAGTTCGATTTCTTTTTCAATGGCACAATGCATTTAAAATGAATTTTGAGAGACAGCAACACCGAGTAAAGAGAAACAAAAATCACTCAATGAAAAACACAACAAGCGTGAAAAGAGCCGGTTGAACCCAAGCAATTGTAATCTGTGTCTGGGTAGCGAGAAGTAATCGAAACAATCCAAGGACTGGTTCGCTGACAATCACCTAAACAACCAAGCAAAGAAAGCAAAAGAGGAAGGTTTCCGCAAAAGAAAAGGCAAGTAGCAACGAATCTTTGTGAACGAGTGATAAAACAAAATCAATCTAGCGAAAATGGGATGATAAAACCAGGTCACAGGACACAAAACAAGATCCGCCCGACAAGACTTCGCAAGCGAATGCTTTATAGTTCAAACAATGAAAACCAAGTCATAAACCAGGTGGAAAAAGTAGGGGACAGTCAAACCAACAGGCTCAGGAAGCAAATTTGAAACAAATTGAATTCTACAGGATCAGCGCGGGTAACACTCAGCAACAATGCGCTGACCAGAAGTCACGCGTAGCAACAAAGCGCTGTCAGCACGGAAGCACACGGATTAGTCACGCTGGTTCGTTTTTCAGAATCGTCGCGACTGTTAAGTGTACAAGCACGATGACCACGGAGTCAAAGAAACAGCTATGCGCTGTCAGCGCGACTGTTTTGATATAAACCGCGCTGAGGCTAAAAAACAAGCACAAACAAGCCAAAAGCTCCCAAACCAAGGCAATAACTCTTTGGACAATTAAGGCACCTCCCAGATTGAACCGGGAAGGTTAAAACAGAGGACTAACCCCTGATCTTTGAAAAGAGAGTAACAATCAAACTCAAAACAAGAATGAACAAAAAGAGACAAAGGCCAGCTCCCCAGCGGAGTCGCCAAATTGTTAAAGAGGTAAATCCCCTCTACGGATAGAGGCAATCCCTACTAGCCCAGAACGGGTCTAGCAACAATCAGTCAATGCTACTATGCAAGTTCCTAATTGCAAATAAAAGGTAGGCAATGAACACCTACTTGGATTCCAACGCTATTGTTTGATGAAGAGATGTCGCTCTCGCTCCTTCGCTCTGACCGGTCACGATCTTCCACGATCTCCGTGAATAGATACCTGCACACACGAAGAGAAAGACAAACACAAGCGTGAAATCTAATAAAAGCAATGATACATCAGTCAGAAAGGACGTAACTCACATTAATCATTACAAAGACAAATGAGAGTGGAACCATAATAGTAGTCATCTATTATTAATCAATAACAGAGAAGAGTACAACCAAATGTTCTGACGTCGAATCCTTCTCAAGAGGGTCCAGCCAGCAAGTCTCTTAAGCATTCACCCTTGGAGGTAGATCTCCCAAGACAAGAACTCTCTCTCACACAAGCAACACTCCACAACCTTCCTTAAGCTATCTAGCAATTCCACACTTACCACACCAACTACCTACTAGCAGCAACACTCTGAGCACTATCAAATCCACACAATCCAAACTAGTTTCTCATGGCAATGGTATAGGTTTAAATAGGAGAAGGAGTCTCCATGAAAGGTGGGAGGATGAGCTTATCTCCAAGGAAGGTGGTTCAAATGACGAACAGACATGCCATAGAAGGGAGGGCGATACTCACAAGGCCAACAACCAAGTCTGGAGTTATCTGGAAGGCTGGCTGTTAGAACAAATTCGCCCAAACTGGATCAGCGCGGGTGTATAACTGCACTGGTGCGCTGACATCGCATCTTAATAACGGAGCAGGCTGTGTCAGCGCGACTTAATACAAACATAGGATGCGCTGGCTCATGAAATTCGACCAGCGCAGAAAACCCGTGTGCTTCCGCGCTGGCAGCGCATCAGTTGCACTATAAGCCGCCAGTCAGCGTGGTTATTTTAATAACAGTCGCGATGATAAAATAAACTTTGGCAAAGTGGGTCATTTGGCCATATTAGAGAGCAGGAGCATGATTAATTGGAATTCATGACACAGTAGGGAGACCGACAGGGAGACAGTGACAAATTACTGTGTAACACACATAATCCGACCTTGAGTAGCGAGCCTCACCCGACTAGTCGAATGACTTTGTCTAGATGGACCAATCGAATCCCAATAAGTTGACTTACCTTGAATGGACAATACCATAATCAAGGCCTTTGGGACTCACTGCTGGCGGTCAGTCAAAATATTTTTCTAGGTTGACAACAAAGAATGTATCCCATGCTCTTCAACCAACCTCTTCTTTATGCATGCAACTTCATTCGTCTGAACGAAGATCAAGCCACTACCTTATCTTTTGTGTTGTGGCCCAACAACCTCCCTTTTTATTTTTCTTAAAAACAAAGGGTCCCTCATATAAAATTTTGGAAATATTGCCTTGCTTTACATTTGGATTCCTATTTTTAGTGATTTTTGGCATGTTTATTTTTTCATTTTTTATATCCTCATCATCTATGTCTGTTATAGACATTTTTGTGCCTTGCATCACTGAGCATGAAATGTCAATAATTAAGGGATCCAAAGTCCCTAAACATGTTGTTCCTACCCCTAGAGGAACAAGGCCAGCAAACCACTGCAGTTTACAAAAGTTCTCCACCTGAAAACACTCAAAAACAAGCAAGTTCTGGATCATGTCAACTGCTCCACTGAGCATCTGCACTGAATGTCAAGTGCTCCACTGTGTACCTGCGCTGAATGTCAACTGCAAAGAAGGCCACCTGCGCTGAGTGTACTTGGACAAGTGGCAGACTCATTCCTCAAGGTGTCAATGCCCAGGAAGCTTCCAAAATGACACCTGGATCAGGGAATTCGACTGGTGATGAGTAAGAGGTTCCAAATCTCCAAGTGGAAGCAAGAACCTCCAAGTGGACTCAAGAACTGAAGTGGGAGAGGACACTAGTCAGCTTCATGCCAGCCTCAAGCTGACTCATCCTTTCTCCAAAACTCCTATATATAGAGCTCACTCATGAGGTCTAAGGGGGCTGGATTGTATTCCAAAGAATTGCTGTTGGTTTGTGGTTGGATCATTGGGTGTTTATGCTTTGAAAGGGGCTGAAGAAGGAATTCCATTCTGCTGGGAAGGAGATGCTGGGTTGGAACCCTATGGGTTGTATCTCTTCCTGAACCTTGTTTATCAATCAATAAAGCTTCTTGGTTCTTTCCTATATGCTGGTGTTTATTGTATGATTTGCATTAGTGTATTTGATTTACTTCTAATCCTGAATCATTTATGAATATGTATCTTTGCCTTTGTATTGTGTCCTTCTCTTGTTGCATGTAGCTGCTCACTTGTTACAGGTAGCTGTTCTCTTGTGATCTTGTGGGAGCAAAAGCGAGGAGGCAAGTAGTTGTGGACACACAAAGCGGAGAGGATCTAGATCGAGGGACAACCGAAAGATAACGGTAAGTCTACCAATCTCCTCTCTTTCATATTTCATAAAGGAAGAAACCGAAGTAGCTGCATTCGTTTGTTGCTAAGGCACTATCACGCCTTAGGTGGATAGGATCGTCCTGCATAGGCATTTTTCCCCACAACAAATTGGCGACTCCGCTGGGGAAGAACTTTGTTTTAGTCATTTTGTTTGAGCTTGCATCATTGTTTACCTCATAGACTCAACATCAACAATCGAACTGCTTTGCAAAGTAGAATGTTGCTGCTTTGATCCTTTACTGGGTTTTTGTCTATGATCTCAACAATGGACTCATAAATGACTTGATGATCCTTTGTGATAGTCTTTAGTACCCTTTCAAAGTATCCCTCTATTTATACCTTGCTTGTGTTTCTGATTTGGCCTGAAACAGTTGATTTTTGAGCATTTTATGACCCGGAAACCAAGAGAAACGAGAGTTTCTCCTTTCAGCGCAGGCACTGTGAAGGCAGTCTGCATTTCAACGCAGGTCCCGTGAAGGCTACCTGCGCTGAATGTCAAACTGACAGTGTTGTACCTGCGCTGAACCAGTGTGGCCTTGTGCAACTGGGGTTCCTTGCTGTCTTTTGCCTGTTTTGATCTCTGTTTTTGCTGCCTTTAACCAGCATAGGTACCACATCTGAAACCCCTTTTCTTTGCTTGTATTCCGCCTCATTTTTGTACAAAAAGACTGTAAGTGTTTTTATGTGTTTGTGGCGTCATTTACAGTTTTCCTTTGCATGAGCGAAATAGTCATCCTGTAGCCTTGATTCAGATCTGATTGAGTGATTGATTGTGATCTTAGAAGAGAGTTCATTGGCTGTTTGCAGTTTGATTTATCATTTGCTTTTGCTTATTGGTTTGAATTTGTCACTTTTAAGTGTCGAAACAAGTATTTCTTTCAAAAAATCGCAAAGTGATTGTAATCTCTTCTACCCTTGCTGATTTGGGAAAAAGTAAACTTGTTTATTTTCAGTCATTTAAAAGCAAATTTGAAGTTGTGCAAAAAGCTTTCTTTGTAGGCATTTATACTAAGAAAGTGAAAACAAACACCTGCATTGTGCATTTTGCATTTTGATAAGATTGCATGTTGGATTTAGGAAGAGTGCATTAGAGTGTGCTGATTGCTCTTTGAGAAAAGATAGTCGCTCTCTTTTCCCTTAGTAGCTAGGATTTTCAAAGTTGAAAGATTATAAAGCTTGCTTATCATCTTAGACTGCATTTAGGAATTTGTACCAATACATCTCGTGGTGATCCTGAAAGACAAACTTTAAAAAGATCAACTTAAAATATATTGAATGAACCTAACAACGCTTTGCAGCATAACGCTCACAGTAGAGGTCTAGGTAGAGACGTGTTTCGGCGTCGTTAAACGTAGTGACTGTCGATCTCTACGAAGGTGGGTGATTCCTCCTGAGAGACGATAGCACTAATATGGACTTGTGCTCCCACGTACCGTCGCGTATATATTGGGAGACCCCTATAGGCATATATCCTTTATCCTTAGGAAGCCGTGTCGACCGCCCTACTGATCGCAATGCAGTGAACATAGCATTCACGAAGATCGACCACCCTACCGTAAAACATATTCTGTGGTTTTGCGAAAGGTTTGGCACACCCTCTGCCTAGATCTCCAGAGTAGTTTCTTTTGGCCTTTTTCAGACTCTATAACAGAAAAAGTCCAACCGAGCATTTGTCACTTCGGGCTCGTTAAAACATCGAAGGAGACTAGAGTCATCTTTAGCTTTTTCTCGACTCTTTAAAACTAAAAAAGCAAGTTGTGTCTAAAGCGTCGTTAACAATTTATTTTAAACGGAACAATCACCCTTATTCCCGCGTTGATCTTTAGGTTGAAAAGATGGAGCACACCAACCAAGGAGTTCCCCTTGGTGGGAATCCTAGTCCCTTCTCCTCTTGGGGAGATGTTGGTGCACCCCACATGGCCACATTGTCGCTTCCAGGACTGACAATTGGCCTACCTGTATGGCTCTTTTCAACCAATGTCGTTCAGAATACCACCATTCGTGAACAGTCGAGTCAACAGTTAGATCAGACACGAGTTGCCCACCAGCCTTCCACTTCATCTTCCTCTCCTCCTTCCTCTTTGCTTGATGGAACTGGTCGGTCAGAGAACCGAGTTCCTAAGGAGAAGAAGGAGAAGAAGAAGAAAGAAAAGAAGCAGAAGGAGCCTAAGGCGACTGGGGGCAAACAAGCGTCATCTAACAAAAATCCACACACAACACTCGTAAGGCCTAAATCGCCATGCGTCATATGCAGGGGAGACCATTTCCATAGAGATTGTCCATGTATCCCCCAGATACTAAGAGATTGGTCCCCCCGTTTGCACAATTCGGTAGCATCGACCTCTGATAGCCATGTCGATTGTTCACCGTCAACTAGTGGGAGTGAAGCTCCAGGACAGAGCGGGAAAGCTAAATTTCCCTGCAGACTGTGCGAAGGCGATCACGCCATCCACCGTTGTCCCTTCTTAGACGAGGCGAAAAGAGTTCTGGAAGATCGCCTGATATTACGAGCGAATCTTCCTCCTGGATATCAAAAACTCTTGCCAAGTCCCTCGCTAGTTGAGAATCTGGTTGACCCGCCCAGGTGGTCAGCCGCAGCACCTGTCATTGAAGATGAACCATCTGGATCCATGCCTGACGAAAGTCAAAAGGTTGAAACGACAGTTGACTCGGTTTTGCCTTCAGAGGCTCTATCTTCGGATGACACCATCACAGAGGAGAACAAAGACGACACCGTCCAAGTTCTCTTCATCAGCACTGACTCTGATGATCAAGGGGGCAATGCCACCATTCCTTTATCGCAGGAAGGAAGTTCATCAGAGCGCTATCCGGCCGTTTACTCGGTCCCACCACCAAGCAACCTGGTTGTGTCCTTTGACTGGAACCAACTAGGCAGACCCCGCTTGCCAGCTAGCATACCATTCAGAATTATTGTCCAAATATATAGAATGGTAATGGCTGGTACAGTTATTGATGAAGGGGCATCTGTGAGTATCCTTTCCTCTATTTCTTGGAAAGCGCTTGGTTCGCCTGCGCTTTTGCCTGAAATGAGAAATCTATCAGGCTTTGATAAGGGAACCAGTCGCCCTTTAGGGATCCTCCCCAATGTGCCAATAACATTGAAAGGGAAGACTGTTCAAATGAACATGATGGTCGTTCAAAGACCCTTGGATTATAACCTACTCCTTGGAAGAGACTATATATATTGCATGGGAGCAATAGTCTCCTAACTCTTTAGAGTAATGTGTTTTTCGCATGGAGGAAGAATGGTCAAGCTCGTGGACCAACTTTCCTTTCCCGGATCACACATCGCAAATAGTCATATACCATCCCTAAATGGTCTATTCACGCAAGAAGTGTCTCAACCCACGGTCCATCCTCCTGATGAGCGCGAGTAATCCGGGAGAACATGACTGGAACCCAGGGGGCATGCGTCCTGGTCTGCTTCGGCAGAGAACTTTGGGTATAAGGTAGGTTTCCGCGGGAGAATATGACTAGTCCGTACCCCGTCCGTAGAGGAAAGAGGGTTGTTCTAGAATAAGATTCTTTTGTCAAAGTTATGTGAGTGAAATAATCTGCTTTTTGCCCACCTTTGTCTATTTCGGTAGACATTGCCGGGGAAGTGTTTTATTCGTAGCCGCGAACGAAACAATCCTTGGGTAACCTGAAAGAGGTAAGCCTCTCTCGGTAAAACGAAAGTTTTGGCGGAAGAGAAGTAGAGGTAACCTTGAAATTCTGTCTTATGCCTGGGGGCATGCAAACCTTTTGGAGTGCTTGCAAGGGGCGACTATTTATTTTTTTAAATTTTTAGGTCCTTCCCTTTAAACCTGTAGGTCTAACCCTTTAAACTCGTAGGATTAGTCGTCTCCGAGCTTGCATAAAGAAAGGATGAGGAGTAAAGCGCAAGGAGATGAAGCTCCATAAAAAATAGCAATCTCCATTGAGACACTCGTATCATATGACTGGTATAACGAGCAGTTTTGGCATAAAGTTCATGCTCGTTAAAAAATAAACGCAAGATCCGAGCAGTTTTAGTACATAGTTCATGCTCGTTAAAAAATAAACATAAGATTGAGCAGTGTTTTGGCGCATTCAAGCTCGTTAAAAAAGGAACCCATACCGGTAAATAACTATTGAGTATGTAACCTGATCAACCGTAAAAAGACCTTGGTCGTGTTTGTGCACCTTCACCTCCACCGTTCATTTGGCCGATCGTTTACCTCCATATGATTGTTTACCTATTTTGAGGAACAGCTGCGAAGAGTGATTTCACCTAGCCATCCTTGTGACACTGCCGTGATTGGAAAATTCCAACCTGTACCTGGAATCAGCTGCTATCCCTGTTCATCACTCGTTCCTCAAAAGATGAGTCTTCTTTAAGCTCTTTTCAACTGACTCGTAAAATATGAAAGGATTGCCGAGTTTTGGCCTTCCAGCTCGTTAAACGACCGGAAGAGCTATCCCTCCTCTAGATTTTAATCTTTTTGGACCTGAGGGATTATTGCACAAAAAGATCGAGCGCTTGTTTTATTCAGCTCGTTAAAAGTACCGAAAACTCATCCCTTCTGTATTGTTTTATACTTTTTCGGACTTAAGGGATTAGATGATGAAAAAGGAATTTTGGAGTTAACTTTATGTACCTTTTCAGACTCTCTAAAAATGAAAAGGGCCGAGTTTTCCTTGTCATTAGACTCGTTAAAATCACTAAATAGCGACAAACTTGTCTTTAGACGAGAACGAGTTTCCCTATCGCTAGGCTCGTTAAAACATAGCGATGGGCTTGCCCGAAGGGCAGGTTATAGAACAAGCATATGTTATCCTCCTCAAGCTTGAAAAAAATAAAGAGCTACTGGTCAGCAATGACTGGGGAAAAATTGGGAAAAATCGAGAAGTCTTTTGATGGTAGCAGGTCGCTCTTGAACATGACACTTTTCCTCCGTACCACATCGGGTTGGGTTGTTTCATTCACCGATCACATCACCATGGTCTTTGCCACACCATCCATAATTGGGGTAATGCTACCGATCCATCGCATCAGTGTCGCCATATGTTCAAGAGAAGTCGTTCAGAAAGAGTCAACCAGGTCCCATCCACTGCCATACATTATCCTTCATCCATTCATGACCGCCACCCTGAATCATATGTCACAGATTGTTTTCACCTCCACTAAAATCATTAGCTCCGTTCCGTGTCACTAATGTGGGATTCATTAAGGCCCTCCTTTGACGGATCACTTCTTGTCGACATCAGCTCATTATCCAAGAAGTTGATCTAGGAACAACCCCTTCAGTACTTTGAAGCTTGCATACCTCAATGGCAAGTTTCTCACTTCCGGCGATAGGTATACGTCAATGACCTTCGACCAGAAGATTTTGCATGGTGTTCGACGCCAAGTCCTTTATTCACACCACGTGAATTGTACTGCAGTACCTTGAGGGTCATTATCAATATTGGTGATTCCTCTCGCGCTTGTTAACGGTTTTCATCATTGACCGGTAATCAAGCGATGTCTTTCCATGTTCGACTTCAGCGCAGCGCTCACATGGATCGACTTGTACTTAGAGTGAAGATCGAACAAGTTTGAAGACCCCGGATCTAGTTTCATCCATCCAGGCTGTGATAATATATTTAGGAAAATAAAGACATTTGACATGTACATCATTGCAGCAGATGATCATCCTTCTCAAAGGATGATAGTGTCACCAGAACTATCAGTCTACCATCAGACAATCGTCTGCTCTATGTACCAAAATGTATTTATAAAAGCTGAGCATGGGAATGCACGCCTCAGCTAGATCATGAAAGCAGAATGAATCATAATGTATTGTATTGTATCTTATTACAGGTCTCCTCCCAGCAAATGGATGAACTTCGGACTCCCCTGGATAAAGCATTTCACCCGATAAACAGCCTCATACTTTAGGGGGCAACTGTTATAGACATTTTTGTGCCTTGCATCACTGAGCATGAAATGTCAATAATTAAGGGATCCAAAGTCCCTAAACATTTTGTTCCTACCCCTAGAGGAACAAGGCCAGCAAACCACAACAATTTACAAAAGTTATCCACCTGAAAACACTCAAAAACAAGCAATTTCTAGATCATGTCAACTGCTCCACTGAGCATCTGCGCTGAATGTCAAGTGCTCCACTGTGTACCTGCGCTGAATGTCAACTACAAAGAAGGCCACCTGCGCTGAGCGTACTTGGACAAGTGGCAGACTCATTCCTCAAGGTGTCAATGCCCAGGAAGCTTCCAAAATGACACTTGGATCAGGGAATTCGACTGGTGATGAGTAAGAGGTTCCAAATCTCCAAGTGGAAGCAAGAACCTCCAAGTGGACTCAAGAACTGAAGTGGGAGAGGACACTAGTCAGCTTCATACCAGCCTCAAGCTGACTCATCCTTTCTCCAAAACTCCTATATATAGAGCTCTCTCATGAGGTCTAAGGGGGCTGGATTGTATTGCAAAGAATTGCTGTTGGTTTGTGGTTGGATCATTGGGTGTTTATGCTTTGAAAGGGGCTGAAGAAGGAATTCCATTTTGCTGGGAAGGAGATGCTGGGTTGGAACCCTATGGGTTGTATCTCTTCCTGAACCTTGTTTATCAATCAATAAAGCTTCTTGGTTCTTTCCTATATGCTGGTGTTTATTGTATGATTTGCATTAGTGTATTTGATTTACTTCTAATCTTGAATCATTTATGAATATGTGTCTTTGCCTTTGTATTGTGTCCTTCTCTTGTTGCATGTAGCTGCTCACTTGTTACAGGTAGCTGTTCTCTTGTGATCTCGTGGGAGCAAAAGCGAGGAGGCAAGTAGCTGTGGACACACAAAGCGGAGAGGATCTAGATCGAGGGACAACCGAAAGATAACGGTTAGTCTACCAATCTCCTCTCTTTCATATTTCATAAAGGAAGAAACCGAAGTAGCTGCATTCGTTTGTTGCTAAGGCACTATCACGCCTTAGGTGGATAGGATCGTCCTGCATAGGCATTTTTCCCCACAAGAACGTCTTGTCAATACGTTTCTAACGATATAAAATTTTATTTATTTCGAATCCTAGACCAAAAGTTATGGTTGTTTAAAGTTTTGTGTTTTTTAACTATTTTTATGACGTTCAATGTTAGTAATGCCACATGGAAAGTCTCTCTGTAATACCTATATATTTTATTGTCTGAATATTTTAGAAATTAAATGTGTAGATGTTTTCCCCGTCCAACATCTCAGATGGGCACTCTACCCATCATCAGAGACTAGAAAGCAAACAAATAGTAAGAGTGACTGCTAATTGGACCTTCAAGTAATGAGAGTCCTAAGATTATGTTAACAGTCACAAAGATGTAAAATATTAATATAAACTATGAGCGGTCAGATGTTTTTTATTTATTTATGAGATGAATTAATAAATGATCTGAAAAGGAAATAAAATATTAAATGAAAAAAGGTGGACTGGGAGTGGCTAAGTTTATAGCCAACTTCCCTGTTGAAATTATTGGAGTGCTTTTCAATTTCTAAAGCTTTCCTAATGACACGATATTATGAAAATAGATACAAGCTAGGGTTCGAGCATGGTAAAAGCAAATAAGGTGCTTGGTGTTATAGGAGTGCTTAGCTATGATAGACTTAGCCACTTTGTGATGGTTGTTATTTATGATGTGATCCTTAAGGCAGGTTGTGACAGGCCTTATATTTTTATTACATACATACATACATACATACATACATATATATATATATATATATATATATATATATATATATACATATATTGTAAGTCAACATTCTATTCATTTAGAAAAAAAGATATACATCCGATACTTCAAAAAGCATGTGGTCTCACCCTGACCAGGTTTGTTGACCATAGTCTGCAGAAGGTGGCAAAAATACAAAAAAGATGCCAGTAACATTGTCCACAAACGAGAGGGCCATAGGCTCCAATAGACAAACAAAACATAAAGAAAACCAGAGGACATACTAATCATCTGAGGTGACTGAAGCTGGGTTGTCTGGAGCAGTTCCTGGAGGAGGTGGAGGATGGAAGTTGCACTGAACGTGCCCTTCGAAGTGCGCCATCCAATTCTCCAGTTGTTCCACTTTCTCCGCTAGATGGTTTTGTCCCCGCCAGACTACCACGACTCGCTCCCTGACCTAGCACTGGAAGTAATGCATGCGTTCCAATGTTTCCATCAGCTCATCATGCTTTTCCCGATTAATTCATTCTGCCGCATCTACCTGGTCCACCAAGGATTGGATTAGGCCTCGACAGTTTTCCAAGCAACAATGTTGCAATCCTTGTGGGTTTGGGGTGTCACATTGGCCATTGTTTTGAGCTGTATGAGTCCTCTTGTGCCCACCTCCTCTTCGAGAGCCAAGAGTATGCGTACTGCTACCAGTGTGGGGTGTTTTTGTGCCACCACTACTGCCAAATTGAGTCAAATACCCCTGAATCTAGCCACCTCACCGACAACTACGAAATCTGCCACCTTGCCCTCCATGTACTCCAGTACCTGCACCCCAAGCCTTGCCCACCGGTTTGCTCCCGCTTCCATCCACCATGGTTGCCAATGCAAGGGCCTCCTCCCTCCCCGTCCCTGGCTTCGCTGGGAGGTTAGACCACCGTCATCGAGGATTATGATGCATCTGCTACCACCCAATCATGCCTAATTCTGCCGTTTGTGCTGCCCCATTTGCTGAAATGAATTACTGCCCTCTCGTCCACCAGACCGAACTTAAGGCAGCGCCGCTAACACCACCTTCACATTCCCCGCCACACCAGTCACTCCACTGTATAGAGCTGACTACCAGGAGGATGACAGTTCTCCAGAAGCTTGACGCCTCCCAAACACCGCCCTCACCATGGCACTGCCAACTTTTACAGAGACACTCCTTACCCCAAATGAACCAGAAATAACATTTGCCTTCACACCATGCCTGCCAACCCAGTCCGACCCTGCAAGGCCCGAGAAAAACAAGGAATTGGGCTTTGTTATATACAACAAACCATAATTCCCTGAAGAAAATCAAGAAACCACTAATTCTATCACACTTCCGAGGCCAAGTATAGTTCCACCACCAAAACTGAGCACTGAACCGAAATCCCGGCACCTTCCTCATCCCGCTTATTAACCTGTTGTCACTTCCATTTCCCAATGCACTGTAAATAATAACACACTTGAGATCTAAGGCTCCTGTACATGATTCCTTGCTCAGCATGGTATGAGGGGACTTGGAGGTACGACCCTCCCCACCGACCCATTTGTCACTCTTCATGGGGCCCGACAACAATGTTAGTCTCGGTTCTCACCCCCATCGAGGATTTTATTTTTTCATTTTTATTTTTATTTGATTTATTTTTGATTTATCTATTATTTGTTTGATTTATTTTTGATTTATCTATTATTTGTTTGATTTATTTATTATTTGTTTTATTTATTTACTTTTTATTTTTTTCAAATATTTTAATCCACAATGGTAGGAGGTTAGGATGATTAAACTTAAATTTTATTTTGTTCCACCCAACCCCCCAACTTTTGAATTGTACATTATTTGGTTTTTTTTTGTAAGTTCGGCATTGGTGAGGATACATCATGCTCATGTCCAAGAATAACACCCGAATAGGGTGGGGAATTGAACCGGTGACTTAACAACTAGGAGTGTCTTAATAGTGCACCCGGTCACGTCTATCCAAGACTTGGTGGACTTGATTTAATTTAATTTGTGTAATTACTTTATTATTTTATCTAGTAATTAATTTATTATTTTTATATTTTAATCTACAATGGTCGAAGGTTGGGATGATTTATTCAAATTTCATTTATGTTCCTCCCAACCTCCTGAATTAATGGTTACACTGGAGTTTAATTTTGAAAGTTAATGTTTTTTTTTTTTTTTTGTGAATTAGAATACTTCATATTACTTTTAAAAACAAGTGTACATCATAGGAATCCAGTCGGCCAGAGGGAGGAAAAGCATCTCGACCTCTGCCATGATGTAGAGACTAAAACTATTAATTGAACCAGACACACATTCCTCAATTCCAACATAGTCCAGGAAAACATCATAAACATTAAAAGACTATAAGAGGAGCTTAGGACAAAGCCGAGAGCCAAGACTTTACGCCTAACACCTCCGTCACAAAAATACCATAGCGAGGCGGTTCATACGCCGCGTCAGGAAAGCCATTGGTCAACAAGTATCAAACACTAAACACTAGCATAAGGATCAACCCTCCTTTATCCAAAACTTCACACTAGTTTTTGAGCATCATCCTTATATCACTTTGGAAACAAAAACCAACCTTAAAGACTGAGACTAGAGACTAGACGCAAAAAATTATAACACACGACCACAAAACATCTAAGTCATAGTCATTTGAAGATAAGAAGACTACCATAGACTTCATCAAAACCAATAAGAGAGACCCGAAATTCACCTAGCACCTCTCACCCTTGCTAATAATATTTTGAGGAATAGATGTTGGCCGGAGCGCATGCACTACAACCCAGGGGATCTATTTTCTTCCCCCCTATGAATCACAAGGTATGTGGCTCTCCACATGCATCAAATGGGTCACTATATTGTCCACACAAAACCTCAAGTTCCTTAGCATTCTCTTTACATCTTCAATAGAGGCGAAGATGTTATACTTTTCCACTTGCTTGTCTCTTAGAACCAACCCTAGAAGCATTTTCATTTCCTAGTTGAGTGCCACTGAATTCAGGTACTTCTTGCTTCTTCCCTTCGTATATCCAGTGCCTAGAACCCCACTAGACATGCCTTCCAACATTTCCGAGTCCAAGAGAGATTGCCTCTCTTCACTTGCTTTAATATCCAACTCACTTATCACTTGACGAGTTTCTAAAGGAATAACATTAAAACAGGTCGCCACAGAGTCATGAGAAAAACGTTTCACACCACGATGGCATGGTTGAGATCTGCCACCTCCTCCCCTCTTGCAATTGCCTCTCTACCTAGGAAACATCGTAGAATCACAAGGTTCTTCAAATTCCTTGAAAGAGCTGCCTCTACCTGCAAAGGGACATAAAAATTGGCTCGACTCAACCTTGGCAAGACCTAGGTACCACCAAATAACTTTGTCATAGAAACATTAGACACAAGAATTGACTTCAGATAAAAATTGACTGGGAAAGAAGATGGATATCTACTTATCACCCAAAGAATCAACCCCCTTTACCATTGAGTACACCAAACAATACCCTAGGACCAAGAAACTACTGCACTCAAAAAACCGCAAACCTTTAACTTGACTCAACCCACAACAAAAGGAAAATTTTTCCAATAGTGACACCTAGACCACCCTTGGACTCAAAAACCTGATTCCTACTTCCTAGATAAGGGACAAACCCATCATCCAAGGCAAACTAAATTCACAAACCATCAAATAACCCAAGCCCCATCATGCAAATCACAATAAAAAACTAAGACGCTAAACCCCAAAAACCTATTCTCCCAAAAACACTCCATATGACATTCAAATTTAAACAAGTCGAGACCAACAGAAGTGCACAAGACTTACCACCTCCATATGCTAACAATAAATTCCCACTGAAAGCCGCTGTCTCCTCACATGGATGTGTCTGAGCAAAGAAACTCTCACCAGGCAACCAAATTATGGAGGCTCGAAACTCCAACACTCCCTTAAGAAAAAAGAACTCTCCCCAACAAGACCTATAATATTAATATGCCATAGAAACAAGGGACTCACCCTCTTTACCAGAAAATCGCCACTGACATTGCTACTATACCACGAAAACAAGGCAACGAGGGACTTCCCACTCCCCTATCCCAAATTACACAAATGCCTTCTACCTCCATCCCTATAAATTCATATCCTCTCCACCAACTGGAGGGTTGCATGCTTATGCATGTAAGACGCCAAGTGCATATTCCCCTCATTAATGTGAAATTTTTCCAACAAGGGTGGCAGGCACAATGTCCCAAACCTTGCTCCTCCCTTTCATAAAACCCCCATTAGGGGTTAAAATTTAATGTATTAAATGACCTATTAAAACATAATTTATGGGTTCCTTTTTATAATCTCATTATTACAATACATAATATAATGAACGTATAAAACTATATATACATTTTTAGTTTCCTTTTACCTCATGCATGTGGTATAACCATTTTAGCATTTAAATCAATGGACAAAATTTACCCATGAATTAAATCAAGGGTCGTTGAGCATCAACTTCCTGGAGCCATATCTTGAGTTCTACAGCTCCAAATTAAGCGATGATAGCTCGTTGGAAAGAGGAAATCAAAGATAACAATTTGAAATATTCATTTCAATAAATTTTAAATCTAAACCTCCCAAAAATTCAATAGAAAAAGGGCTACATGATTTTATCAAATAAATATTTTTGGGTTATTTTTGAAAATAAAACTTGATGCTAAAACATTAGGTTGCTTTATCTCATCAATATATTGCTCATCTATCAAAATTGCAACAAAAAAAAAATGATTTGGATTGGATTTTGAAATTTGTTTCTAATTAACAGGAACCAATTTTTTCTTTGAATGATTAGTTTCAATTGTTTTAGATCTAGGTTTTTCTTTGAATTTTAATATATTTTTAATGATAGTTTTGTGAATATATTTGCAGAGTTTGTAGAAGGTCGTTACCACTTGGAGCTTGAAGATTTATAGATTGAAATTATAGTCAGGAAATGGGGATTATCCGGATCCCAAGAAATTAGAAAACATATATTCCTAAATCTGTCATCATACAAGCTTCTATTTTTGAATTGAATTGTATAATTAGAAATAAATAAGTTTGTATAAGAGAAGAGGGTCATAAATTGTTGCACTCTAAGACTTTGATTTTATAATCAACATTTTACAGTCAATTTTTTGAAGAAAAATTAGGCATTGATGTGTTTCTGGGTATTGTTATTTAAATGTTGCATGATCTATTAATTGTTATATAGGCACTACTCGTATTTATATTTTTTTCTTTCATTTTGCATTTTTGTTGACTATTAGAGTGTACTTCTATTTTTCTTTTGAAACAATAAAATATGTTTTTTGTCGAATTATTTTCAATTTACTTAGATTTCATCTCAGATTATTTTTAATGATTTGACATTCATTTTATGATATTCAAAAGTATAGTTTAAGCAAATTTTTCTCATTATCGAGATACATTTATTTTATTTCATTTAGACTTAGTAAATTGCATGCAAATAAAATTATAAAAGCATAAAAATAAACCCCAATATTTCATAAGCTTTTTAAAGCAGGGCCCCAAAATCAATTTAAGTGGCTGACTGGACCCACATTCTAGTTGGAGATATCACCAATTTAAACATCCACAATGTTTTCTCCAACTGTTGCATTTGGGTGATACCCCCATCCCTTGTTTTTAAGATTGTTCAAGCCAGATCCACTCTTACACAACATTTTGTCTATTTGTTTATAGTTACTTGTAAATATTTAGGATGATTAGGTTAAATTAGTGTTAGGTAATATATTTTCCCTTTTTAGATTAGTTTTTATGTATATGTTTTTTTAATTTAGATTAATACATGCAACTAAACCTTTTTTTTGGAGAGTATATAGCTACACCAAACAAATAGGGGCTAATTGGGACCCTGATCGGGCTAATACTCACTTGTTGTAGGAGGAATTATTCCACCTGTCAACAATTTGGCACTAGAAGGAGGGCAACGTGACATGTTGACCTATGGAGCTTTTCACATTAAGTTATTTATTTTTAATGGATCTTTCCCAAATCCCTATTTGGAGTTGCATCTCTGGACGAGTATCTTGCAACACTCCATTAAAGATAGTAAATATTTTTTTGAAAAATAAATTTGTTAGTGAGGGTGAAATCATTGCATATGAGATCAAAATGATATATTGAATTTCCCCGGGAGCGGAGGCACGAAGACGAACAAGGGTTTCAACGAGTTGCAGGATGTGTTTTGCATGGAGGGTTGCAGAGGAGGGAGTGCCACTCCCTCCTACAAGGAGGCCGTTGCTAGGAGAGGGAAGAAACCTCTAGAAAATTCTAAAGAAACTTTGGAGGAAGAGAAACGAAATAGGGAAGATGAGACAATAGGAGCCAAAATACAGGAAAGCAATGGCACATAGAATAAGGAGGAAGAAGACAAAAAATAGGGGACTAAAGACAAAAAGCAAAAGGGACCCTGCAAACCCAAAGCTGAGATCACACCCAGAGTTATTTTAAATGATCCTACCCTGTAAGCACACAGGGATCACATGTGGACATATGCTATTATCTGTAAGTTCATGGGAGTATGACCCACTGAAAAAGCATTACAAACTTGGATAAAATATCATTGGAAACCTAAAGGGAGCATTGACCTACATCTTGGGTCAAAGGGATTTTTCACTGTGATGTTCACAAACATTGAAGACAAGGATAGAGTTTTTGAAGGAGGACCCTACTTCTATGCAGCAGCTGGGCTCTACATGACACCATGGATGATGAATTTTGTCCCGGAACGTGAGACTTTCACTTCGGTACCGGTTTGGGTAAGAGTCTATTCTTTACCTCTGGACTACTGGAAAAATGAATCACTAACATCCATAGGCAATAAATTAGGTTGTTTTGTCAAAGCTTCTGAAGCCACCAGAAGAGGGAAATACACTTCCTTTGTTAGGATATGCATGGAAATGGATCTATCAGGAGCTCTCCCAGATGAAGTGATGTTAGAAGTTTTTGATGAAGAATGGGTGCAAACAATAGACTATGAGCATATTCCATTCCGATGCCACAGATGTCATGAACATGGACATCTATTTAGAGACTGTCCACTCGGTAAAGTGAGAAATAGCAGCAAAACAAACACAATGAAGGAAACAGACAGCTTCCAGAAAGTGGGAAAGCGAGGAAAAGGCGGCAAAGTATGATCCCGATTTAAACAGGAACGCAACAAATTACAGAGATAACCATATACACAAGGATGCAGCGGAAATAATACTTCATTTCATTAATGGAAAATACTGAAATATGCTTACAACCAGAAATGGAAATAAACCAGCTAGGGCGATGGTAGCTTATCTCTGAGAAGAGATGTGATGGCTACATGCCTCTGAACTGTGTTACAATGAGGCTCGAAGGCCTATTTATTGTTGAGAAACAATGGAAAACCCTTAACATTCCAAAACCTAACCCTAGGAGATGAAACGCCAAACTGTGGGCCCCGTTTGGGGGTAAATTGGTACATCAACTTCCCGGGGTCGTAACTTTGGCATATGATCTCCGTTTGACGCGTACAATAGCTCGTTAGAAAGATCTATCCGAGTACTACCACTTTGGGAGGCAACATGGGTCCATGGACCCATGTTGCCCCAGATTCCCAAAAAAACGTCGTTTAGGGCCTCAAAACGGCTTCGGAAGTTCAGGACCCGAAAAACTTCTAAAAATAGTAAACTGTGCTACAATTAAGGAAACTGAAAATGCTGAGAAAGACAATGGTGGGGGTCCAGGTGGACTTGGCAGGTGGCCACCAATATCCACCTGGATCATTCCTCCCCCCTTAGGAAGCAATGGTCCCCATTGCGTTGAGCTCCTCCATGAGATGAGGAAACTTCTACTGAACTTGTTCCCTGGTGAGCCACTTGCCCTGCTGAAGGAGTTGGCCTGCTTTGACAACTCGATACAGTTGGATATTCTGTTGGCGAGTGTTCTTGATCTGCATGTCCATGATCCGATCAGTTGCAGCTTGTTCCATGCAATCTGGATTTAATTCTGTGGGTTTGAGCTGTTCTGCAATGTCGGATGTGTCTAGCAATGGTGGAAAGTATGGCCGAAGGCGGTCCACATTGAACACTGGGTGCAAGCCAAGGAATGGGGGAATGCTGAGCTCAAATGCATTGTCTCCCATAGCCTTAGTAATGGTGTAAGGACCATATCAAAGTGGTCTCAATTTCCGATAGGCTCCAGTAAGGCGTTCCTTTTGCAAATGCAACCAGACTTTGTCGCCCACCTGAAACTTGTGTGGCACCCGGTGTTGATCATGTCGCTGCTTGTACTTGGCATTTGATTTCTCAAGAATGTCATGGACCTGCTGGCGAATATGTTGGATGCGCTCAATGAAGCTGGTGGCCTTATCTGTTTCGGACTGGACATGAGCTGAATTCATGTGAGTAGCTACAAGGGGCATGGCCACATCAATGGGACATAGTGGCTGGAATCCCAAACCCACCTGAAAAGGGCTATGGCCAGTGGAGCTGTGAAGAGCTCGGTTGTAGCTGTGCTGAACATAGGGGAGGCTCTCGTCCCATGTGCGTGGATGCTTTGAGTTATACATGCGCAGAATGTGCACAATCATCCTGTTGACAAACTCTGTCTTGCCATCAGTTTGAGGATGGAAGGCTGTGGTCTTCGTGAGTTTGGTGTCCAGCATTGACCAGAGATTGGACCAAAATGTGCTGAGAAACCGACTATCCCGATCTGAGATGATAGACTGTGGGATCCCAAAGTGCACCCACACTCGTTCAAAGAAGAGTTTAGCAGTGGCTTCTGCTGTGATATTCTTCTTGCAGGCCATCATAATGGCCATCTTCGAGAACCTGTCGACGACCACAAAAACACAGTCATTTCCATGCTTAGTGGAAGGAAGGCCTGACATGTAATCCATGGAGATGGATTCCCAAGGTCGACTAGGGGTAGGTAACGGGGTGTAGAGGCCGTGCTTCTTAATGGTCGGTTTGGCAATGGCACAGGCAGTACATGATCGGATGTACTTCCCAACATCCTGTCGAAGATTCGGCCAATAGAAATAATTTTGCAGTACTGCCACTGTTTTCTCGACCCCGAAATGCCCAGTAGCCCAACTGTAGTGTGCTTCCCAAATCATCTTGGCACGCTCGCTTGAAGGAACACAAAGGTGACCGAGGTGGCATAATAGGGCGTCCTGGAGGTGAAAATCTGCAACATGCCGACCCTCCAAGAGTGTCTGGTATGTGTGGCCGAATTCTGGGTCACTTTTGTAGAGAAGTGGCCAATCAGAAGTCTCGTGCCCACAAGAGTTGAGCACGGTGGTTAGCGCCATGATCGGTGGCCGACTGAGGCAATCTGCAACATTATTGGTGCTGCCCTTTTTATACTTGATATTCAAGTGAAACTGTTGCAGGTATGTAGACCACTTCTGATGGCGATCATTCTGCAATTTCCCTTGGGTCTGTATGAACTGCAGAGGTCGGTGGTCTGTGTGGATGACTGTTTCCTTCCCCAAAATGTAATGCTTCCATTGTCGGAAGGCCTGTACAATGGAATACATCTCTTTATCATAAGTGGGGTACTTCTGGACTGTGTCTGAAATTGTTTCACTGTGATATGCCACTGGATGTCCATGTTGAGTAAGGACTGCCCCAATAGCATAGTCAGATGCATCTGTTTCGACCTCAAATGGTTGTTGTAAATCTGGTAACGCGAGCACTGGTACTTTGCAGAGGCGATCCTTCAATTCCCTGAATGCCTTCTGTTGAGATTCAGACCAAAAGAATTTTGCTTTCGCCCCGCCCTTGGTGACTTGACTCAAGGGCCAAGAAATATGAGAAAACCCCAACACAAACCTGCGGTAGAAGTTGGCAAGACCTAGAAAGCTGCGGAGCTCTGTTAGAGTGGTTGGAGAGGGCCAATCCCGAATGACTTGGATCTTGGCTGGATCGACATGCACCCCCTGTTCATCAATGATGTATCCCAGATACTGAACCTGGGTCATGCCAAAAGTGCATTTCTCCAAATTGGCACATAGCTTGTGTTGCCGCAGTGTTTGGAGAACCTGTCGGATGTGGTGGAGGTGCTCTTCCCAACTCTGGCTGAAGATCAGAATGTCATCCAAGTATACTACTACAAAGGAGTTGGTGAATGGCTGCAAGATGTCATCCATTAGCTTCATAAAGGTTGCAGGAGCATTCGTCAATCCGAAAGGCATGACCAACCATTCGAAGAGGCCCTCCTTGGATTTGAAGGCAGTCTTCCACACATCGGAGGGTTCGATTGGTACCTGGTGATATCCTGACTTCAGATCGATCTTGCTGAAATATTTCGCCCCCTTTAGTTGGTCTAGGAGGTCATCAATCCGCAGGATCGGGTACCTATTACGGACAGTGATCTTGTTCAGCGCCCGATAGTCAATACAGAGTCTCCACGTCCCATCCTTCTTCTGTACCAACACGATCGGGCTCCCACAGGGCGATGAACTCGGACAGATGTGACCTTTCTGCAGGAGCTCCTGAATCTGCCTCTTGATTTCATCGTTCTCCAGAACGGAGCGCCGATAAATTGGTCCATTGGGTAGCGGCGCACCTGGGGTCAGATCGATGGAGTGCTTGACTTGACAGTGCAGAGGAACCCCTGCCGGGGAGGTGAAGATGTCCTCGTACTCCTCCACAACCTTGTCCATCTGTAGTTGTCGTGCAGAGGGGCCCCGTTTGGAGGCCGCGGCCACTGTCTTCTTCTTTCCTTGAGGGCGTATCATCAGGAAAACAAATTTCCTGGTTTTGGAAATGATCTTACTGCATTGTTTTGCAGTAATCAAAGAGAGGACGGCAGGTGGTGCTACCTCTGGTATCCTGAACAACTTATTTCCCAATGTAATAATAATAGCACGGGGCCTTGATTCATACACAACATGTTGCTTCCACAAGTATGGTTTTCCTAGTAATACATCACAAACTTCAAGGGGAGCAATGTCACACAATACCTCATCTGTGAAGGGCTTGATGTTGTATGGAAGGCGACACTGCTGGCTCACGCGAAGATCTCGTCCTTGGTGAAGCCACCCAATGGTGTATGGTTGTGGATGTGCTTTGGTCGGTAAGCCCAACCGCTTCACGACCTCTGCCGAAATGAGGTTCTTTTGACTCCCGCTATCAACAATGAACTGTATCGGGGAGCCCTTTACCCACATCTGGGAGTGGAAGAGACGCTCCTCCTCCTCTGGATCTTCGGGTTCATTTTTCTGGATCTTTGCGGTAGCAACAATGGCGCTGGGATCCGCATCAATGATCTGCTTCCCTTTTTCATACCCCTTATCGGGTTCTGACTCAGAGTCGGAACATGCATCTGATTCTGAAACCTTTAGCTCAGCCACCAGTGACTGCTTGGCTCGACACTCACTTGTGTTGTGAGTGGAGCTCTTATGGAACTCGCACCATTTTCCAGTGTCCTTTTTCGGCTTCGCGGCGCTGTTCTTTGCTTGCGGCTTCGGCTGGTTGTCTTGGGATGTCCCACCTTGGCTTTGTCCTTTGCTTTGTGGTTTAGGGGCACCTTTCCCCTGCTTCAGATTCGCAGATCCAAAGTCCCGCTTCTTTTGTTTAAACTTCTGCTCGACCTTGACGGCATATCGGTATGCTGCGCCGAGCGAGGGGATGTTTAGGAATTGTATTTCTTCCTGGATGTACTTGTGCAGGCAGCCACGGTATTTGAGTATCAAATGTTGGTCCGAGTCCTTGATACCCAACTTGGTGCGAAGGGTATGGAAAATATTGGTGAACTCCGGCACGTCTTGGTCCCTTCCCTGCCGCAGCGTGGTCCACTTTATGTATTCATCCTCATAGCTTCCGACAGGGTAGTACTGCTCCTTGATGGCATCCCGGAACGAATCCCAGGTGGGTGCGGCTGAAAATAGTGAGCCAGTACTTTCATCCTTCTGCTCGCAGTAGGTTTCCCACCAGTCCTTGACGTGGGGGGCTGCTTTGAGAAGAGCAAAAACAATCTTTTCCCGACTCGAAAATTCATGAATAGAAAAATAACCCTCTAGCAGATTTAACCATTTATCTATGGCATCTGCGTCTATCTGACCCTCGAATATGGGGATTTCAAAATTAACTTGTACCTTAAAGGGTGTGGCGTTTCCAGAGTAGCTGCTGGAAGCCGATGCGTTGCTTCTGGGTAGCCGCTGAAGGATCTGGGCAAAGTTGTCCATCATCGCGTTCCGTTGTCGCTCGAGGGCTTCTTCGAGCAAGATTTTGATGGGATCTCCTGGCCCCTCGTCTTTCTTCTCGTCTGCCATGGGAAGCCGTCGGGATTTGCGAGGCTGGTCTTGCAAAGGTTCAACCAGTTCAAGCCCTAACTCCTTATATCCCGACCTTGTTGGGGACATGCAAAGAAAAACAGAGAAAAAGCAGACCGCTCTGATACCACTGATCCGGATTTAAACAGGAACGCAACAAATTACAGAGATAACCATATACACAAGGATGCAGCGGAAATAATACTTCATTTCATTAATGGAAAATACTGAAATATGCTTACAACCAGAAATGGAAATAAACCAGCTAGGGCGATGGTAGCTTATCTCTGAGAAGAGATGTGATGGCTACATGCCTCTGAACTGTGTTACAATGAGGCTCGAAGGCCTATTTATTGTTGAGAAACAATGGAAAACCCTTAACATTCCAAAACCTAATCCTAGGAGATGAAACGCCAAACTGTGGGCCCCGTTTGGGGGTAAATTGGTACATCAACTTCCCGGGGTCGTAACTTTGGCATATGATCTCCGTTTGATGCGTACAATAGCTCGTTAGAACGATCTATCCGAGTACTACCACTTCCCCAGATTCCCAAAAAAACGTCGTTTAGGGCCTCAAAACGGCTCCGGAAGTTCAGGACCCGAAAAACTGCTAAAAATAGTAAACTGTGCTACAATTAAGGAAACTGAAAATGCTGAGAAAGACAATGGTGGGGGTCCAGGTGGACTTGGCAGGTGGCCACCAATATCCACTTGGATCAAAGTAGGACTAAAGCATTATCAAGATGAAGGGCTACAAGTCAGCCAAAAAAATTCCGAGTTCTAGAGGAAAACGAAGAGAATCCTAAAGAAGATCAAGCCATGGAGGAGAATTCTGAAGAAAAGAGAAAAGTAATAGACAGGAAACAAACACAGAAAATTGATTATAAAAAAGAAGCTAATATGAGTGACACAGAGCTTGATATGGATCAGGAAATGACCCAAAGTGAAATGGACCTTGAGGAAAATGAGCTGCAGGAGATTCTGGACAAAGAAAACCTAGATCTGGAAGGGTTCTTGTTTTAGGGAAATACATAAGGAGTAGATTCTGTGCCTCAAGAAGAGCTCAACAGAATACAACAACTGTTCTTATGGAAAACCAGGCAAATAAGTTGGAGAGAGGAAAAAACATAAATAAGCAGGATGTCAAAGGGGCCAAAACGATGAAAACAACTCTGGGACTAGCCACAAGAAACCTAGGCAAGAAAAGAGGCAGGAAAAAGTAGAATGAACTCTTGATGGAGTGTGGAAAGCTAATGATAGATTCAGGTAAGATGAAAGATCTAGTCAACTACTCCTTCACAAATATTTAATTATGAAGTTTACATCTTGGAATACCAGAGGTCTAGGGAGTAGGAGAAAGTAGAGAATGCTTAGTAATAGGATGAAACAAGAAATGCCAGATATAATATGAATTCAAGAATCGAAATGTTCCATTCAAAAATTAAGACAAATTCATAGCAAATGGCTCAGTAGATTTGAATTTCTAGAAGTCAAAGCAGAGAATACAGCAGGGGAAATTCATACTCTTTGCAACCCTCAAATAATTAGCATAATAGATGCTGAGACAACCAGGAACTATTTATCAGTAGTGGTCCAACCTGTAGGAGATAGGTTCACCTATCTAGTCACAAATGTATATGGCTCTCAAAGAATAGATGACAAACATAGGTTTCTAGATTCCTTGGTGGAGCTTAGAAACAGAAAGGCAGGAATACCTTGGATCTTGGGTGGGGACTTCAACATGATTAAATCCCTTTCGGAGAAAAAAGGAGGAATCAAAACTCTTAGTAAAGACTCTTTAGAATTTCAATCTTTCATAGATGATATGAACCTAATAGATACTGAAACGAATTCTAGTCTCTTTACTTGGAATAACAAAAGAGGAGGCGAGTTTTAGGTAGCCTCAAAGCTAGACAGATTCATTATCTTAGAGGGTCTTATGCTAAAAACTAAGGAAGTAACAACGAGAATGCTCCCCTTTTGTGGCTTAGATCACTGGCTAGTTCAACTGGAGATCAAAGGAATAGGCACTTTTAGAAACAGACCTTTCAAATTTGAAAATATCTGGCTTTCCCACCCAGATTTTGTCAACAATATTAAGAAATGGTGGTCAGAAGATCTTCAGAATCAGGGAACAAGAATGTTTCTTCTCCACAAAATATTAAAGCATATCAAACTCAGGATAAAGGATTGGAACAGAAATGAGTTTGGCAATATTTTTGTGGAAAAAAAATCTATTGAAAACAAAATGAAGGTTCTTAACCAAGCTTTGATCATGGATGGATTTGATAGAGATAAAAGTAATCAAGTGGATAAATATCATCAAGAATGGGATAATCTGTGCAAACAAGAGGAAAGTTTTTGGAGACAAAAGTCTCGAGTTCAATGGCTAAAAGAGGGAGAGAGAAACATGATTTTTTTTCACAGATCCACTATGGAAAATAGAACTCACAATACAATATCTTCAATAAAAAATGAAGATGGGATTCTTCTCATCGCCCATGAGAATGTTGAAGCTGAGTTTGTTCAACATTTCCAAAGAATCACTCAGGAAAATATTGTAGATAAGGAGCAGTCTATCAGTGAGGTAACTATTAACATACCAAAGCTGGTAACCAAAGAGGACAATTTCAATCTAAATAGGCTAGTTTCTGAAGAGGAGGTAGGGGATGTCCTCAAAGAAATGCATAATGGAAAAGCGCCAGGCCCGGATGGTTTCAATGTGGATTTTTTTAAAGCATGCTGGAATATTGTCAAACACGATGTTTTGAATGTAGTGGAGGATTCTAGGCTGAACAGAACCATTTTGAAAGTGCTCAATACCTCCTTCATCTCCCTTATCCCTAAGCAGGATATTGCACAAACTCCGGATAAATTCAGACCCATAGCTCTCTGCAATGTGGTCTACAAGATAATATCCAAAGTAGTGGCTAATAGACTTAAACCTCTGCTTCCTACCCTAGTCTCAGGGGAACAATCAGGTTATGTGGAAGGAAGACAAATTTTAGACAACATCATTCAAGCCCAAGAGGTGGTGCACTCGTTAAGTAGCAAAAGGCAGGCTGGAATGATCATGCAATTAGATATAGCCAAAGCTTATGATAAGGTCAACTGGACCTATATAAAGAGGGTCCTTATTGCTTTTGGATTTGATCATAATTGGGTCAGGTGGGTTATGGCCTTAGTGACCTCCTCCAGCTTTTCAATTTTGGTGAATGGCTCTCCCTCAGAGATCTTTTGTCCTTCCAGAGGTCTCAGACAGGGAGACCCACTATCTCCTTTCCTTTTCATTCTCATGATGGAAGGACTTGGTAGATCTATCAAGCATGCTAAAGTTACAGGTAAGATTAAAGGTCTTCAACTAACTGAGAATGGGCAGGCTCTGACTCATCAACAATTTGTAGATGATACCATGCTATAGGGAATCCCTACAGTCAAAGAAGCTACAGCCTATAAACAGTTACTAAACGTCTTTGCCAAGGCCACAGGTATGGAACTCAATCTGTCCAAATCAATTTTTTTTTTCTTCAATACCAATATTGCGATTCAGAGAAATATTTCCAGAATCCTAGGCTTTCAAAGGGATTCCCTCCCCTCAAAATATTTAGGAATCCCTCTTACTACTAAACCATTGCTCAAAAGCATCTGGGAACCATTAATCAATAAGCTACATGATAAAGTTAAAAAATGGACCATCAGATCTTTGAACCTAGCTGGTAGGTTGGTTCTCACTAAGGCAGTTCTGCAAGCTATTTCGATTTTCATGCTATTAGCCCTCCCGGCTCCCAAAGGGGTCCTACAGCAGTTCAGAAACATACAAAGAGATTTCCTGTGGGGTAAGGAGGAAACAAGGAAAAAGTTGGCCTTAGTTTATTGGGATAAAATCTGTAGGCCTAGGCTTGGATGACCAAGAAATTCTTAACAATGTTCTAGGGGCCAAACTCTGGCGGCTTTGGGTACAAAATCCAAAGGCCCAATGGGAAAATATTTGGAAGGAAAAATATGCCAGCTCATGGCACACTAGTGATCTCATAAGAATGTCTAGAAACATAAAAGGCTCACACATCTGGAACAAAGCCTGGGAGAACAAGAGCCTTGTATAAGAAAATAGCTTCTGGGAGATCAGAGAGGGAAACTTAGCTCTTTTCTGGGAGGAGAAGTGGCAGCAAGAACCAATACTACTTAATGAGGAATTTCTAGACCTTAAGCATGAGACAAATATACAAGGACTATTTAAGGTAAAGGACTTCTAGGAGCACACAAAGCATATAGAAAAGTGGAGAATCTAAAAGAACATAGTTGGCAGAGAGGGGAGCCCCTTGAATAGAAAAGCAGAGATACTAAGGAAAACGCTGGAGCAAAGGAAAATCTTAGTAACAGGAGGGCAAGATCAACTAAGATGGGGCAATAATAATGAGGGCACCTTCAATCTTAAGGAAGTAAAAGGAATTCTACTTAAGTTGAATTCTCTTACACCAGAAAAGACTTGGCCAAACCTATGGAGGCACCATGGGTGGATGAAGATTAAACTCTTCATGTGGTTAATTCATCACAAAAAAATCTTTATGTGGGATAATATTAGTAGGAGGGGGGTTCTGGGGCCTTCTAGATGCCAGCTCTATGAGGCTCAAGAGGAATCAATGGAACATTTACTAAATAGGTGCAGCTTTACCTCCTGGCTATGGGATTCTTTTTCCATCATTTTTCAGCAATCAGATAGAGACAAAGGGAGTATTATCAACACCCTCAAGAATTGGAGAAGGAACCTTTCTGATAATGTTTGGCTTAACTTGGCCTGGGCCCTTACACCAAGTTTTATTATATGGAATGTTTGGAAAGAAAGGAATAAGAGAATATTTAAAGAAGAAAAGAAACCCTCTCATCTCCTGCTTGAGATGATTTTAAAACAACTGAAGGAAACAGTAGGATCCACAGTGAAGAATTATCCTAATAATCCTCCTTCAGAGGCAGATTTGAAAATTCTCAGGCAATTGGGTATTCAGGGAATCATTCCTCTAAACCTGGACAGGCAAGTGATTTCTTCAAATACGGAGAAAAATGACTGGTATACCCCCCCGGCAGGGTATTTGAAATACAATATTGACGGAGCTTCTAAAGGCAACCCAGGAACAGCTGGCTATGGTGGGGTTTTAAGGGATGAAAGAGGAGGTATTATCTCCATCTTCCATGGTCATTTAGGTAAAGCTACCAATAATATGGCAGAACTAATGGCTATGGAGCAATGCTTAGAGTTTCTGAAGCAGGACAACCACTCGAATGTGATCATAGAAGCAGACTTAGAGTTAATTATTAACTCGGTAAAAAGAATTAGCTGTGGAACAGAGCCGGAGAGAGTTTCAAAACACAGGAAGCTTATATGGGTTTTCCAGAGAATTCAGGGTCATCTCCAAGTCTTCGTACTATTAGTTTCAACCATGTTCACAGAACGGCCAACAAGCTGGTGGATCTACTGGCCAACCAAGGGGTAAATTGTCCTGATAGCAGGGTTACAATGATTTGGCAGGAGTGGCCTCCATGCAGAATGAAAAATCGATGTCGTGAACAAGCGGAAGAGGACATGGACTTAGCAGCTAAGTCCTAACCACGGTGTTTTGCATGAGTAGCCTTTTTCTGTATGGCTCGTCCGGGTATGGGTGGTAGACCTTTCTTGACCCTCGCAAACAAGTAAAGAATTGGTTCATAGAGCCCAGGGGAAAAAAAAGGTGAGTGCCAGTTTATCAATAGTAAGGTTGAATGGTGGGGACAGTTTCGGATACAGGTTCAGGTACAGACAAGGAGGAAAATTAAAATACATCCGTCTCAGGTTCCGTTTTTGGTTGGTAATACCCCCTGTTTTTTGCCGGAGATCGTCTTACCATCTTGGGGGAGGTTTTTTGGCGATCGCATGCGGTGTAAGCGGGAAGCGGTTTTATGTTTTTGGAAGCGATCCCACTCAACGGATAACATGTGGCAGTGGGTCCCGAGGCATTACCACCCTTCTCGCACAATAATATTCGGTAGGGTTGCACCGCGTGACATGATCTGTAGCCATTGGATAAGGGATAGTGGATCGACAGTTAGCATGGAGCGAGCTAGTCAATGTGACCTGCGGGCTAACAGTTGAGCTTCTTCACATTGCGAAATCCTCTTCAATCATTGGATTGCCCAGGGGGATCCAACGGTGGAGATTAAGGAAGTGAGTAGGGCGATGCAAGGTAAAGAACTATTCACGGCTTTCTGGGTCTCGGAGTCTTTACGACTTCCGATGCTCTTTGCTTTGAAGGATTCCTTGATGCCTAGAAAGAAAGCGGTGTATGATTTAGTAGTTTGGAGGCTAAGTATTCCTTTTAAGAGGCTGCAGTGTGCTATGTAAGGGGTGGGACTTTGGCCTTGGGCTGGGTAATTGGGAGTCTTCGGTTTTTTTCACTTTTTTCTTAGTTCCTGGTGAACAGATGTACATTATGTAAAGGATTTTACACTTTAATGAAATAGAAGGTTGGACTCTTGCTTAAGCAAAAAAAAAAGAAGAAATCATTGCATATGAACATATAAATCGATTTATTCAAGTTTGTGTTTCTCATAACATGCTTCATCAAGGTGTCATGTGCAGAATTTTCATCCTTACTTTCCAAGGCTGCATGAAGTTTGGTGTGAAACGTTGTTGGCTGCATCTATTCATTCTTTGGACTAGTTTATAGATGAACTTCTATTTTTTTTCAGTATTATGATTATGATAGATTATGTGAAAAAATCAATAATGTTAGGATAAAACTTGAAGAATCTTTAGAAGTTTTTTCCACAAGATTTATTCATCTTTATTATGGATTTCCTTTCGACAACATGCCCTCTATTGGTAAATGTTTTGAACATCTTATTTCTATTCGTGATAATCATGAGCAAATAATTTATAATAAAGTTAAATCATACAGTAATTCTCATCCATATAATGTTTTATATTTTAAATATATAGAAATTATAAATGAACAACATTGTATAGACAATGGGGTTTCAAGTAATATTTGTTTTTGAATAGTTGTTACACTAAAAAATGTCACCATGACTATTTGCAGTTAGTATGGCTCCATCAACTGTCATACTATCCTCCTTGGCAAGTCTCATGCCTCTGCTTTCCATGTCAAACTCAAAGAAAGAGAGAAAAGTCATTTAAAGTCAATTATCTCTGGGTACGCAGTTTCTCTCAGCCTTACCTGCGGGTACGCAATCCAAGTTCACAATACCTGCATACTTGTACGCTCTGTCTGTAAAGCAATGGGTGCGTACTCCTGTAAAGGTCAAAAGGCGCAAGTTTCACTCCAAAAAAGTTACTTGTGGTCATTTCTAGAGCATTCTAGAAGCTTGTTTGACGTGTATGGAGCGCCTCCAGATGGTTCATGTATCCCTATGGAAGAGAAACTTATCCCATCAAGAGGGGAGCTAACCCACCCAAAGAGGGACTTATCCCATTGATGGTGGACCTGATTAACTTTCTCTACAGCACTATAAATACATGCATTGGGCCAGAGGGAGGGGAGGTTGAAAGCTGAAAATTCCTAAGGGTAGATGCTGCTGAGATTAGGACTTCCTTGTAGAAGCTTGTGAGGAGAGATTGTCATCCTTTCTTGTTTCATTTGGAAGTGGGTGAGCTGATCAAAGTAAAGGAAAACTCTTGCTGGACCCTGGGAGGAACTTGCACAACACCAAGGCTCAGTAATGGTTTCTTTTGTTTCCTATTAATAAAAATAAGTCCATTCTTCTCAACAATTTGTTATTTATGAGTTGTTTCATATACTCCTTGGTCTGTATGTTAAATATGTTTTGTTTTATGAGATATTCAGGTGCTATTTAATCGTTTGATTGTTAGTGAATGCATGTTTCGAAGAGAAGGAGGAGCTCATCCGGATCGAGAAGGCTGGACTACTACAACAACGTTGGGTTACATGTAGGATCTAAACACTTGGTTTCTTGTATGATAAATGCATATTTAGAGAAGGATTGCTCTTAATTGTCTTGTTTGTCACTAGAAAGCCTTAAGCTTCTAGGGAGGTTGGTTGTGTCCGCACTATCGACTCTTTCCGCATGACAAAATGGCGACTCCGCTGGGGAACTCCATTGATGTGAATGTTTTTTCCTTTTTCTGAAACTTTGATCTGAGAAAAGTCTTTTTCTTTCTAGTTTTTGGTTGTCTAACTGTGTGTTTGGGTGGGCTAGCTTAGGGTTAAATTATTCTTAGTTTTGCTAGAAGTACGCAGCCTCTGAGTTCAACACAGTGCGTACTTGTACGCACTGCGCCTCTGTACACAGAGCGTACCCGCACCTGTGTAAACAGGTTGCCTGCGTACCCTGTCAAAATTGAGAAAATTTCAATTTTCTCCTTTTTTGCCTATTAGATTTTTCTTTTAATCTGTTTTTTCCACCCAGATCCACTGGTTACCTACCAGAGATCTTCATCTGAACTTGTTTCGTCAGTGTCAAGTGTTTTAGTGGAATTCATAGAAATTTTGCCTTAGGGTTTGATTTTTAACTGGTCCTGTAGTGACTTTGGCGTTAGAGGTTGTCAAACGTTGGATCTCCCTGGTTTTGTTCAACCCTCTTAGGAGTTGGGCCTGCCATAGAATTCACCCTTGTGAGAGACCTACCTTTGTGTCTTCTCTTTGCGAATCTCGAAAAAGTTTGTTGATTGAACTTTGAATTTTATTTTTGAGAAAAAGAACAAAAGATTTTGATTTTTGTTTTTGACTGGTTTTTGGTTCTGCATTAACTAGTCCTTAGTTGCATTTTGACTGAGTAAAACATCCAGGAATCATCTTTAGTAGGCTTTTGCCTCATTAGATTTGCTTATTAAGTGAATTTCGTTTTCGTTTGAGTTGCTTTTAAGTAGCTTTGATTTAATTGTCTTAGATTTGTAAAGGTTTGCTTTTTGATTTTTAAATGCTTTGTTAAGTAGGAAAAAATCCAAAAATCTCCTTTGAAAGAAAAGTTTGCTTAGTGGCATTTGAGTCTTTGAATGAAAAGGGCATTTTCGCAAAATAATTAGTGGTCATGAGTTGCATGTTTTGGAAAAGATAAAGAGATTGTTTCTTTGATTGTCTGTTAAGAAAGTTGCTTTTATCAATTTTGCATTTTCCAACTCTCTTAGCTAGGGAATTCATTGAAAAAGAAAAGTAGCATAAATCATCCTAAGTGCATCTTTGTAGTGGTTTGAGTCGAGTCTACACACCATCAGTTTCATCTCCGCTACCTTTTGTCTTAAAGAAAAGCCATAAAAATTAACGCTTAAAGTAAAATCAACTTAGTAACTTTTTATTTACTAGGGCTCTAAAACACCAATATAGATTAGGCTAGTGTCTTGGAGCAGGAGAGTAATTAACTCTCCAAGACAGCAAAACCAAACAAGTAGCTTATCTTGTGGTAGGATAAATCCAACTGTTGCATTTATACTCTGGGAAAGCTCCTCTTAAAGGAGAAGCATGAGCTCGTTTCCGAACCAGTGAGGGGATCAATCCTCCCTCATTGGAAACGACGCCAGACACGCACGTATTACAAACGGTAAACCTCGAATTAACCATTTTCGAGGAGCCAGGGGTCACTTGTCGGTAAACCTTGGATTATTGTCAAGGAACCGGCAAGGGGATTGAGCTTGATACTCTGCCCTTGCGTGCTGTCGGAGTGTAGACTGTTCCCCCAGGTGTATTTGTTGCTGTTGGTAACCTTAGTGACCATTATCTTTAGGATTCTACCCGAGGTGACGGTGGAGGGAAGATCCCACTGTACTTGTAGCAGACGTCGGCTAGAGTCACTTGGATTTTCCGGGGGGTTCACTTCACTCGAGACGGTTAAAGTGGAGGAACTTGTGCCGGTCTATTCATTAAGCAGGTTGCGGGGTAACTATTCCACCCACCACTTCTGTACTGAATTCGGCGATGTTGGGCTTCATCACCAACTAGTGTTTTCAGTTCGGAAGGCTACTGTTTGTGCATGGTTTGACGCCCTAGATTCTTTAGGTGTGTGATTTAAATTTGTTTGGTTCTTTAGAGACTTTAGGTGGTTTGTTTTGAGATTTTTACTTTGTTTGCGTGTGCGGTAGTTAAAAGTTTTTAACTGTGGCGGAATTACCGAGACAGTCCCGTAGACTTCGGGGCCAGTCTCCTGAGATTGTTTCCGTGGCCGAATTGTTGAGGAAATCCCGTAGAATTCGGGGTGAACCTCCTCAAGACGTCCCGAGTCATTACGAAGGTTTGAAAGTCCTTGTAACTCCTCCTAGTGGCAGTAAAGTAGGTTCACCTGAAGAAGGAGAATCTTCGTTGGTAGTCCATCCAGATTACCAAAGTCTAGAAACAGGTTATAATCCTGAAGCTGTTGCAGTTTCTGAGCTTGCTGGTAGTTTTTCATCTACTAGTGATATAGGCGAAGAACTTGAAATATCTGAACCTGTTACTCCAACTTCTAGTGTTCCTGATTCACCTAGAGTAGAAAGAGTCATAACCGAAAATCTTCCTTCTGGTTTGATAGCTATTGAAGAACTTGCTCCAGAAGTAGGCCCTATTCTTGAAGATCAACCTACTATTGATCTAAGAGAGCGTGAATCTATCTTTTACAGTCCACCTAGAAGTACTACTTGGTACCTTTCGTTAACTAATTACTTAGACAACTCAGGGATAAGTTTTTCTCCACCTCGTACTCCTTATCCACCCGGAGGTATTTATACTCCTGTAAATATGTCTAGTCAGTCGTCCGTGTTTACTCAACCCCCTGAATCTTTCTTGTATGGTGGTCCTTCTGTTCCTACTGGGTATCAATCACTTTCTAGTACCTTTGTAGGAGCATCTCCTCAACCCATTGGACATGGGTCATTAGCTGGAAACAATGGTAATAAACCGTTGGGTGTAGGAGACATTTATATGATGACAGGTTCAATTCCCGATTCTCAACATCAAGGTGGTCAATTACCACCTGGGGGGCAGCGTCAATTAACGCCTGGGGGGCAACCTCAAGGTACACAACTTGCGTCTGGGGGGCAACCTCAAGGACAGTATGTACCCATGGTACAGTACATTCCTCAAGGTCAACCCCAGCCTCAATATGTACCCCAGGGTCAACCTCAGTACCAATATATGCCTCAAGGTCAACCCCAGTATCAGTACTTACCCCAAGGGTATCTACCCCAAGGTCAGTACTCGAGTCAAGGTTATCAACCACCTCAAGGTCAAACTTACGTTCAAGGTATGGGAAATGTACCTATCAATTATCAATCCTACCCTCAATCCAGTTATGGATCTCAATATCCTCAACCTGTCATGGGTCAATACCCCGGAATAAATGTAGTGTGGGATCCATCGCAAGTTCAACAAGTGTTGCAGCCAAGCGTACAGTTGTCATCTCAAACTAGACAACCTGTGGTTTCTGGTCCACCCCAGCAACCAGTCCAGTCCAGTGTTCAAACTTCTGTACCTTCGGTAGTTACATAGTCGCCAATTGCACCTAGTACTCCATCTCAAACGACTGCTGCAACTACCGCAACATCTGTTCTTTCCACCACACCTACTTCTGGAGTATCGACGGCTCCGGTTTCTACTGTCTCTGCCACTACTCCACAGAAATCTTTACCATGGTCTGGATCTACGATTCAAACTACGGTTCAGATGCCTGTGGGGCAGCCAGGTTTAAGTACGGTTGTTACTTCTCAACCACAATTTGTTTATCAACCGTACCAGGGACAGTACCAATACGGGCCTGCTGTCCAACAACCAGTTTACCAGTATCAACCGTATCCTTGGTACACTTATCAACAACCACAACAACCCCAGTACGGTCCAGTTAATCCTGGTTTTCCGGGAGGATACAATATCCCGAATGCGATTCCTGTTCCAAGTTATCCTGGATATCCTCCTCCTGGGACTGGTCTTGTGACCCAGAGTTTTAGGGATCCTAACCGGCAATTTCCGTTTATCGCAACTTTGGATTTACCAGGCTTGACGCGCCTAACGAACGTTCCAATAAATTATCTTCCGTTCTGGCCGCCAATGCCAAATAAGTTGCCCAGTGACATACCCAAGTTCGAAGGTAAGTCTGGAGAGGATCCATCAAATCACGTGATGACTTACCACCTCTGTTGTGCTTCAAATTCTATCTCGGATGATTCGAATCGTTTACGTCTTTTTCAGCGTACGCTCATTGGTCTCGCGGCCAAGTGGTACATTGAGTTACCACGGGCCTCTTTTTATAACTTTAGTCAGTTAGCTACCTCGTTCTTAACACATTTTCAGTTGCCGGTCAGATATGATAATGGCACCGAGTTATTAACTTCATTAAAACAGTCGACGTCCACTTATATTTCTGACCATATTCATGAATGGCGACGTCGAAGGCGTTTAGTGAAAGTTTTTATCCCGGACCAAATCTTAGCTGAATGGTTTGTTAAATCATTATTACCGAAGATTACTGAAGACGTAGCTAAGGCCGGAGTAGTTACTGAAGAGCAAGTCATTGCTCAAGCGCAGTACCTTGACTTAGTTTATACTCAGTCGGGTACGTTACACGAAAAGATCCCAGATCTTCCAAAGTCGAATCAAATCGCTGCTGCTCCTTCGGGATCTCATGCTGCTGATGGCATGATTGGTACGGTGAATACTAAAAGCAAGAAGAAGTCTTCAAAGAATTCTTCGCCCATTATCACCTTACCCGACTCCCCGACAGGAGAATCTTCTCCTGAAATTTCCGCTGATATTCACGCTGTAGAGTCATCTACGGCCAAATCAAAAAACGGTGGGAAAAAGAAAGGTAAGAAGAAGGATAAAGCAGACAAGGCTCCAAAGGAGAAAAAAGAAAAGTCGGAAACCAATGACGAAAAGCGCAAACCTCGATATCCTTGTCTTATTTGTGAAGAGGATCATTTTACAAGAGATTGCCCTCATCGGGCCGAGGTTGTGAAAATCGTCAAGGGTTCCCCAACTCCTGCTGTTTTGAAAGATCCATTTCCAAAGCAGGAGAGTAAGATGATAGGTTCTTCCTCGAGTGCCAGTGAAGAACCCATATTGATGATGTCTCATGTACGGATTGCGACTCGATCACATGATTATGGTAGTAAAAGTCCTGTTGATGGATCGAAAGAAGCAGAATCTTCTCAGTCAAATCCATCAACCTCAGCTCCCGGTTCCGATCCACTATAGATCGAGAAACCTAACCCTAACTTAGTAATCAAACCGCCTGCTAAGGGTGTACTTCGAAGGTCTGCTTTCAATCCACATGCGAGAGCGGCCCAGAATTACAACATTGTTGAGGATTTAGCTGTTTCACCCTCGGCGATGTCGGCTTTAGAAGTGCTGCAATCATGCCCAACACAACGAAAATTACTTTTGTCGGCTATAGGAGCTGTTGACGTTCAGGACCCGAACCTGATAATCTTTGATCTAGAAAATAGTACACCGCGTCTCCCTCATCAGATGGCTTTCCAGATTCCAGTGATAGTAAAAAACAGGCCTATTCATCGGACTGTAATTGATGAGGGAGCTTCCACGTGTATTATGTCGATTTATTGTTGGAGATCACTTGGTTCTCCTTCACTGAACCAATCCCCAACAATTCTTAAGGCCTTTGATGGCCGTGGGTTCCATCCGTTTGGCATTCTACAGGATTTTCCTATAGGGGTTGAAGGAAAAACCGTTAGTCTGGATGTGGAGGTGGTTGATGCCCCTCTAGACTACAACCTTCTCTTGGGTCGAAGTTGGTCTTACGCTATGACAGCGGTCATCTCATCGGTCTTTAGAGTTATAAAGTTTCCACATAATGGCAAGATCATGACAATAGACCAGCTGGCTTTCTTTTCATCCGACCCAGCCTCTTCAGAGAGTATCCAGCATGTCGGTAAAACGACTATCCCTTATAAGGATGTTGGCGTAGGACTAGTTAAAGATTCCGGTTTACTGGGAACTTTTCCTTTTCCTCCAATCAACGCAAACCCTTCATTCACGTTCATTCATATGATTACATCAGATACTATTATTTACGATGATCCTTGGATTGTCCCATCTGAATCTGAGATAGACTCATTCGGTGATGCTATGCCTTTGAGTCCATATGAAATTGCTTATGAGGCCGTGCAGTCTTTTACTGACCCGCGTTCAACCCAAATCGACCAAATGAATGTGGTCCGTGAGGAATCACTTTTCACATCAACCTCAGAACAGATAGCATTTCCCGAAGTCGTGTCATCTGACGAGCAACTTCGCGAGATCCTAAGTGTAGACGATCTACCATGGGAAGATCTCCATCATAGATCTTCATTTTTACCTGAGGATGATGGCTTTGAAAATGATTTTTCATCAATCTTTACGGCTGAATATGTCAAGGACGCTCAGAATCCCATGAAACATCCCGATTCAGAGTTGAATTTGGGAAACATTTCCCAAACTATTGCCATTGATATTTCCATCAAAACTGGAATTGTTGAGAACATTCATATAGGTTCCTCGTGTACAGATGACGATATTCAAACATACAAGGCCCTATTTCAAGAATTCTGTGACGTGTTTGCCTGGTCCTATGAGGAAATGCTAGGAATTGATCCCTCTATTATTGTTCATGAGATCAAGACTTACCTGGATGCTAAACCCATTCGGCAACGTCTGCGTCAGATACACCCTCGGAAAGCGGCTGCAATTAAAGCAGAAGTTGAGAAGCTGTTGAAAGCAGATTTCATTTATCCGATCCCGTTAACGGATTGGGTATCGAATATTGTTCCGGTTAACAAGAAGCAAGGAACAATAAGAATATGCATCGACTATAGGGATATTAATCGTGCTTGTCCAAAAGACAACTATCCCACGCCCTATATCGATCAAATAATTGATGATTGTGCCGGCAGTGAAATATTTTCCTTTATGGACGGTTTTTCCGGTTACAATCAAATCAATATTCTACCTGCTGATCAACCAAAAATGGCTTTCATTTGTCCTTGGGGGACATTTGCTTATTGCAAATTACCTTTCGGGCTTAAGAATGCCGAAGCCACTTTTCAAAGGGCAATGTCTTACGCGTTTCACGACATCAAACACATTGTGCAACCATACCTCGATGATTTGCCTGCTCATTCCTTACATCGAGCTTATCACCTTGTCCATTTACGAGCAATTTTCATGAGGTGTAGGCATTATCGTATACGTTTGAACCCACACAAATGTGTCTTCTGTATAGAAGTGGGACGATTGCTGGGATTTGTAGTTTCAAAAGCTGGCATTCGCGTCGATCCCTCGAAGGTCGAAGCTATCATCAAATTGCCTCCCCCTTCGAGTCTCCGCCAACTCCAAAGTTTGCAAGGGAAAGCAAACTTTCTACGCCGACTCATTACTAACTACGCCGAGGTTACAAAAGGTTTCACACGGTTGTTGAAACAGAACGCTCAATTCTCTTGGGATGAGATAGCTCAGCAATCTTTTGATGCACTTAAACACGCGTTGACCCATGCACCGTTATTGCATCCTCCCAACTACAACCAAGACTACTTTTTGTACCTCGCTGCCTCTCATTCCACGATTGGGATGGTATTAGTTCAGGAAGAAGAATTTGCCACAGAACATGTGATATATTATCTTAGTAGGACGTTAAATCCCACTGAGCTAAAATATTCGCATGTGGAGAAATTGGCCCTGAAAGCCGTTCAGGTTGTCCAACGTTTTCGTCATTACATTCTTCTCCGTAAAACTACAGTCATTTCGGATTGCAACCCTATGATCTACATTTTGACTAAACAATTGCTACGGGGCAAGTACTCTAAATGGATCGTTATCCTGCAAGAGTTCGACTTAGAGTTTGAAAAATCTAAGTCTAAGAAATCTTTAGTCTTTGCAGAGTTGATGTGTGACTTCCCGCGTGCTGACACGGAAACTGTGGCAGAGGAACCCATTGCGGACGAATCTTTGTTTCTCATCAGCACTTTAGATTCGTGGTATGGGGATATAATCACCTATCTCCAAACCCAATCCTTTCGATTCTAGTCCCAACAGTATAAAATTATTGGAGATACTCTTTATCGTCGTGGGGCGGACTTGGTTTTCCGACATTGCTTAACTCACGAAGAGGCAGAAAGGGTTTTGAATGACTGTCACTCTGGGGCGTGTGGCGGTCATATGTCTGGGTATGCCACAGCTCAGAAGGTGTTGCGTGCTGGCTATTTCTGGCCATCCATGTTTAAAGATTGTATCATTGCGGTCCGAAAATTCCACAACTGTCAAGTGTTTGATCGCAAGATGCGCGCACCACCAGTTCCTCTCCACCCTATAATTGCCGTTGGTCCTTTTGCTGAATGGGGTATCGACTTTATTACATGTAACCCTCACTCGGCCAGGGGGCATGCGTATATCATCCTTGTGGTTGATTATTTTACTAAGTGGGCCGAGGCGATGCCTACATTCGAGGCAGACGGCAAGACCGCTGCAGTTTTCATATTCAATCACATTATTGCTAGGTTTGGTGTCCCACAAGCGATAATCACTGACCATGGGCGCCATTTTCGAAACATTATGATGACAGAACTTACAGGCCAGCTTGGTTTGCGCCACGATAGCTCAACTCCTTATTATCCACAAGCCAACGGTCTGGTTGAGTCCATCAACAAAGTTTTGGTCATCATGATCCGACGAATCATTGGCATTCATCGGTCGAATTGGCACAACATGTTATTTTCCGCGCTTTGGGCATATCGAACTTCGGTGAAAACATCAATAGGGTTCACTCCTTTCCAACTAGTTTATGGTTTGGAAGCCGTGCTACCCATTGAATGCGGAATTCCATCACTTCAAATGGCTGTCGAATCACTTCCAGCTACTTCCGAAGAGGAGAAGCGTTTATTGTATTTAGCTCAATTAGATGAGACTCGACGTGATGCTGCACTGGCAATCGAGACTCATGCAAAATGAATGAAAGCTCAGTATGATCGAAATGTGACCCCTCGAAATTTTTCGGAAGGAGACCTAGTGCTATTGTATGATCAAGCTAACGATAAATTAGGTGCTGGAAAGTTCGTTCCTATGTGGCATGGACCCTATATTGTTAAGCGAAAGCTAGCAAAAGGGGCCTATGAGCTGGTTGACTTTGATGGGGACTCTTTGGGTAAACCCAGAAATGGACTTTACCTAAAGAGGTACTATGCTTAAATGGTGGGTGTGAAGATTTTCGTTAGGATAGTTAGGTTAATTTTCTCTTTCTAGCTAGTGCGTTTGTTAGAATAGACAGTGTGCTTAGTTTAGAAAGTGTGTTTTTCGTCGTTATTCTGCTTATCTTGGTTTTACCTTTGATGTTGCAGATGTCGATGCCTCTCCAAACGTACATTGGATTTGCTGATGGTGCTTGTCATGGTACACGAAATATCTCTTCCGCAGCTTGGGTTATCTATTCGCCCTCTGACGAGTTAGTTTCTATGCATGGGGTGAGCCTCGGTCAAACAACAAACAACATTGCAGAATACAGTGCAGTGATTGAATTATTATCTGAATCTATTTCATTTGGGATTCGGAGTTTGATAGTGAGGTTAGATTCTAAACTCGTTGTATTACATCTTAATAGAGTTTATGCCATTAGAAATCCAGTGTTATTAAGGTTATTTTTGAGAGTGCGTCTTTTGGAACGTGAATTTGATTACATCGAATATCAACATATTCCAAGGTCTTTTAATACATTAGCAGATGCAATTGCTTCTCGAATGTTAGACAGACATTTGCGATAATCATACATGTAAATTTAAAAAACATTAACATTTAATCACACATGTTTAACAAGATAAGCCGGTAATAATGATATATATAGATAGGAGTATGTCAAAATATACATCGTCTTCGATCATAGGTTGAAAAACACCTTATGATCGGCAAAAATGATAAGTACAAAAAACCAAAATATCACATGTGTCTACAAAAAGTGACTAGCCAATCACTGGTGGTGCTCTCTATACGACACCACTGCCCGCGCTACTCTACACAGGAACCTCCTGAAAGGTCCTGGGACTGCGACCACATAGCGCTGAAGTCGGATAGGAATATCGTCTATAGTCGTCTCTGGTATACCCGCCGTAAGACGCTCTAGGTCTTGTTCCAACTCGGCTAAGGTCTCTGCGGCCGCATCCTGTGGAGCCGGTGCTGGTGCAACTGGTACTCTTCTCTCGAATGGCCGGAGATTGGCCGGACGCTGTGGGCCTACATCTGCATTTTGAGAATTTTCACTGTCAGTTTTGAGACGATATAAAAAAAAAAAAAAAAAAATAATTTAAAAACTTGTGAAAAATGAAGTACCTCTGTCGTCCCATTGTTCTCCCTGTGGAAGAACCATGTCCGGATCACCGCGAAAATCTACTCCGGCATAAGGAAAATCCTGGATCGCAAAGACCTGGTTCTCCAACCAGTGAAAGTAACCCACAGGAAATCGGACAACTCCCGCTCCCTCATCAGGATGCCGGGCCATTACCGCAACCCATCGCATCAACTTTGGCTCCCGAGGTGGCCCAACCGCAACAGTGAGATGCTGAGGGATAAGCATCGGAACTCTCTCTAGGGAAAAGCTCACAACTAAAGGCCCATACCCAAAGGTCTTTAATTGCCCGTTCTTTGCCCTAGTTAGTTGGCCCTTCATGTTGGCCAACACAGCATCGCACCAGTTGAAAATGGTGCCTCGGAAGCAATCAATCGCCATCTGCATTTGGGACCAAGTGGCATTGTGTAAAGCGGCCGCGCCGCAGAGTCTGGTAACTGTAAAGGCAATTACCATAAGTTTAGGTCGGGATATGTATTTGATTTCTATCCCCTTCTCCTGGTTTTGATTGTTGCACCACTCTAGTCGGAGACTAGCAAGGGATTGGCCAACCAGCCTAGTCCCGAACAGAGACAGTTGCTCGGCCCTATTAGGCAAACAGTGAGAAAATATATGTCAGAGGGCTCTATCTCGAGCTGGTGCCCTCCGATGTAAAAGCATTGTTCCTGGACGTTCCACCTTTCAACCAGCCACTCTAAGAATGGCACCTGGGCCCTCATGCCAGGTATGGCCCAGTACTTGTAGAGACCACATGCCTTCAAAGCATCAATGGAAGGTTGATGATCTATTGCGGCCAAATCGACATCTTCGTGTTCTCTTTCGCGCCAATCTAGCATGGTGTGCAATCTACACACCAAAAAACATTGATTAGAATTCATTAAATAAAAAATTGATGGTTAGATTTTGAGTTTGGGGTTTGGAAAACCGCTTTGCGCGGAGTACGCACCCCGCGTTCAGAAAACAGAGCGTGGGTACGCAGCTGTTCTGAAGGTGGGCTGCGTACTCCGACCTTTTTCCCATATACGAAAATGTCGGGGTACGCAGGTCACCCATGGGGCACCTGCGTACCCCGAAAAGCGTATCCTAAAACCCCAAACCCTCTAAAAAATCAAACTAAAACTTGAAATGAAATTCTAAACGGATGAAATTGAAGAGGAGGATGTTGTGAAATACCTGAAAGAGACGGCGCTCGATTCCGACGGTCGGATTCTCCGCAAAGTCCACGGGAAGTTTCTTGTCAAAAGCCCTTTTCTCTCCCTCAACAGTAAAATGGTAAAAATGACATGGTAAAAAGTCTTTTTATAGGTTTTTTGGATAAATGAATGCTAGGTTTGTTTATTTTTCACCATAGAGAGATATTTTTCAATGTATTTTTGCCTATCTTAAACAGGTATGAGTAATGTGTTGTTTTTGTGCAGGACAAAAGGACTTTTAGAGAAAATTATCATTTTTCACGAATTGAAACATCAGAGTCATCTTTTAAGCCCTTTTCTGACTCCTAAAACATGAAAAGATTGCCGAGTGTTTCTTTTACACTCGTTAAAACGGAATTAAAAGACGGTCCCCTTATAGCCCTTTTCTGACTGTAAAAATAGGAAAAGATTGCCTGGTTTTTGTCGTTTCAAACTCGATACTAGAAATAAAACGACGTGTCCTTGATCGCTTTTTACTTTTCAGGTCAGAGGCACTAATCATGAAAGTACTCCTTGGTCGCAAGATCAAGCGGTTCTCTCAAGTATTATTTTATACTTTTTCAGGCTTGAGGGACACAAATTTACGAAAAAGTTCAACCCCAGAGTCTTCTTTAGTTTTTTCAGACTCTCTAAAATTGAAAAACGCCGAGTTTCTCCTATATTGGACTCGTTAAAATTTCACAGTAAAGGACCTGTTCGATTACAAACAGGAACGAACCACTCCTTCTTAGGGTTCGAATCTAAACTAAGTTGGACTCATCTGAAGGATGAGCTTATAATCAAGCATATGTTATCCTCCTCAAGCTTGTAAAAAAAAGTAAAGAGGTACTTGCCAGAAATGGTGGGGGAAAAGAGAGAAGAATGAACCTATTTGTTATCCTTTGTCACAAAAGAACCTTACTACCACTCTTGAACACGACACTTTTCATTCACCTGGGTTGGGAAATCCTTTGTCTTAAAGTTGATTAAAACCACTTTGAAAGTCTTCAACCGTTTCTGGGTATTAACTTTGGGTCAATCGTCGCCAAGCCATCTGTCGTGTCGTTATGTGTTCAAGAGGTCTCTGCAAATAAACCATTCATATGTAAAATACTTGTCATCCATTTTTGACCATCCCTGAGTCAGTCCTTACAACAACATTTCTTCAACTTGAACTATGATTTCGTGTTGTGGGCTTGCCTGCAACGGGTTGCTTTCTGTCGACATCAGCACATTATCTAGAGAGATGACTTAGAAATCGTCAGTACCTTGAAATCTGCATGCATCAATGGCAGGTTTCTCGCCTTTGACGATGGTTTACATCATTGACTTTCGATCGAAGGATTCCATGACCTGTTCGACATCGACTCATTCATTCACATCTCATGGATTGTACTGGGTACTTTGAGAACCATTGACATCACTGGTGGTCTCTCTCACACTTGTTAACGGTTTACATCATTGACTGGTAATCAAGTGGTTTCTACCATGTTCGACATCAACTCATTTATTCACATGGATAGAATCGTACCAATTTGGGAAGTAGAAATGAAGACCCTGGATCTAGTTTCCACCATCCAGGCTGCGAGGAGTTTTGTATTCATTGTATAAGTAGACTAACTATAAACAGATGGCTGCGTCCATACTGTGTCTACATGAGTCTATGATTATGATGTACTGCGAAATCGTTCCTGTATCAGAGCAGTAGTTAGATTGTTAGTTAAAGTTTTCAATCTGAGTATGGGAATGCCTACCTCAGCGATGATATCATCTTATATATGTATTTTGTGTTGAATATTTGCAGGTTCTGACCAGGCTCTCCACAAGATAATCCTTGAAATGATAAAGTACTTCACCCTTCCTAGATGATTTGAAACCCTAAATCTACTTCAGGCTTCGCACTTTAGGGGGCAATATGTTACACTAAAAAATGTCACCATGACTATTTGCAGTTAGTATGGCTCCATCAACTGTCATACTATCCTCCTTGGCAAGTCTCATGCCTCTGCTTTCCATGTCAAACTCAAAGAAAGAGAGAAAAGTCATTTAAAGTCAATTATCTCTGGGTACGCAGTTTCTCTCAGCCTTACCTGCGGGTACGCAATCCAAGTTCACAATACCTGCGTACTTGTACGCTCTGTCTGTAAAGCAATGGGTGCGTACTCCTGTAAAGGTCAAAAGGCGCAAGTTTCACTCCAAAAAAGTTACTTGTGGTCATTTCTAGAGCATTCTAGAAGCTTGTTTGACGTGTATGGAGCGCCTCCAGATGGTTCATGTATCCCTATGGAAGAGGAACTTATCCCATCAAGAGGGGAGCTAACCCACCCAAAGAGGGACTTATCCCATTGATGGTGGACCTGATTAACTTCCTCTACAGCACTATAAATACATGTATTGGGCCAGAGGGAGGGGAGGTTGAAAGCTGAAAATTCCTAAGGGTAGATGCTGCTGAGATTAGGACTTCCTTGTAGAAGCTTGTGAGGAGAGATTGTCATCCTTTCTTGTTTCATTTGGAAGTGGGTGAGCTGATCAAAGTAAAGGAAAACTCTTGCTGGACCCTGGGAGGAACTTGCACAACACCAAGGCTCAGGTTGTAATGGTTTCTTTTGTTTCCTATTAATACAAATAAGTCCATTCTTCTCAACAATTTGTTATTTATGAGTTGTTTCATATACTCCTTGGTCTGTATGTTAAATATGTTTTGTTTTATGAGATATTCAGGTGCTATTTAATCGTTTGATTGTTAGTGAATGCAAGTTTCGAAGAGAAGGAGGAGCTCATTCGGATCGACGAGGCTGGACTACTACAACAGCGTTGGGTTACAGGTAGGATCTAAACACTTGGTTTCTTGTATGATAAATGCATATTTAGAGAAGGATTGCTCTTAATTGTCTTGTTTGTCACTAGAAAGCCTTAAGCTTCTAGGGAGGTTGGTTGTGTCCGCACTATCGACTCTTTCCGCATGACAATAGTAATGAAGAAAGTTTTCTAATTCCAGAAGTTTTAACATTTTGCTCAGATGTGGAAGAATTTGATTCAAAAATTCATGTCCATAACATAGAACAACCCTCTCATAGTTCAACTAATGAGATTCAAGATTAATTTCCACAAAGTTTGTTGTGTGTGGAGCATGATTGTTTAGAGGTCTTTGTTTTAGCCAGATGTATACCCCAGGAAGTTTTGCACACCCCTCCACGCGGGGGGGTGCGGCGGGGCCCATCCCCCCCAGGATGGGGGGTCCGGGGGCTCAGGGGCAGCGCCCCCGAAGCCAAAAATAAATGTAAAATTGCCTTGTAAAAGTATAGTAATTTCTAGTCAATCTGGGCCGTTCATTTGGCGGATGATCTGACGGTAGAACTTATGTTTATTTAGGGTTTTTTGACCTAGAAGGCAACCCCTCTCTTTGTATGAGGGTATTGTATTTGAGGCTGTGTGATAGATGTGTGTTCTGTGTGAGCGAGAAACAGAGAGGTGAGACTGTGAGAGAAAACAGAGGATATTACAACGGATTTGCTGTAGGTTGTGTCTCTTCATTTTGCTGGATAATAGAAAGGAAGGACTGGCTGTTCGGGGTGGACATAGCCCAAACTGGGTGAACCACGTATATCTGTGTCTCTCTTGTTTTGTGCGTTTTCTGTGTTTATATTTCTGCAATATTTTCTGTGTTCCATTGCTCCGTAATATATAATTTTCTAACAGAGTTCTATCATTAATTATATTTCACTAGAAAAAACCTTGAATCTCCTCATGTTGATAGATCTAATGATATGATTTTGCCTTGATATTTTAATTATAAACATGATGATATTTTCAATAATATTTCTCGTTCATATTTTCTTGAAGAACATATAATGGATGTTGATCATTTTTTTTTCTTCGTGGAAAATCAAGGTTGATTCACCTGAAGGGACCACACCCTCGCCACCAAACTAATCTGAGCCTAACCCCAACAACTTTGAGGAGAATTGAACCCGTGACCTCCCAATGATAAGGTGCTTTAGCAATGGGACCTCAACCAATTGAGCTAACCCTTAGAGCTAATGGATGTTGCTCAATTAACTGTTAGAGAAGAAGAATTTTAATTAGACTTGAAGGCTAATGATTCATGAGATGTATTTCATTTTATTTTAGCTTGCACCCCTTATTCATTATATTTGGATTATTTAATGATTATAATTCCCAGGAAAATATATTAGATCCTACAAATTTGTATTCTATTCAACCAAAATTTAAACTATCAAGTGCAAAATGACATTAATGAAATATTTTCTTCTTATCGAATTAAAATTTCTCAACCTTCTAGATGGGAAGAAGGAATTTCTGTAACAAATACATTTTCCAAAGATTTTTTTTATGATTCATTTTCTTTTCCTATTAGTGAAGAGTCTTGTGATCTAAATAATCCAATAATGTTAATAATTGTCATTCTACCAATAACACTTTATCTTGTACATTGAAGGATGACAATCCATACACAATATTTGATTCTACTAATTGACCACTAGACGATTGTTTAACATTTCAATTTTCATGTATTTGTCAAGTAGACGAGACCCTTCAATTGTAGCGTATTGTTGTGACAAATTCTCAAGATCTTGCTAAGATCTTCGATGTTAAATCAGAACAATATTTTTTTGCTAAGATTGATTATAGTAATTTCACACATAATCCAGACTCTTATGTAAATTGTTTCCCACTTTCCACAACAATCATTGTACATATTGAGAAAAAATAGAATTTTTTTTAGAAGGGCCTTTCCGTGTAAGATTCCCTGTAAATATTCACATTATTTTCTTGTATATGTTTGATTCAGTTCTATATATGTTATTTTGTTATTATTTTTTATCATTTCAATTTTTGTTTTTAGTTTCTAGTATATATTTGACTGTATTATTTCATTTTCCTAACAAACTTTGTTGTTATATTAGTGTTGGAATTTATTGGGAAGGGGTGAATTTATTGATTCAACCAACTTTCTTCAAATTGATGAAATACCATTACAATTTCTAATCATGGTTATGCTTCATCATCTTGTCATTTCTTTCATAATTCACCTTCATGATTCCACACAAAATCAAATACTTGAGATCACTTCTAGTTAGTGTTACCAACCAAATATTGCATCCATAAGATTTTCCCAGTCTCTACTATCTCTTCAACCTGATTTCAACAACTCAACTAAACTTTGGTTAGAAGAAATATTGATGAAGATTTTTTTTTACATAATGATTTTCATGATATAATTGAATCAAGGTTGGAGGAATTATTTCAAGCAAAGATTCATGTAAATAGTAATGCCATTATGCCATACATAATGCGTGAAATTGTAAATAGTCCAATTATTTATTTTCCTCTTATTATTTTAATTCTTATTCTAGTACTAATTTTTGACACACATATGTTTATAGACTTAATGCAACTTGAATGACTACATTGGAATTATGATTTCACTTAATTCATTTTCAACAAGTAGAATGTAGATTAGGTTTAGGAATAAAGTAGTTACTAGAATTGTTTTTTAAATAGTTTCAACATGTTTTAATATAATTTTTGTGAATATGCAGGTATGAACTATCTTGTTAAATCTTCATAATACATTCAATATCTTTGAAAAGGAGAAGATGAATTGACTAAAGATTTCTATATAGATTTTATTTAATTAATAAGCTTTTTTTGATTCAACCTATTGAACATTTATTTTATAGCTTAATTCTCTTTCCTTTGAACAAGACTGGTTATAAATTGTCGAGTTAATATCATATTCAAATTTGATTCACAAGAAAATTCTTATCTTATTTCTCCTCCTACATTTCCTTTTGATAAGTAGGACATCTCTTACACATAAACTTTGAGCTAATTGATTGTTTAAATCCCTCTTGAAGAACTAGTTTTAGAAATTAACCCATGTTGATTTCCAACCAATCATTATGTCGGGCTTTCATCATTCACTTTTATCTATAAACCAAAGTGAAAATAGGAGGAGAAATGTCTACCTAAAGAACCAATAATATATGTCACCCCTTTGAAGATTTGATAGTTACTTGGGAAAATTTTGAGGGAAAATCATTCTCTTGTAATCAACATTCTCATTTAGAATAATCTTCTTTTGTTCTAATTTTAGTAAGTGAAGATGAAATTTTTTGAAGTTACATTCATGGACCTCTTCGATGTCTATCTTTTTAAGATGTTTCTCGGGCCTTATTATTTTGAAAAATTTGATGATATGCCTCTATGCTCTTCAACTACTCGTGAATAAAATATTGACTTATATAATCTTTTGAATTCCAATATATTAAAAGAGCATGTGGAAAACGCTATTTATTTAGCAGAAGAAGTTATTTCTTTGTACATGATATTAAACAGTTTTTTTATCTTATTTAGGAGAAATTAGAGTTGATTTTGATAAGATGGATGATGTTAATGTATTTCCTAGATCAAAGCTTTTGAATGATGCGTTAAAAATTAATAATGATTTAGGAAATGATATTTTTTTAATGATGTGTTAAAAACTAATAACGATTTAGGAAACGATATATTTGATGCTTCTCATGTGCAGACAATTGTACCAAATATTCCTATGAGGAGTTAAATGTCAATGATATATAGTTTGCAAATGGGAAAGATAAAGTGGTGACTTTGGAATCATTTCAACTCCTAATCATTGGAATATTAATTCCAATATAATAAGGAACATTGTTGTTGTGTCAATTTCTTATTTTCTTATTTCAGAAACAAATGACATTATTGAGAAAGATGTATCAAGTTTTTTTTTTTGCTAAAGCAAGAGTCATTCCTTCTATATCATTAGATTAAAAAAAATGTACAATAAATACATCAATCCCCCAAACTGTGTGGGCTAATCCAAAAAAGGAGAATGCCTGACAGAATCCAAGCCTACAAACCCCAACAACAAACTCTTCCCACCCTTATGAGTACAAACAGAAATTTGCAGTGGGAAATCCAGGGTACGTGAACTCTCCCCCAACAAAACCACGCCAGAAAAAACCAAACCTGCCTCTTAATCGCTACTGTTAATTTCTCTTGTCCCATCTGACATCGGAGATACATATCACGTCATGAATACGCAAGATAGTTAACCTCCAAACCCCACCAAATTGCTCACTCAATCTAAATCGTCGATCTGCCTTGGAAAATTAGACGGCGAAACTGAATATCGCATGATTGAAGTGATCGACCTTTAGTATGCGATGAGGGTGGTGTTCGGACCTGACCCTCATCCATGTGTACTCAGACGTATGGTATTGCTGCCAAATTTTAGAAACCGCCTTCGACTGGGAAGCGGTGCAATTGCTCCGAAACCACTCTGGAAGCGGTTTTGAATCTTGCCACTGAAAAATTGGGAAATGATGCCTCCCCATCGGATGCCATCGATTCTTGCTTTCAACCTCTCTTCTTCCCGGGAAAACCTTGCGCCCGACTCTGGGGAATTTTAGGGAGTTGCTCACCATGGCAACTGAGGCCGCCCCTGACCAGTCTTCCACCGAAGGCCTGACTGTCCAAAAAAGTAGTACTTGCAGAAAGCTGCTCATTAAGAATTGGCTTCCTCCGTCTTGTTCTTATACACTTCTTTGTCCTCTTCCGCCTGAAGATAACAAAGTTCTCTTAGTTTGCTATGCGGCATAGCTAGCCATTCCATCGAGATTTTTCTACCCTTACAACTGACACCTTGGTTGGCAAGAATATCCACCAACTTGTTGGCATTTCTACGCACATGGATAAATCTGAGAGTGCGTTGTCCTTGAAGATGTCCTTGAATTTTTTGGAGAACCCGAATTAACCTCCAATGTTTTGTGACTTTTTCTGGCCCTGTTCCATTACTAATTCTCTTGGTCGCATTGATGACTAAATCTGAATCAGCTTCTATTATCACATTTTGGCAATTGTTATGTTTCAGAAATTCAAGGCTTTGCTCCAATGCCATTAATTCCACCATGTTATTGGTGGCTTTTCCTAGATGACCATGGAAGAGGGAGATAATGTTTCCTATATCATCCCTAAGAACTCCTCCATAGCCTGCCATTCTGGGGTTACCTTTTGAAGCTCCATCGATGTTATACTTCAAAAAACCTTCCTGGGGAGGATTACATAAATCTTTACCCTTTTCCTTCATAATTGTTTTCCTATCTAGCCCTTGTGGAATTAGCCCCTGCATGCCTAACTGCCTGATCATTGTTAACTCTGCTTCTGAGGGATGATTTTTGGGGAGATCCCTTACTGTAGTACTAAATGTTTCCTTAATCTATTTTAAGATCTTCTCCAACAAGCTCCGATAGGAATTGTTCTCTTTTTTGAAGATTCTTTTATTTCTTTCTTTCCACACATTCCAAATAATGAAGCTTGGCAAAAGAGCCCAAGCTGAGTTAAGAACTTCATAATCTGAAAATTAATCCTCCATTTGTTGAGGTTATTCATGATACTTTCTTTGTCTCTGTCAGATTGTTTAAAGATGGCGGAAAAAAAATCCCATAACTTGGAGGTGAAAATGCAGCTATTGAGAAGATGTTCAATGGTCTCCTCTTGGGCTTCACAAAGCTGGCATCTGGAGGGTCCCAACATACGCCTTTTTCTAATATTATCCTAGGTTAATATTTTTCTTTGAAGAACCAGCCACATAAAGAGTTTGATCTTCATCTAGTCCTTATGCTTCCATAGATTCTGCCAAGTACTATCCGGGGCTTGGGAATCCAACCCAAGGATTATACTTTTTGCTTCCTTAATATTAAAGTTGACCTCTTTTTTGTTACCCCATCTTAGTTGATCCTGCCCTTCAGTACTAAAATCATCCTTTGATATAGCATTTTCTTAAGGGTCTCTGCTCTACTGTTGAGGGTTCTGTCCGCTCTGCCATCTAGTTTCCTCCAGGTTCTCCATTTTCCCGAATTGTGAGAATGCTCCCAAAAGTCTTTTACCTTTACTAATCCTTGGTTTTCTGTCTCATGTTTGAGGCCCAAAAATTCCTCTCTTAATAGTGCTGGTTCTTGTTGCCATTTGTCCTCCCAGAATAGTGCCAGATTTCCCTCTCTAATTTCCCAGAAACTATTTTTTTGAACAACCCCTCTGTTCTCCCAGACCTTGTTCCATATGGGAGAGCCCTTCATGTTTCCAGACATTCTTATGATATCAGAAGAAGGCCAAGAGCTGGCATATTTTTCCTTCCATATGCTATCCCATAGAGCCTTAGGGTCCTTAACCCACCGCCACCAAAGTTTGGCCCCCAGAACCTTATCTAGGATCTCCAGATCATCCAATCCTAGTTCTCCTTGGTTCTTGGGTTTACAGAACTTTTCCCATGAGACTAAAACCCATTTTTTCCTTGTTTCCTCTTTGCCCCAAAGAAAATCTCTTTGGATATTTATAAACTGCTGTAAGACTCCATTTGGAGTTGGGAGAGCTGAAAGCATGAAGACTGGGATAGCTTGGAGCACTGCCTTTGCAAGAACCAGTCTGCCCGCTAGATTTAAAGACCTGATTGCCCATTTCCTGACCTTATCTTGCATCTTAATGATTAACGGTTCCCAAATGTACTTGAGTAAAGGTTTAACCGTTAGAGGGACTCCCAAATACTTAGAGGGGAGGGAGTCTCTTTGAAAGCCCAGAATTCTGGAGACATTTCTCTGAATGGCTATATGGGTGTTAAAGAAAAATATTTTTGATTTGGAAAGATTAACTTCCATACTTGATGCCAAAGCAAAGTCCTTCAAAATTTGTTTGTAGGCTAGTGATTCCTTGACTGTGGGAATTCCCTGTAACATGGTATCATCCAAAAATTGTTGATGAGTCAGAACTTGTCCATTCTCTGAAAGTTGGAGTCCTTAAATTTTGCCCACTGCTCTAGCATGCTTAATGGACCGTCCCAACCCTTCCATCATGAGGATGAAGAGAAAAGGAGAGAGTGGATCTCCTTGTCTGAGTCCTCTAGAAGGAAGAAAAATTTCTGAGGGAGAGCCATTAACTAAAATAGAAAAGTTGGAGGAAGTCACCAGGGCCATGACCCATCTGACCCAATTATAATCAAAACCAAACGCTGTGAGCACTTTCTTGATGTATGTCCAATTCACTTTATCATAGGCTTTGGCTATGTCTAGTTGCATGATCATACCCGCTTTCCTTTTACTGGTTAACGAGTGGACCACCTCGTGAGCTTGAATGATGTTATCTAGAATTTGTCTACCTTCCACATAACTTGATTGTTCCCTCAAAAAAAGTGTAGGCAGTAAAGGTTTGAGTCTATTGGCTACAACCTTGGAAATTATCTTGTAAACTACATTGCATAAAGTGATGGGCCTATACCTCTCTGGCGTTTGAGCATTATCCTGTTTTGGAATTAGGGAGATGAAGGAGGTATTGAGAGCTTTCAAAATAGTTCTGTTCAGCTTAGAATCTTCAACTACCCTGACAATATCCTCTTTGAAAATATTCCAACAAGCTTTGAAGAAATCCACATTGAATCCATCCAGACCTGGAGCCTTGCCATTTTTCATTTCCTTGAGGACCTCAATGACTTCCTTTTCAGTCACAGGTCTGTTGAGATTACAGTTATTCTCTCTGGATACCAACCTACGGATATGTTTAATGAGGTCCTTGATGAAAGGTTCCCTTACTGAAGTGTTTTCTTGAGCAATACCTCGAAAGTGCTTAACTAACACTGCTTCTATCTTTTCATGGGATTGATGTATCTTCCCATCCTCATCCTTGATCGAAGAGATCCTGTTGTGAGTCCTATGTGCTATGGTTGATCTATGAAAAAATTTAGTGTTACGCTCTCCTTCTTTTAGCCATTGAACTCTTGAGTTTTGTTTCCAAAAAATTTCCTCTTGATTACACAACTTTGCCCATTCTTGTTGATGTTTTTCCACTTGATCATTTATGTTCTTATCAAAGCCTTCCTTGATCAAGGCTTGATTAAGCTCCAAAATTTTATTTTCCACCGCTTTCTTTCCTGCAAAAATGTTACCAAATTCATTCTTGTTCCAGGCTTTCAACTTCAGCTTGATGTGCTTTAACCTCTTGTGTAGTAGGAACATTGTTGATCCCTGAGTCTGCAAATCCTCCGCCCACCATTTTTCAATGTTGCTAGTGAATTCTGGGTGAGAAAGCCAAATATTCTCAAATCTGAACGGTCTATTCCTTGGGGTACCAACGCCCTTTATCTCCATTTGAACCGGCCAGTGATCTGAGCCTCCAAAGGGAAGAATTCCTGCTATTAAATCCTTGTCAAGAAGCATGAGATCCTCAGAGATCATAAATCTATCTAACTTGGAGGCTACCTGTGAATCCCCTCCTCTTTTGTTGTTCCAAGTGCAGAGGCCATTGTTTGTATCAACATCAACAAGCTTCATATCTTCTGAAAAGATTTGAAAGGTGAAGGAATTTTTACTTAAAGCTCTTGTACCCCTCTTTTTCTTTGAGAGAGATCTTATCATATTGAAATCCCTTCCTAAGACCCAAGGTAATCCTGCATGTCTGACCTAGAGATCCACCATGGATTACATGAACTTGATTTTGTCATCTAAACTTTGAGGGCCATAAACATTCATGATTAGATAAGTGTCCCTATCTCCTACTGGCTGTATAACTACTGATAAATAATTTCTTGATGCCTCCGCATCAATTATTCCAATTTTTTGGGGATTCCAGAGAGTTAGGATACCCCCTGCTGTATTTTCTGCTTTAACTTCTAGAAACTCAAATCTACTGAGCCATTTACTATGAATTTGCCTTATTTTTTGAATGGAGCATTTCATTTCTTGGACAAAAATTATATCCGGGGCTACCTGTTTCATTCTATTACTCAGCATTCTTTGTTTTCTCTTGCTTCCTAGACCTCTAATATTCCAAGTTGTGAACTTCATAATTAAAGATTGGTAAAGGAGTAACTGGTTAGATATTTCATCTTACCTGAGTCTACCATAAGCTTTCCACATTCCATCAGTAGCTCGTTCTGCTTCTTCCTGCCTCTTTTTTTCCCTGGATTTCTCGGTGCTAACCCCGGAGTTGTCTTTATGACTTTCACCCCTTCCATACTTTGCCTTTCAATGTTGTTTCCTCCCTCCATACCCTTTGCCTGAGTTTTCCATAAGAATAACTGCTATATTCGATTGAAATCTTCTTGTGGTAGTGATTCTACCCCACCAGTTGCTCCCTGAATCAAGAACCCTTCTAAATCCAGGTTTTCTCTGTCAAGAATCTCATGTAGCTCAATATCCTCCATTTCCATCTCACTCTGGGTCATTTCCTGATCCATTTCTAGCTCTGATTCACTCAACATGATCAATTTCTGTTTTTCATTTCCCTGTGTCCGATCTTGTTCTTCTTCCTTCTCCTTCTTCTCATAACCTTCGTTCATTACTTGATCTTCTACTGATAATTCTTCCTCCTCTTCGAGAACTTGGAACTAGTTCTGACTAATCTTTTGTCCTTCATTTTGGTGTTGCGTAGTCCCTTTTCTGCCACTCTTTCATTTATAAACAACTTTATGAAAGTTATCTGCGTCTTTCATTGTGTTAGTTTTGCTTTTGTTCTCTGCTTTACTGAGGGGGCAGTCTCTAAGAAGATGTCCATGTTCATGGAATTTACGACATCTAAATGGAATATGTTCATAGTCAACAGTCTGCCCCCATTCCTCATCTAAAACCTCCAAGATGACTTCATCTGGAAGGGATCCGGATAGATCCATCTCCACACAGATCCTAGCAAAGGAGGTATATTTTCCTCTCCTTGTGGCTTCAGAAGCTTTGACAAACCATCCTAGTTTATTGCCTATGGCAGCTAGTGATTCTGTTTGCCAATAGTCCAGAGGTAGAGAATAGAGTCTAACCCAGACCGGGACTGAAGTGAAAGTTTCCCGCTCCAGTACGAAGTTCATCATCCATGGCCACATATATAGCCCTGCTGCTGCATAGAAATAGGGCCCACCTTCAAATACTTTGTCTTTGTCTTCAATATTCGCGAACACCACAGTAAAGAATCCCTTTGACCCCAGATGAAGATCAATGCTACCTTTGGGTTTCCAGTGGTATCTGATCCAAGTTTGTAAATCTTTTTCAGTGGGCCATAGCCCCATGAATTTGCATATTATTGCATAATACCGCATGTGATCCTTGTGCGCCTGCAGCGCTGGATCATTCAAAACTACTCTAGGTGTGATTTCAGCTTTGGGTTTGCATAGGCACTTCTGATTTTTGTCTTTTATTCCCTGTTTTTCGTCATTTTCCTCCTTGTCTTTTGCACCCTCATTCTCCTTCGATTTGGTGCTTTCTGTTTCCTCCTCCCTGTTCTTTATTCCTTCCTCCGCATTACCTCTTCGTCTTTGTGGAGGTTTCTTACCCTTGTTGGCCACCGTATCTTTGTAGGAGGGAGTGGATCTCCCTCCTCTGCACCCATCCATGGAGAAAAAAATCTGCAGAAACTTGAAACCCTAGTCGCCTTCGCTACTCTCCCGCTTCCCTACTTCAAGTTGATCGAGAAAGATGTATCAAGTTGAACATGAAACATCATCAAGATGTTTTTAGGGAAGTTTACTTTACATTTTCATCTCTCTTAGTTATTTATCATCTTGCTCATAATTAAATTCATTAAGTCCTACCTTTCACTTTTCATTATTAGTTAAGAATTATAAGGACTAGATTGACGAAGATCTTAAAATTGATATCATAACTTTGTATTTAGTTTGGAATTTATTTTTAGGATAGATTACAATTTTATTTTAGATGCATTTGTCTTATGTGATTTCAATTAAGAAAAGTCGCAAATATCTCAACATCCACTGCATTGGTGAAAGAACTTTTATCTATCTCAATCTTAATTTAAGGAAACAAAGTATTTGAAGGATTCAATAAGGAAAAATCGTTCAAAATTTCAATTCAATATATCCCTTATAGTCCAATTTTTTTCTTTTCTATTATGAAATGTGATAGATTCCGATATCTGTCTTCATGTTTTCTTTGATGGGATTTTGTTATTTTCATGGCTTAATTTTAGGTCATTTTTTATTAAATAATTTTTTGTACTTTTGTTTTCTTTTCACTTCCAAGTTTCTTTCATTATTTGGTTTAGTTAGTCATTTAGATTAGAAAATTGTTTTGTAAGTTCTATTAAGTTAAGCTAATGATTTGATTATATTTCTTACTTTTGATTTATAAATATTTTACACTTTCTTTTTACTTGTTTCACATTTTTTGTTTTGCTTTAATTTTGGTGTGATTTACTCTTCATTTGGGTAGCATATTGGAAAGCATATCTTACAGTAAAAAATGGGTTTCTTGTTTAATTTTACCACATAAATAAGTAACTTCTTAGTTTTGGAGGAAATTCTTGTTATCCAATATAAATATAGTGTTCACTAAAAAAAAAGTGTATCCAAAAACGCTATAAAGAGCACCATCTATATCATAACACTAAAATTGACATTAGTAATAATTGGAAATGGGAAAGAACAATACACTTAATCTTTATTTACCAACATTTTTTGCCAATCAAAGCAACTTCCTTATACTCGCTTCCATCACCCAATTGGATATGGCAATTCTTTATTAATCAAATCTCAAGGGTGAAATTTATAAATAAGGAAGTTCAAAGTATTTAAAGGAGAACAAGAAAACCCACTAGGGTTATGAATGCTTGCTAGTAGTGGGCCAATGTTTGTGATTCAAACTAAAGGGGATATACATGCTCACAAATAATAAAGCGATGAAAGTTTTAAAGAGAGATGAGGAACAAGTGTATGCAAAGATTTGGTTTGAATAAAGACTTAGGCCTTTATTTGATTTCATAACTGATTAGAGATTTTGTGTTAGTATAACTAATGAACTTCATATTCATGCTACTATTGACCTTGTTAGAGCTTAGATTGACCTTAGCTGAAGGGAGGCAATCCTAGGATAACCACAAACCAAGCTTAACTTGGTAGCTAGCCCTACCAGGTCGGGAGAGGGCTCTCTCCTTGTCAATCTCAGTCGAGATGACTGAAAATATGGATTTTAGGCTAGGTATAGTAGCTCTAGGGTTTTTTGATTGATTTTGATGGTTTTGCTAGATCCAATGGAGCAGGCAGCTTTGGGTCTGGGAAATCAAGTCAGGAATGCAGGGTGTTCTATGGGGCGAGGTAGGTAGGTGTTTTAGCACTTGAAATTGAGTGAGATGGTAGGTCTATATTGGTGAGGAGCTGAGGAGGGCATGCAAATCTCATGAGTCCTCTTCAAATAGTAGAAAACATTAAAAAAAACTAAATGGATTCCCAAGGCAGAGCACTGTAACCAATGTATTCTACCTATCTATATTGATTTCATTTAGTTAGAAGAATGAATAAGATTGTGGCATACATAAAACATGAGAAAAACTAATAACAGAAAAAGAAACTATGAAAAAACACTTTACCACAAGTATCCCACAAAAATAGCCGCAAATCCTAGTTTATTTCCTTGCCAAATTGCTGTAAAGATGTACAATGTAGCTCAGAGCATCCAAGAGAGTCCAACCTTTGCTAAAGACTGAAAAAATACATAATATAGACATAAAACCACCTATGCTACCCATCAGGGGTCGAATCCAAGAGATAAGAAACTGTTACAACCATTTCCCAACAAGGAACAAGAATGTAGGCAGTGGAATAGCTTGTCTCTATAAGCATGGAAACTGATTCATTGACCCAAAAACCACCTCAAAATGATGAATCTACCCTATAAGGTCATTTTAAAATTACATTTACATAGCATAGCATCATTTACAATCATAAATTCATCCATGATGGGAGAAAAAGTCAACTTACAAAGAAACTAGGCGAAAACTAGATTTTTCAGCAAACTGGCTCTATGCATAGCGTCGCTTCATAGCTACTTTTGGAGGCCTTCCCCTTAGCAAAATTGAGCCCACGATAGCTCATTGGAAAGGTCTTCCTATATAGTTTCTGGAACATATTGAATTTTTTCATTTGGAGGTCATTTTCTCCTTCAAAAGTGAAATCTCCCAAGGCTGCTTCTGTGTGTCCAAAAAGAGGTAGAGAGGTCATTTTTTGATGGTTTTTTGACCTTTTGGTGACCAAGTTTTGCTCCAAAATTGCTAAGATTTTCTGGGTTTGATGCTCTCATCATGCTGAATCCAGATATGTAATCCATTTATCCAAAAAATCTTCCAGTGAAAAGCGTAGCACCGGTGGCGCTACGCACCTAGGGAAAATTTTTGTGTCACAAAATTTCAAAAATTGAAAATGACCAAAATTTGTCAAGACTTGCCCAGATTTGGCACAAGGCACTATCATTAATTGCTTTGATGGTCTAGTGAGGCTTCAACCAATATTTTCAATTTGTCTTGCTCCTTTTTTCTCCTTAAGGCCTTCCTCAACCTAGCCTTAAGCTTCCCCATTCTTATGTTGCAGATTTTGTTCTGAGTCATGTAGTGGTAGGTCATGTTGCGAAGCATCTTCTTATCTCTGTTGGCCTTCTCAATCAGCCCCTCAAGGTGTATATTAACCCTCTCAAGCCAAGTTTCTCGGCCATTCTTGATCTCTTGTTCAATTGAAGTCAACTTGACCTTTGTCTTCTTAGCCTTTTGCCGGTTGTCCTTGATCATTTGCAGCTCCATGAGGACTTGCTTGTCAGTCAATTGTTTGTTTTCTTGCCCTAGATATTTGATAACCCACTTAGCCCTCTCTAAATTTTCTGACAAGGCTTGTATCTCAGCCTCTTGTTCCTTTATGATCATGTCTTTAACAGTGTTTGGATCTTGAGTATCCAAGTCAATGACGTCAACTCCTTGTGTCTCCTCATGATCAACAAGGTAAAAATCTCTCTCTTGCCCATCACTAGGATCCTTCTCATGCATCTTGTTCTTGCCTTTATCTTTGCCCTTGTGTTGCTGCTCAACCTGTACCTGTTTAGCTGAAAAAGAAGGCAAAGCCCCTTCCACTCCTTGTGGAGATAGCATTTGCCTGTAGCCTGATGATGAAGGTGAGACCCCTTCCACACCTTGTGGAGATAATACTCGCCTGGCAGTTGCAAAAGTTTCCTAGTGCCTCTCTCATATGTCACAAATACTGGCACTCCAACAGTTTCAGTCTCTTGGACCTTTTCATGTCCTGAAGGTCCACCTTCTTCATGAGGCACTGATGAAAAGATTTGAGGGCCTTTGAACATTTCATGAGAAATGAAGGTCTCCCATGGCATGTTAAGAAGGTTCAGCTGATGCAAAACATTGATTTTAATCAAAGAGTAGTGGTAAATGCTAGTTAACTACTGGGGGCATGATTTCTTCTTTACAATGAGTGCCATCTTCTCAATGTTTCTGAACATGAATTAGGGGATATCCATCATTCTCACCCTAGTGAAATGCATCAGCAGTCTAATGTGGTAGGCATACAGTCGGAGAATCTACCTTCACAAGTAAAGTACTTGATGATGATCTTCATCAATGGAGCAAACCTGTCCTCCAAGAATTTAAAGGGGAATACTCTCTTGAGTTTGTCATGGTATCTAGCCTTTATGTAAGGCTCATAGTACTCCCTGTCAATGTCCTGACCTTTGTTCCACTTTTCACCCACATTTGGAATACATATAGCCTCTAAAATAATAGCTGGTGACAAAGTGAATGTAACTCCAACAAGGTTTACTTCATTGTTGTCCCAATGTATCACAAACAACCTTACTAATTCATGATGAAATTTAACCCTTTCCACCATTTCACATAAACCAAAACATGACTGGTGTTTAAAACAATAAATGGCAAATGGGCAAGCTTGCAGCTCCCTCAAACTGGTAGGCTCCTTTATGATATGTTTTCCTCCTTTATGAGGCTTCCTGTCTTGTAAGTTTCTCTCCCTGGAACTGTCACTAAGGGTTTTTTCTTCCACCTCATATTCACTGTTCCTGTCCATTGTTTTAATAGCTATATTCTCTTGTGGTGAATGAAGAGATAGGGTGAATTAATGTAAGATGAGTATGAAGAGATTTTATAGGTAAATAGGTGAGAGTGAATAAGAGTGTGAATGGGATTTAGGGAGTGAGTAGGGTTTTGGGAATAGTGTAGGGTTTGGGAATTGGGGAAAATATATGAGGGAATGATGTTTAGGGAATTTTATATGAGGGAATGGGGTTTAAGGAACAACAAATAGATGAGATAGGATAACAATAAATGAGTGAGCTTTTAAATTATGAGACAGTTTGGTGAAAATTAGGGTTTGACTTTTTGAGCGACAAAATCACCAAAGACTTGATGCAACAACCCTTTTCAACAAGAATGATTGTGTTACTTACTTGCAAAGAAGTAATTTGGAGGTTTTGAGGTGAATTGGGGCGATTTTGAATGATTTGAAGTTTTGCTGCTAGGTGCGTAGTGCCTCACTCAGGTGCGTAGCGCCTGTTCAATTTTACAATGTGGAAATCGGTCAGGTGTGTAGTGCCGGTCAGGTGCATAGTGCCGGCCTTTGGTGCATAGTGCCAGTTAGAACTTCTCCAAAAATACAATGATTGCTCCCCTTCGCTCAATAACACTTCAAAATCACGTTTTTAGCTCATGGACTTCAACTCAAATAATGAAATGTTTTAAGAGAGAGATGACCTTTATATAGCTCTTCAAATTTTGATTTTTAATGTTCAAAACCCACTTTGTAATGTCTATTTTCTTTTCAAATACTTTGTTTTTTGGATGCTTGATCTTTTGCTTGAATAGGTGAACTGATGCTTGATTTCTTTGACTTTTGCAGCGACATGTACTTGGAAATATCAGTAGGTGACCAGGAGCAGCATGAAACTATTAATTACATATGAGAAATAATAAAATTACATGAAATTTACAGATAATATACCAATGCTATGTTTTCACCTTAAAACTGGTTTTGAGGTGAAAAATTTATTAAGGTTACAAATTAAGAGATTGAAACTTTTTTGATGATTATTGTCATCCTCATGTGTCTGCTGACCATTATTAATCAATAGTTACTGAAAATTTGACCATGGTAAAACCCTAATACCTAATGAGACTGAAACCCTAAGACCTAAGACCAAATTGATGAAATGAACTGAAAATAAACATGAATCATGGACTGAAAAGTATGAAAGGAGGACAATAGATATATGTCATGAGGGAAAAAACTGAAATGAACCCTACCATCAGTTGATCCATGACCTAATGGAATGCAACTCATTAGAATGGGACACCTAGTATGAAATTCAAAAGAGTGAATTTTGATCACTGATGGCAGTGTGAAGACACTGACACTAACAGACCTGTTATGATAAGTAAATATATATATATATATATATATATTTTGGTGTAAGCTTGGTAGTACTTCCTTTTTCTATTAATTATCTATAAGAAGGTAACAAAAATATGTCTGGTGGCCTCAACCTACCCAAGGGAAACCAAGTCTGTTTCTCACCAATCAGAACCATAAGCTGTCCAAAATTTAAACAATCTGATCATTATCATCCATGCTAAGTTTGCTACTGTATCTACTATATGCTTAATCCTTTGACTTGTAAAGTAAATGCTATCTGTCATAAAAACAAAATTTACTTTCTACTACTCTGCATCAGTCATCAGATGACTCAATAGGTGCTGGGTCCTTGGCACTTGACCCAGGAACTTCGTTCTGCAACAAGGTTTGGATTTGTTTTTCAATTCGCCCAAAATGGAGGTTCTGATGATATTGTTGTACCTGCACTGCCTGGATTTCCTTTTGGATGTCCTTTAGACTTGGTTCCTCCTAATGGGCTTGCACTAGTTCTTCTATGTCCCTGTATGCTGTCATGGCCTTGGCCAACAAGTTCTTCATGACCCAGTACTACTGGATGGTCTATCTAAACAGTGTTTGATGGCCTTTGGTATGCGTCGAGTCGATGAGCAATGGCTCCCAGTCCTCCATTGGAAGCTCTTCATTTACCGCCTTGGCATTTAACTCTGCCTCCCAAGTTTCTATTACAACTTTTACCTGTGCTGGCATTCCTGCATGGTATGCATGCATTAAGTTCTGCATGCTTTCCTCCCCCATTTTCCTTCCCTTTTTTCACTGGGTTTTGCTCGCTGAAGCCATTGGATCCTTCATTTTCTTTTCTACCTGTTTACCTGCTCGCTGACCTCCTTTTCTTCCCTTCCTCGCTTCTGCCTTCACCATATTTTCCTTCTTTAAATATTTTAGTCCCCACCCATCTCACGTTCTTACCTACTCCTAATGACAGAGCATCAGAGTCTGAATGGTAGAGGAGTTTAATAAACCTGTAATGTTAACATAAGTGCAAACATTAAAACCAATTCGAATTTCATTCATGGCCTACTTCCTTTCCTTATAATTCTTCTTTACAGAATACCATTTGCGAATTTGTTCTCGGCAACCCGGTTGCCCCAAATTCCCTTCCCATCTTTCCTTGGTCCTTGCTGTGCACAATAGTAAGGGTATCGCTTCCCTCCTCCACTCAAATCCCCCCTTGGAGTCCTCAAACTGGGATCCATGCTGTGGTCCAACTCCACTCCTAGGAGCTGGAAGACAAGGTTTGGGGTGACCAAAGTCAGAAATGCAAGGTGTTGGCTTCGTTTCTGCCACAAGGGTAGACCCACTAGACTTGAGATGCCCCCACACCTCCCTCTTATCATTACTAGTTCTGGGCCGCCCCTGTAGTCCATATTGACTCAAGATGACTAAGAGTGGATTTAGTTTCCTACGCGGTATTCCTCCCAGCCAGACTTTCAGCTCTTGACCCACTCATGCCCCCATTTCCTCTAGGGAATGCTTACCTTGGAGGCCCTTCTAGTCGCACTGGGGTTCTAGGCCCTCTCCTCCCTACTGATATCCTACTTCCACTCAGGATTACCCAGATGCCATGCTAAGATCCGCTGGTCAAGATTCCCCGCATTACTATTCCATATTATCTCTTTCCTTTCCCTTGGGGTTTGAATGCTCCCCATTAACCGAACTAGCTAGGTTGAGCTTGTCTTCCATTTCCCATACCCCCTTTGCACACCCCACTGGTTCTAGAAACTACTAGATCCCCGGAAAATGTCAGAGCAGCCATAGCCTCTTCTCAATCTTGGGTTGTTGATTTTCACTATGGAAATTGACAATTTCTTCCCCCAAGATTTGAGATTCCCTCCTAACCCTCCATAGATCCCTTCTTTCCCCCCAGCCTTCCATAAAATGCAGCCAATACATATCCAGACATTAACAATAGATAACTGAGCCAAAATTCTCGTATTCTTTCATTTCTTACAACAATTAAGAAACTGGACATCAAGAACTTAACACAGGACTAACATTTTTCGAAAACTTTCGACACCACCGTCATTCTATGCCAGACTCTCCTCCAATTTTGCAACATTGATGCCAAATCTAGACTTAAGAGAGCTCAGGTTACATACCAGTCTCTTTCCAAGCCGACGAAGGTGGAATCCAAATTCCAGTGACAACCCCTTCTCCTGCAGGTCTGGTTCTCCTCTCGAATACCAACCTCGACACCTGGATTTTGTTCTCTTCTCCCATATTGCATGCATTCACTAATCTGTCTCCTCACCTTTTTGCCTTGAATGTTCAACCACCTACCCATTTATTTTCACGTGGCTTCCTCCACTTGCCTCATTCTCCTGGTTCCTTCTGCCTCATTCATGTGGGGTCCTTGGATGGGCTGCCCACGTACCCTCCTCTTTCGTCCTTCAATCATGTGACTGATCTTCATCCGGATCAAGGCTCCCTTCACACCCTGATCGGGGGTCTTGTCCTCCTTCCCTGTATTTTCCCAAGGTCTCCCTCATAATGTTCATTCCTTCGATCTGATTTATCTCGTTCTGAGGGATGTCCAGGTTGTTTCCTAGATTGCCACCTCCAATTTGCTAAGAAGTCAGCTGCCACGTTCCTCGATCAGTATACATGTTCTAGAATGAGGTATGCTATCCCTTTTACGAGGATTCCTATTTCCTAGACTAATCTAGCCATTCTTCAACTCTTGCTTATTTTTTCCCATCGGGTTCCCTGTTAGAGTTTTTTCACTGTGTCAATCAATAATGTGGAATCCCATTCCACCACCAGATTCTGAAATCTTTCCCTTCTAGCAATTTCCAGTCTCTGTTTGAGTGCATTGAATTCTGCCTCATTGTTTCTTGCAATTCCACAGTCCATTGCAAACAGCCAGATTGTTTGGCCCTGGTGGTCTCTAAATACTCCTTCGAATCCTGCTTCTCCCGAATTTCCTTTGGTTTCTCCATCAAAGTTTAGTTTTATGAAGTCCTCAGGAGGGTAAGAAAAGTATGATAGGGATTGCAGAGGAGTAGGTTTCAGCTTCCATGAGTTGGGCATCAGCATTTGTGAATTCAGATTGAGCATTTCCATTATTTGACTCTCCTAGGGTGTTTCTTCCCAGTCTTCTGGGTACCGTTTCTCGGCCAAAATAGTTTATAGGATATTCTGTGTTATAACCTTCCACACTTCCATTGTTTTCTTTTTTTAATCTTTGAAGATTAGTTGATTTCTCTCTTTCCACACTGCCCATAGGAGAAATCCTAAGGAGATGTTCCAGGCTCGGTTAAGGATGGGGCTCTGGTAGATTTTCTTCCTCCAATTTTCCATTGTTGTTTTTGTGCTTGAGTAATCTCTATCCGAGTGTCCAAAGAGAATTTCATGATTCTGCCATAGGATGTTGCTATATATGCAAGAGTTCAGTAGATGTTCCATTGTTTCCATTTGTCCTTCACATATGCAACAAATTGATGGTCCCTGCATCCCTCTTTTTTGAAGTTGGTCCCATGTTAGGGCTCGACCATGGAGGACCATCCAGAGGAAAAATGATACTTTCAACCATAGTTGATCCTTCCATATTCATTCCCATATGGGTATCCCTTGCTACTGTTGGTGTTCTTCTTTCAGGTAGTAGCGTTCTTGTATTGTAAACATTCCTTGGATTCCGTATCCCCACCTTATAACATCTGTTCCTTCTATTACTGTTATTCTTATGGAGTCAACCTATTTGTCATAGGTTGTCCATTGGGGAGAATCTGGTGCTTCTAGTGATTGTTGTCTCCTTTTCCACTTTCTCTATATTAATCCTGATTCTGCTTCCCATAATTTATTCACCATCTAGTTTTTTGGTCAATTTGTGTTCAAGAATATTTCCGCTAGGTCCTGTCTACTGAATAGTTTTTCCCTCTACTACTAGGCATCTTGCCAGAACCTGACCTTATCCCCTTCCTTGATCTCCTAGAAGCTGTGGTTTCTTATCAATTATCCATTTTCTACTGCTAGGTTCCATATCGCCGATCCCTTTGTATTTTCCTGGGTTCTCAGTCTTACTTCGGTCGTCCTAAGAATTCCATATTTTCTTCCCCAGATTTCTTTCCATAAGTCATTACCTCCATGTATCCATATCCACCATAGCTTAGCCCCCATTACGTAGTTCAGAGTGTAAGGGTGTCAAAGGCCCATACCCCCTTATTTACTGGGCTTTGTTAGCCAGTTCCAGGAAAGGAGAGCCAATTTCTTTCCTGTTTGAGGTCCTTGCCACAGGGATTTCTCAAAGATATTTGTCATGTCATTTGATGAAAAAAGATTTTGGGTTAAGTGTTATAGACATTTTTGTGCCTTACAGCTCTAAGCATGAAATGTCCATAAACCAAGGGCTCCTAAGTCCCTAAAAGTGTTTTTCTAACTCCTAAAGGAGCAAGGTCAACAAATTACAACTTCTCCCAGAAGTTCTCCACCAGAAACTGCTAAGAACTAGTCAAATCAGGATCATTTCAGCTGCTCCACTAGCCAAGTGCTTTGCATAGCACCTAAGTCCACTAGCTAGGTGCGTTGCAACACACCTAAATGCACTACTAGGGTGCGTTGAGCGGGAAATGACAAGTGGCAGAGTCATTCCACGAGGTGGAGAGACAATGGAAGCTTCCAGAATATTCTCCAATGACACTTGCCTCACTGAATTTGACCAAGGATGAGTAAGAGGCTCTCAGTATCCAAGTGGAAGCAAGAACTGATAGAGAGAAGCCACTAATCAATTCATGAGTTGACTCATCCTCCTTGCATACATCTATATATGGATCCCTCATCCCAGAGATCCAGAGGCTGGAATTTTGCACATTGTAAGGAATTGCTGTTGGTTTTGAGATACATATCAGAGAATTGGGTGATCTATGCTTTGTTGGGGTTGAAGAAGGGACTTCTTTGCTGGGAGGTTGATGCTGGGTCAGGAATCATCGGTTGTGTTAGCGCTTGAAATTTCACCTCAGGCTGAGAAAGGTAAACTCCAAGGCAACATCAAACCACTTAGCCTCGTAGCTAGCCCTACGGGGCAGGAGAGGGCTCTCTCCGGTCTATCTCGGTAAAGATCTTCAACGGGTGAGATAGCCAATGAGGAAACAATGATTTTAGGCTAGTAAACTGATCAAAAGGTTTAATTTGGGATTTTTTAGGGTTTTGGTGGAAAATTGGGGAAAGGCAATTCTGGGTGCGGGGATTGGACACAGTTTTTGCAGGGGGTTCTTTGGGGCAAGGTAGGAGACTGTATTGATGCCTTTGAATTCAGTGAATGGATAGAAATGAATGGTGAGGAGCTAAAGAGAGCAAGACACCTTCAAGAGTTCTCTTTAGACAGATGAAAACATTGATATTAAGCAAATTTTAAAGCAGAGGATGGAAATAATGAATTCTACTTTAACACTTCATTTGCCTAATTTGCAAAAGGAAAAGTAAGAAGATGATTCACATAACAAACTTACAAGTACAAAGAGAAACACACCACCAATACATGTAACCACAGGAATCCCAAAAAGGACTGCAAAACCCTGGTCTTTCTTCCTTTGCCAAAATTGCAGAGATACAATGAGTAATACAATAGAGCTTCTCCCTCAAGAGTCCAACCATGAAAATGACCAAGAAAGTACATAATATAGGAAATCTAACATCTTTCCTTGCCTCTAGGGGTCGAGCTCATCCTTCTAGGAGCTGTTTCAACTAATTCTAAACTGAGCACTAAAATCTAGGCAGTCAAAACAACTTGCCTCTATAAGCTAGGAAACCAATTCATTCATTAAATGTTTGCTATTTCATGAATGAATCTTCTAGAATAGGTAAATAAGTGTCATATCAACATGAAAATACATTAATTACATCAAATAGGGTGAAAAATCCCATCCCAAGTCAAAACTGGCCAAAGCTGGGCGAATTCCTGAGCTGTAGGTGAAAAATTATGAAAATTGCCTGATAGGTCGCGCCCTAATCCTGATAGGTCGCGCTTCTTTGGGGCTCCGTTTGAGGCACTTCCAGGTGTCCAAATGAGGCAAAAGTGGGCTTGTTGGAAAGGTATAGATGTCTACTTTCCAACCGAACTAGCATTTCTGAATTTGGTGGCCATTTTCCCCTCCAAAATTGCAATCTCCCAAGACTGCTCCCTGTTTGTCAAAAAGGTGGCAGAAAGTCAATTTTTGCATGTTTTTTGACCTTCTGGAGGCTCAAAACTTGATGAAATCTCTTGGTAATTGTTGAGCAGGTGTATCTTTGCATGAAAAATCTAGAAATGCTGAGTTTTCCCAAAATGAAGTTGCCCATCGAATAGGTCGCGCGCGGCGCGCGACCTATCAAGGAGAAAAACCTGTTTTTTGCCCAAAAATTCATAAGTGACCAAAAATGCTCAATTTTTTTTGAAATTTGTGCTGTAGTGAGGTCATTTAATATCATGCTCCCTCAAGGAAGCCTCAGCCAAGATGTGGAGGGGACCGGGCCTTCTTCGTCGTTTTAGTGCCTTGGCCAACTGCCCTTGAATCACCTTCATTTTCGCCTTGCATACGTGCATTCGGGCCCAATAGTGGTTTTTCATGTTTCAGAGCAGGTCCTTATCTTTGTTGGCCTTAGCCAGTAGCCTCTCCAAATGAGCATTGACCTGGAGAAGCATAGCCTCTCGCTCAACGGGTACCAAATCACCGGGTCTCTTTCGAGCTAAGTTGCGGTCCTCATGAATCCTCCGCAACTCATCAAGAGTGTGCTCATCCTCCAACTGCTTGTTGCGCTGCTCTAAATATGTGATCGTCCATTGTGCTCCTTCCAATCTTCGCTGCAATGAATTATTTTCAGCTCTTAGGTGCTGAATGATCTCCTTTGACTCTAGGCTAGGAGAACTGATATCAAGGTCAACAATCTCTATGTCTGGAACACCTGATGGCCCCTCATCAATCCTAAGCTGTTTGCCCCTCTCTGATACCTGTGCTGCTGTCGGCGACGAGGCCCCTTCCACCTGGTGTGGAGATAACACTCGTGGTGCTGGTGAAGAAGGCGAGACCCCTTCCACCTGGTGTGGAGATAATACTCGCCTAGCTGATGCAAATAAGGCTCTGTGGCCTCTCTGATAAGTGACCAATGGAGGAGAGCTGACATGTCTGGTCTCAGGACTATCATGCTGCTGTGAAGGCCCTCCTTCCTCATGAACAACCTCAGGGGGAGATGATGCTGATGCTGTGAAAAAATCCCGAGAGATAAAATCCTCCCATGGGATACCCTGCTGAGCCAACTGATGCATGACCACTAGCTGGATCAAACCATAATGATAAATGCTCCTGTGTTGTTGTGCTGGGCTCCTTCTCTGCACCAAGGGCACCATCCTCTCAATATCCTGGCACATGAACCATGGTATGTTCATCATTCGTACCCGTGTTAAATGCATCAACAAGCGAATATGGTACGAATACAAATATGCAAACCTGCCCTCACAGGTGAAATAGAGCATGATGAGCCTCATCATGGGAGCATACTCATCCCTCAAAAATCTGAAAGGAAACATACTAGTTGTGGACCTCATGTAGGCAGGTTTAACGAAGGGCTCATAATGAAATCTGTCCAACACTTTGCGTTTGTTCCACTCTTCTCCCACATTTGGTATTCCTGTTGCTTGAGCAATACTTTCAGATGACAATATAAAATTCACCCCTGCAAGATTTACATGCCCATTATGCAAATGCAAAACAAACAAGCGAGCCAATTCCCTATGATGCTGAATTTGAGAAATCCTCTCGCAAAATTCATAACATGAGAGGTAGTGGAAACATGTGACCGCAAGTGGACAAGCCTGCAAATCGGTCAAAGAGGTGGGCTCCTCTCTCTTATGGTGACCACTCTTACCACCCCTGTGAGGCCTCCTTTGTATTTCAATTTCTGGTGTTGACTCATGGTCATCACTTTGCTCATAGTCGGTTTCGGTTTCTGACATGGTTTCAGGAGCAAAGTGGCTGAAATGAACTGCTACTTTTGCTCAAATGACCTGCTGTTTTTCCCTGTTTGTAATGTTGTTTCAAGGGGACAAATAGCAAAAGGGAAATGTTAGGGAAGGGAGACTTTGAAGGGAAAATGGGAAAAATAGATGAAATAGGGAAATAGGGAGTTAAGGGGAAGGATCATGACATACATATCATCATACAATTTCATTTGCAAGGATGTTATGGGAAGTAGGGTTTAGGGTTTGATTCTTGATTTTTAGGAATAGGGGTAGGGTTTTAGGGGCTTTTGATATTTTGGTAGGGAGATTAGGTAGAAATGATATAGGAAGTGGTAAAGAAGAGTGGGGAAAAAGTGGGGTGACAAGGATGACCTTGAAACAACAAAACAAACCATAGCTCTACAAGCATTTTGACATTTTTAAAGCAAATATACATGAACCTCTCATTTCAATTTGATGGCATTAAAACACCTTTCCCATGCTCATTTTTCTTTATCAAGTAAAATACTTTGATGATCAGAGGCCTACCTGCAATCTTGAAGAATTTTGGGGTCGTTTGGGAGTTTACTGGTGATTTTTGTAGATGAATTCCCAACAGGTCACGCGCAGGTGCTGATAGGTCGCGCGCGCTCGATAGGTCGCGCCAGTGTATTTTTTTAACTGGATGAACCCCCCTGATAGGTCGCGCCGGCCCAACAGGTCGCGCGCTTTTGCAGGAGGCTTTTGGAGGCCTTCCCAGTGTTAGAATCAGGTTTAGGATAGCTCGTTGGAAAGGTCTTTGAGTCTACTTTCCAACCCAACTATAATTTTTCAATTTGGAGTTCATTGGCCCTGTCAAAAATCAAATCTCCCAAGACTGGTCAAAACGTGCCAAATGAGGCTGCCTCAAGGAAGAGTGCTGTTGCAGTCAACTTTTGAATGCCTTCAGCAACCCCAAATTGAGCTCATGATAGCTCATTGGAAAGCTCTTTGTGTCTAGTTATCATTTTACCCATAAGGAAAATAATTTGGCCAACCAAGCTAGGAGAAAACATGATTTTCCCAAGGTCACTTCAGAGGTGTCTTTGATTCTCCTGAGGCAACGGTATTCTTGACATTTCTCTCAAACCATGACACCTGTGAAAAAAGTGAAGGAGGTTTTTCTTCTTTAGTATGTTTTGGACAAAAACCTTTCTCAGGTTTCTAAAATTCATCTTTGATTGCTCTGAAACGGCTTTTGAGTGAAACTTATCCCGATGTGTGGAACAAGGGATTTTGTCGAAATGAAGCGAAATGAAGGGGATAAGAGGCTTCTAAATTCTTGGGGAAATTTTTGGAAGTAGGGAAGGATGTTAGGAAGTGGGGGAAAGTTGAATCGTTGAGATCGAGTGAGGGGAAGGGGTCCAAAAGGGCAAAACACAGGCCAAACCTAGAAAATTGCCAGGTTGTAGCTAGAAACTAGGGTTTGTGCAAAAATGAGGAATTTGGGGATCTCAGTGATGGGAAGCATTTGATAAGGTATATGAAGGATAAGTGAAGGTGTATGAACATCTGGAGACAAGTTTTGCCGATGATTTGACCGTCCAAGAGAAATTAGATTTCAAAACCCTAGGAGAGGGAAATGACCCTGCCTAGGCGCAACTGAAGCATGAACAAGGTGTAAAATGACTCATTAGACACTGAGATGATAATGAAAACCCTATGAATGATGATAGAATCAGCTGAATAGTGACATAGATTGGAATTTGGGCAAATTTGAAAAGAGTGAGAGCAAAGCCTAGACCTAATGCCTAGTGACCAAATTTTGCTTGAAAACTCACTGAAATGACAAAATTTGACCTTGACACTCTGAGACCACTTTGTAAGAGCATATTTGATCACTGGAGGAAGGCTGGAAATACTGACACTAACATTGGCTCCAATGGGGATGGTAGCTCCTTGGAGGTGCCAAGAACCACAGAACTTTGGGAGAGCAGACCAGTGTTTTCATCCATTGGGCAATGGAGTCAAAAACTTAGGTTGAAATGCATGACTGCAAACTGATGACTTGACAACACAAATTGACTCTCACTCAACTAAAAACTGACTCAATACTTAAACACAACCGACAAACTGAAAATGATGCTCAAAGTGGAGCTTATTCATCAAAACCTACTCTAACAGTTTCATTCATCACCTGATCAAGTGAAATGAAACAACCAATGCAACCAAGTAAGTATCCCATCTGCTGTTCGAATTCTCCACAAGTGCTCACTTATGAACAAAAAGAGAGGACTACTGAAAGGAAACTCCCAAGACAACTTAGAAACAGATCCGTTGAATGATATGGATTCGCCATCCGCCTCCAAAAACACTGCATAAGGATCTTGAAATTCAAGCACACTGGAACTTAGCTCATCCAATGGATTACTTATCGTTTCCTCATACCATGAATGCAAACTTTGATCTAAGCCTTGTGACGAGACCTCTGCTGAAAATGAGAAAGAAATCGGCTGCCGGATCAAATTCATATCAGCACATGTTTCAAGCTCACATGTAGTCAATGGAGAAAGACTTTGACTGCAAACCTCATCCAAAACATCAGCTATTGGATCATAAAAAACTTGAAAAGACTGCTGTAATGTATCCATTGAAAATGTATGACATCCTTCTAGTTGTTCATCTTTTTCTTGAGAGATTTTACAAAGATTCTGCCTTATAAATTGAAATGCTTCGAAACAAAAGGGTATAGAATCTTCCTGCATCATCAAATCATCTTCCATAGCTTCATCTGTAATCTGCCCTTCAATTTCATTTGGTGGCTGCAAATATGATGCTACAGGCTGCTCAAGAATTTTGTTATCTGTCTCATCCTCAACATTAACACTGAGAGATTGCTGATTTGTTATAGGCTGTTCATTTGAAGATCTACTATGCAATCTACCCTTCAAAAACTGAAATGATTCAAAACAGAATGGTATGGAGTCACCTTGAATCATTAAATCATGTGTGTCCACTTCCAGGTCTTCAGCTGCAACTTGACAATCAATGGCTTTCGGGGTTTGCAAATCTGAATATGAGAAGTCTTGAACAAAATTTTCATTGCTCTCAAGATGATTCAAATCAAGACTTGTTGACATTTGATTTCTGATTGCATGGTAGTTATCTCTGATGAACTGAAACGAATCAAAACAAAAAGGAAAAGATCCTTCACTTACTTCAAACTTTGATGCACTTTCCTCATCAATGTCATAGCTGATATGTGATGGCTGAACATTGTATTCAAGCTACTGAAAATGAACTTTTTCCTCCCACAAACTAGCTGCTGATTTGTCTGCAAGATTAGCTTCTGTTTGGAGAACATAATCATCATCATACTGATCAAATTGAGGCAAATCATCGGTATAAAACACATCATCAAGCATGCAGGTCATATCAACAGTTCTTTCTTCGCCAAGGTGATCTACAAAACAATCATTATCAGATCTATGACAACTAGGATAAGAAACAAAATGTTTTGGATCAGCAACTTGTTCTTCTTCAATCAGCGAGCCTTGAACATCATAATCATTCCTTGTGTTGATCTTGTCCATCATCTCTTCCACTGCACTTACCAAAATATCAAGCTTTACCTCTAGAGATGTCGATTTTTCCGGATCTATGTTTTTCATCTCTTCTTCCTTCATCCTTGCCCTTCAGATCAACAAATGAGCCTCTACATTTACTGCACTGTTCTGCATCTCGTGAAGTGTTGCAATATTCCTTTCTCTCAGCTGAAACTCCATCTCCGGATCAAAGGCACCCGGATAGTGCAAGAGAGCAGATCTAGGAGAAGGTCTTATATCAACTGGCATCGAATAATAAACTTGATTAAATCTGGCCGAAAACTGTTGTACTGTCTCCCTTGGCAATCTTTTCAGCTGGTTATATTCTTCTACAATCAAGAAAAGGTTCTGCCCGATCATCCACCTGTCGAGAAAAACTTTGACAAACTGCTGGAAATCTGAGATGCTCGCATCAGGCAGGGCTTTGAACCAACTCTTCACTTTGGCTTGCAAAGAAAGAGCAAAAAGCCTTATACTAACATCTTCTTCATCAACTTCAAAAAGATCTAGAAAATTCTCAAAACTCTGTACATGTTGCTCAGCGTTGACATTCTTACATTCACCATCGAACCTCGGCAAGTATAGATCATATTTTTTGGGGAAAGCATGGAGAACAGAAGGTAAAACAAGAGGTTTATACCGATCTGGAATTTTACAAGGTGTATGGGTATGTACAGCAAGTATAGAATCAGTCTTGGTCTTTTGAGGTTCATCAATCTGAAGATGGTCGTCACAAAATTTAGAAGAAAGGTCTTGATCAAGCTCAAAGGTATGCAAATCTTTGGTATTCACAATCTTCAAAGGGAAAGAATCAACTGCAAGCCTGGGATCTTTTCTCAAGCATAGTATACTTTGCAACACAGTCTTGACATTCTTGGGAAAAGAGAAGAAATAATTTAGAACAAAGAACAAAATGTCTTGGATGAAATTCCAACTTGAATACCTGATATGTCCATGTTGTCCTTTCATGTTTTTGCTGGTCGGGATCATCCTCCAGTGGAGTCTTTGGATCTGATCTCGAAACTGATGTAGAGTCGCCAAGTGAATGATTTCAGCCTTTCAAGTGTCTGATCGTTGTCCACTATCAACAATCAGATCTGAACTTGATACATGTACTGGGGTAAAATGCAAATGAAGTGCTGTATTCACAAGCTCACGGAGATTGACTGAAGCAGCGTTTATCTACTTCCGCTAATGCAAAGCAAAAGCGTTTCGAAGGCTACCTGGCATAACTTCAGGCTCCGTCTAAGACTTATGAAACCAACACATCAACCCACAAACAAGTTTTTTCTCCCTAGTATGGTCGCCAATATGTTAGCGCTTGAAATTTCACCTCAGGCTGAGAAAGGTAAACTCCAAGGCAACATCAAACCACTTAGCCTCGTAGCTAGCCCTATGGGGCAGGAGAGGCCTCTCTCCAGTCTATCTCGGTAAAGATCTTCAACGGGTGAGATAGCCAATGAGGAAACACTAATTTTAGGCTAGTAAACTGATCAAGAGGTTTAATTTGGGATTTTTTAGGGTTTTGGTGGAAAATTGGGGAAAGGCAATTCTGGGTGCGGGGATTGGACACAGTTTTTGCAGGGGGTTCTTTGGGGCAAGGTAGGAGACTGTATTGATGCCTTTGAATTCAGTGAATGGATAGAAATGACCGGTGAGGAGCTAAAGAGAGCAAGACACCTTCAAGAGTTCTCTTTAGACAGATGAAAACATTGATATTAAGCAAATTTAAAAGTAGAGCATGGAAATCATGAATTCTACTTTAACACTTCATTTGCCTAATTTGCAGAAGGAAAAGTAAGAAGATGACTCACATAACAAACTTACAAGTACAAAGAGAAACACACCATCAATACATGTAACCACAGGAATCCCAAAAAGGACTGCAAAACCATGGTCTTTCTTCCTTTGCCAAAATTGCAGAGATACAATGAGTAATACAATAGAGCTTCTCCCTCAAGAGTCCAACCATGAAAATGACCAGGAAAGTACATAATATAGGCAATATAACATCTTTCCTTGCCTCTAGGGGTCGATCTCATCCTTCTAGGAGCTGTTTCAACTCAGTCTAAACTGAGCACTAAAATCTAGGCAGTCAAAACAACTTGCCTCTATAAGCTAGGAAACCAATTCATTCATTAAATGTTTGCTGTTTCATGAATGAATCTTCTAGAATAGGTAAATAAGTGTCATATCAACATGAAAATACATTAATTACATCAAAGAGGGTGAAAAATCCCATCCCAAGTCAAAACTGGCCAAAGCTGGGCGAATTCCTGAGCTGTAGGTGAAAAATTATGAAAATTGCCTGATAGGTCGCGCTTCTTTGGGGCTCTGTTTGAGGCACTTCTAGGTGTCCAAATGAGGCAAAAGTGGGCTTGTTGGAACGGTCTGGATGTCTACTTTCCAACCCAACTGGAATTTCTGAATTTGGTGGCCATTTGCCCCTCCAAAATTGCAATCTCCCAAGACTGCTCCCTGTTTTTCAAGAAGGTGGCAGAAAGTCAATTTTTGCATGTTTTTTGACCTTCTGGAGGCTCAAAACTTGATGAAATCTCTTGGTAATTGCTGAGCAGGTGTATCTTTGCATGACAAATCCAGAAATGCTGAGTTTTCCCAAAATGAAGTTGCCCAATCAAGGAGAAAAACCTGTTTTTTGCCCAAAAATTCATAAGTGACCAAAAATGCTCAAATTTTTTTGAAATTTGTGCTGTAGTGAGGTCATTTAATATCATGCTCCCTCAAGGAATCCTCAGCCAAGATGTGGAGGGGACCGTGCCTTCTTCGTCGTTTTAGTGCCTTGGCCAACCGCCCTTGAATCACCTTCATTTTCGCCTTGCTTACGTGCATTCGGGCCTAATAGTATTTTTTCATGTTTCGGAGCAGGTCCTTATCTTTGTTGGCCTTAGCCAGCAGCCTCTCCAAATGAGCATTGACCTGGAGAAGCATAGCCTCTCGCTCAACGGGTACCAAATCACCGGGTCTCTTTCGAGCCAAGTTGCGGTCCTCATGAATCCTTCGCAACTCATCAAGAGTGTGCTCATCCTCCAACTGCTTGTTGCGCTGCTCTAAATATGTGATCGTCCATTGTGCTCCTTCCAATCTTCGCTGCAATGAATCATTTTCAGCTCTTAGGTGCTGAATGATCTCCTTTGACTCTAGGCTAGGAGAACTGATATCAAGGTCAACAATCTCTATGTCTGGAACACCTGATGGCCCCTCATCAATCCTGGGTTGTTTGCCCCTCTCTGATACCTGTGCTACTGTCGGCGACGAGGCCCCTTCCACCTGGTGTGGAGATAACACTCGTGGTGCTGGTGAAGAAGGCGAGACCCCTTCCACCTGGTGTGGAGATAATACTTGCCTAGCTGATGCAAATAAGGCTCTGTGGCCTCTATGATAGGTGACCAATGGAGGAGAGCTGACATGTCTGGTTTCAGGACTATCATGCTGCTGTGAAGGCCCTCCTTCCTCATGAACAACCTCAGGGGGAGATGATGCTGATGCTGTGAAAAAATCCCGAGAGATAAAATCCTCCCATGGGATACCCTGCTGAGCCAACTGATGCATGACCACAAGCTGGATCAAACCATAATGATAAATGCTCCTGTGTTGCTGTGCTGGGCTCCTTCTCTGCACCAAGGGCACCATCCTCTCAATATCCTAGCACATGAACCATGGTATGTTCATCATTCGTACCCGTGTGAAATGCATCAACAAGCGAATATGGTACGAATACAAATATGCAAACCTGCCCTCACAGGTGAAATAGAGCATGATGAGCCTCATCATGGGAGCATACTCATCCCTCAAAAATCTGAAAGGAAACATACCAGTTATGGACTTCATGTAGGCAGGTTTAACGAAGGGCTCATAATGAAATCTGTCCAACACTTTGCGTTTGTTCCACTCTTCTCCCACATTTGGTATTCCTGTTGCTTGAGCAATACTTTCAGATGACAATATAAAATTCACCCCTGCAAGATTTACATGCCCATTATGCAAATGCAAAACAAACAAGCGAGCCAATTCCCTATGATGCTGAATTTGAGAAATCCTCTCGCAAAATTCATAACATGAGAGGTAGCGGAAACATGTGACCGCAAGTGGACAAGCCTGCAAATCGGTCAAAGAGGTGGGCTCCTATCTCTTATGGTGACCACTCTTACCACCCCTGTGAGGCCTCCTTTGTATCTCAATTTCTGGTGTTGACTCATGGTCATCACTTTGCTCATAGTCGGTTTCGGTTTCTGACATGGTTTCAGGAGCAAAGTGGCTGAAATGTACTGCTGCTTTTGCTCAAATGACCTACTGTTTTTCCCTGTTTGTAATGTTGTTTCAAGGGGACAAATAGCACAAGGGAAATGTTAGGGAAGGGAGACTTTGAAGGGAAATTGGGAAAAATATATGAAATAGGGAAATAGGGAGTTAAGGGGAAGAATCATGACATACATATCATCATACAATTTCATTTGCAAGGATGTTATGGGAAGTAGGGTTTAGGGTTTGATTCTTGATTTTTAGGAATAGGGGTAGGGTTTTAGGGGCTTTTGATATTTTGGTAGGGAGATTAGGTAGAAATGATATAGGAAGTGGTAAAGAAGAGTGGGGAAAAGTGGGGTGACAAGGATGACCTTGAAACAACAAAACAAACCATAGCTCTACAAGAATTTTGACATTTTTAAAGCAAATATACATGAACCTCTCATTTCAATTTGATGGCATTAAAACACCTTTCCCATGCTCATTTTTCTTTATCAAGTAAAATACTTTGATGATCAGAGGCCTACCTGCAATCTTGAAGAATTTTGGGGTTGTTTGGGAGTTTACTGACGATTTTTGTAGATTAATTCCCAATAGGTCGCGTGCAGGTGCTGATAGGTCGCGCGAGCTCGATAGGTCGCGCCAGTGTATTTTTTTAACTGGATGAACCCCCCTGATAGGTCGCGCCGGCCCAACAGGTCGCGCGCTTTTGCAGAGGATTTTGGAAGCCTTCCTAGTGTTAGAATCAGGTGTAGGATAGCTCGTTGGAAAGGTATTTGAGTCTACTTTCCAACCCAACTATAAGTTTTCAATTTGGAGTTCATTGGCCCTATCAAAAATCAAATCTCCCAAGACTGGTCAAAAAGTGCCAAATGAGGCTGCCTCAAGGAAGAGTGCTGTTGCAGTCAACTTTTGAATGCCTTCAGCAACCCCAAATTGAGCTCATGATAGCTCATTGGAAAGCTCTTTGTGTCTAGTTATCATTTTACCCATAAGGAAAATCATTTGGCCAACCAAGCTAGGAGAAAACGTGATTTTCCCAAGGTCACTTCAGAGGTGTCTTTGATTCTCCTGAGGCAACGGTATTCTTGACATTTCTCTCAAACCATGACACCTGTGAAAAAATTGAAGGAGTTTTTTCTTTCTTGGCATGTTGTGGACAAAAACCTTTCTCAGTTTTTCAAAATTCATCTTTGATTGCTCTGAAACGGCTTTTGAGTGAAACTTATCCCGATGTGTGGAACAAGGGATTTTGTCAAAATGAGGCGAAATGAAGGGGATAAGAGGCTTCTAAATTCTTGGGGAAATTTTTGGAAGTAGGGAAGGATGTTAGGAAGTAGGGGAAAGTGGAATCGTGGAGATCGAGTGAGGGGAAGGGCTCCAAAAGGGCAAAACACAGGCCAAACCTAGAAAATTGCCAGGTTGTAGCTAGAAACTAGGGTTTGTGCAAAAATGAGGAATTTGGGGGATCTCAGTGATGGGAAGCATTTGATAAGGTATATGAAGGATAGGGTAAGGTGTATGAACATCTGGATACAAGTTTTGCCGATGATTTGACTGTCCAAGAGAAATTAGCTTTCAAAACTCTAGGAGAGGGAAATGACCGTGCCTAGGCGCAATTGAAGCATGAACAAGGTGTAAAATGACTCATTAGACACTGAGATGATAATGAAAACCCTATGAATGATGATAGACTTAGCTGAATAGTGACATAGATTGGCATTTGGGCAACTTTGAGAAGAGTGAGAGCAAACCCTAGACCTAATGCCTAGTGACCAAATTTTTCTTGAAAACTCACTGAAATGACAAAATTTGACCTTGACACTCTGAGACCACTTTGTAAGAGCATATTTGATCACTGGAGGAAGGCTAGAAAGACTGACACTAACAGGTTGTAACTCCTCCTGGATCTTCTTGTATATCAATAAAACTATTTGAGTTTCTTCTCCATGCTTGTGTTTCATTGATGTTTGTTACATTTGTATGGTTAACTTAAATCTCATCCTAAGTTATTTATGAATATAAGCCCATGTCTTTGTATAGTTTCTTCCTTCTGTGATCTTGCAGGTACTTGGTGAAGCTGGGCAAACAAGGGAGCAGGTAGATGGAAGCTGTCAAAGAGGAGAGAGATTGGATCAAAGGACTAGCGCAAGACACAGGTTGGTTCATCCTATTCCTCTTCGTTTATAGTTCGTAAAGAAGAATACAAAAGTAGTTTTCTCTGTTTGTTTCTAAGGTTGCTATCACACCTTAGTGGGATAGAGCAGATCTAGATAGACACTTTTCTCGATAACATTAAGGCAAAATCCCTTTCATTTACAAATTTCGATCCTGAGGCCTGTGGATTATGGGCCCACAAACCGATCAGAAGCGTTATTGAGGCCTTAAGCCTTTAAATCAGGACCACACTTCATATCAGATTTTCCTTTAAAAACTCGGGACCATTCATTTAATCAGAATACACAAGATTACATGGGAAAACCCGTAGCCGAACCATAAGGCCGGACCTCAAAAAGTATACACCCACTTCTATAAAATCTTCAGGTCTGCACCTTCCAGCCTTTCTACAGCGCTGCTCCGTTCTCCGATCTCCGATTGGCTTCATCGGTGCTTCAACATTCCACTATCTGCTAGCCCATCACCTCTTGCGAAATGTGACCACCGATCACTTCTAGACCGTCGATTTGATTCCGATGCAACGGTTGATCTCCTTTACTGATCCAAAAGTTGCTTGACGGTCCTCCACCGTTGATCTACACTTAGTAGATCCAACGGTCCACGACGATTTCGGGTGGACAAGTAGCACGGAGAATACCAACTGAAAAAGCGGTTTTCTCTCTCTAATCGGTGTGCTACGTGTCGCTTGGCTAATGGAATCTGGCGATCTCACAATATTACCAATTACCACCTTTGCCACACCCGATATACAAATTTTGCATATAAATCCATCGATGTGATATCAATTCCTCTGTCTCCGCGATATGATCCTGTCCATTGATCATATCGATCCAATGACTCCTGTGCATTCTCGTCTGTTTCCTCCGTAATTTAATCTCGCTCGCCTTCGATGGATTTCTACATTAAAACACAGTTCTGCCACCAAACTCTGTCTATACACAACATCACAATTAACTCAATATCTTTGGTTTATGATTGGATTGCCATTGATCCTTACAGTGATCAATGGTTGATCAAACCCCGCAATATAGAAAAATTCAGCCTATCTATGAAATACACTCAGGCTATCTATACAATAATACACAAGTGCACACAATATCAACACAAAGCACACTTTTATATTAACATGATATGATTACAAATCTAAGGCATTTCAGCCTTAGAACGAGTTCTCCTCTCGACTACATTTTGAACACTTTGTTTACAAATCGTTATCTATTTCTTTGCTGTCTTTCTCTCTCTTTTTTTGAACACGTAGGTTCATCATATATATAAGAAATATTGGATCGGATCACTGAAAGGATCTGATCAAATCTCTCCATGATTTCCTCTAACAAAATCCCTAAAGCTCTCTGTATGCATACATATGGCATATTATATTAAATAATCCTTCTAGAGACCTTATCTATTCTATCAAACTAGATCTATTTTAAACAGAATTTGTCCCCTGTTTTGCTCCGATGGTTCACATCCTCCTTCTTCTCCGCTTTGGATTCCTCTTTTGATTAAGGTGGGTTAGATGATCCTGCATCATCATTGCATACAGTTTTTGGCACTGCTAGACTTGAAATATGTTAGATAGGGATTGATTGCAACACCACCTTTAGAAGGACGACTTTGCTAGCCATGTTGACGGCTCAAAAGGTCCAATTTTTAAGGTGACCTTGAATCATTCTCAGTAGAGCCTTCCAATTTTCCACTCTGAGCAGGTTAAGGCTTAAAGGAATCCCCAGGTATTTCGAGGGTAAGGTTCCTATTCGAAAGCCCATTATTCTTGCCAGGAAGGCTTGGGATTAAGCAACTTTGTTAAAGAAAAAGATATCAGTCTTATCTTTATTGATCTGAGTTCTTGAGGCATTCATAAAATCTTGGAGGATTGTTGAGCGAGACCTTGCTTCCTTGAGGGTAGCTTGACAAAACATCATAATGTCATCAACAAACTGTTGATGAGTTAAAGGAAGATCATTTCCCACATGCGCAGGCCTTTAAATTGTCCTTCTTGAACTTTAGTTTTGACATATCTTCCTAGACCTTCAGCTGTTAGGATGAACAGAAAAGGGGAGATCGGGTCTCCTTGTCTTAGCCCCCTTGTTGCATTGAAAGCCTCAGAGGGTGCTCCATTCAATAGGATAGAGAACACAGGGGTCAATATGAAAGAAGAGATCCAATTTATCCATCGGGGATTGAAGCCAAAGGATTTCAAAATACTTTAAAGGTAGGTCCATCTTAAATGGTTGTATACTTTTGACATGTCTAGCTTGATCATAATTCCTTTGGCTTTGAGGTTCTTCAGGGAATGGATAGCCTCTTCAGCAGTGACTATACCATCCAAAATTTGTCGGCCTTTGAGAAAACTAGTTTTTTCTTGGGAGATTAAGTCTGGGAGGATTGGTTTGAGCCAATTTACCATTATAGTTTAGGGGATTTTATAGAATACATTGCATAGTTCTATAGGTTTAAACCCCTCTGGCTCTTCAGAGTGATTAGATTTAGGAATAAGAGCTACAAAAGTTGAGTTTAGGGAAGGATGTACCTTTTTCGTTCTTCTTGATTCTTCCACTACTTCCAAGATATATTTTCCTAGGATAGGCCATGTTGCTTGGATAAATTCTATCGTAAAGCCATCCGGTCCCGACGCTGTATTCTTTGCTAGTTCTTGACTACCTCCTTTACTTCTTCCAAGGTAATAGCTCTCATAAGTGCTAAGTTCTAGTCCCTACTTACTAAATGGGGGATATGCATGGTTATCCTATTTATGGCTTCTGATTTGTCAGGATTAGGTTTTGTCATGACGTTTTGGAAGTGGTTCAATAACAAATCTTCCATCTCATTGTTTTGAACCGGCCAGTTTCCTCCCAGATTCGTTAATGAGAATATTTAGATGTACTGTCTATGTTGTATCATAGATTTGTGGAAGAATCAGGTGTTCCTTTCTCCCTCCCGGAGCCATTGGACTCTTGATTTTTGTTTCCACAAGATCTCTTCTTGCTTCCTCCTTTCCTTGATCCTGGTCAGTAGCTTTCCTTCTTCCTCCACTAGGGGTCTCGAGATGCTGTTTGTTATCATCTGTTGTTGAACTTGTTGCATCCTAGCATGGAGTAGTTCCTAATCTTGTTGGATGTTGCTAAATTATCCTTTGTTCTATTTCTTTATCTTGCCCTTGATTTCTTTCAGGCGTAGTTGGAATGTATTCATTTTATTCCTCCCCTATTCTGTGCTCAATATCCACCATTCCTTCATTTTATGTAGGAAGGTAGGGTCTCGTAGCCTGAAGGCTTCGAACCAGAATGACCTCTTGTTCTGCCCTTGTTTCATGTCTACTTCCAATCTAATTGGCCAATGGTCAAATCCCATGCATCACAGGATTGACGCTTCATAGTATACATCCCTACTTATCAGATCTTTCATTGTAAGAACTGATCCAACCTGGATTCTATTTGGCGGGTTCCTCCTCTGCGGTTGTTCCAAGTGTGAGTTCCATTGATGGTCAAAATATCTATTAGTTTCAGCTCCTCTTGCATGTCCCTAAACTACTCCATTTCTGGTTCTTCTCTTCTTATCTTGCCTTAAGTCCCCTCCTATTAACCATAGTTTTTCTGTATGCATTTGACTTAGTTTCATAATACTATGAATAAAAATTTCTTTTTCTCGAGGAGTGTGAGGCCCATATACTACCGAGATGATGATCCATTCTTTGGGCCCTATGTTGGGAAATCGTCCAGTCAAAATTATCAGCATTCCTTTCCAGTAATCCACCATTACCTCTGCGGATTCCATAATATAATGATTCCACCTGCACTTTCTTTTGCATCTAACGCTACTGCTTCATATCATGGTTTCATTTTCTTGAGTATTTCCTCTATTTTTTCTCTTGTTACCTTTGTTTCCTGTAGGAGTACTATTTGAGGCGTTTCCTTTTCAATATATCTTGTAGGTACCTCTATTTACCTCGGCGGTTAAGGACCCCTATGTTCCATGAGATCACTATCATTGGGTAACTTTATTGAGTTGTTGGAATACCGTAGAGAATGGTACTACCCTTCCCATGTTTACCAACATCTCTCCCATTATTTGGTTTGAATCTTGTAGATTTCTTCTCCCCCTTTTCTTCCCTCCTTTACTTCGGCTATGCTGTTCCTGGGAAGTTTCTTGTTGCATGCCAAGATGCTCCACTATGTGTCCTTATCTCTAGCCTTGGGCAGCCATATATTGTTGGAAGGTTTCTTTGTACAATTTCTTTTGATCCCCTGGAATGAATCTTTCATCAAGGTGCCTCCACTTATTCAAGAGTCTTTTCAGAACTACTTCCTCCGTGCTCAACTTGTCCCTCACTACATCAAATTCTATTGCGGTAAGGTATTTTTGGGATAGGGTCCCCTAGGGTCAATTTTGGGACAAAAGCCCAAGTTTTGGGGCAAGAAGCTCAAGTTTTGTTGTAAAGAATGTAAAGTCTTCACAAGTTGTGGTCGTGGAGTGCATAGATAGTAAAGTTCCATAAAGGGTTTTACACTTCTTTTATGTAAGTTGTGTCAGCTTTTGTAGATCCACCCATGGTCCGCAGACCATGGAATTGTATAAGTAGGAGAGTCTTAGAGAGTCCAAGGCAGAGAGAAGTAAGGATCAAGATAATGTAATGGGTCAGTAGAAGTAAGAGTAAAGAAGTGTTAGAGTAGAAGAGAGGCTCTGTAGCTGTGTGCATAGAGGCCTAGAGTAGAGTCTGTAGTTGAGTGCACGGACCCGTATAACTGAGTGCGCAGGGAAGTCTTGAGTCTGTAAGAAGCACTGAAGTATTAATAAAGAGATTATTCTAGAAATTCATGTGTTTATCTATTTCCTTCTATTATGAATGAATGCACTATTATGTTATGATGAATGATGGGTTTATGAATTAATATTGTAGTGATGCGCGACTTTTCATGATTTACATTGTTATATGAACATAAGTAATAATAACTATTTACACGAAGAATATCTTGTTGCGTGTTAAGGTTATCGAACACTTAAGTCGATCTGGGTAAATACGAAATTAAGGGTAATCACAAAGGTGCGTAAGTGGTTGATTCACCTGTTTAGGGTCCACGAAAGATAGTCGTGAATGTTCGTGGAGGTATAGAATCTGATTAAGGGAAGTTATATCGATAAGCCCTAAGGTCATATCGATCTGTGCGAAGACATGTTTAGGGCATAAAATGACATCACGCTCATCTCTGAGTGCAGAAGCTTGGTTCTAGAATCCACCCATACTACTTCGGGTGAGAATTCAGTCCGCGCTCTACGGGTTGATGCCGAAAGGGCCAATAGTGTAGGGATTGGTTTGGAAACTTAACTCTGAACCTGGGTCAGGACCCACTAAGCCAACAAATGGTTCCATTGCTGGGACCGGGATCTGCATAAAGAGATGTGTGATGTCGCATCACTAGAATCCAGTAAAAAAATAAATTGAGGAGTGTTTGGATAGAAAGATCAATGAATTCGTGACAAAAGAAAGCATAAATCCGCGATTGATGAAAGAACAGTGGTTGGACAGGTATCTGTACATAGAGATACACAAAATTTTCTTTTTTTCTTCCCAATCGAGCTATATGAGTGGATCACTAAATTGGCAGATGAACAAGGAAGGTGGAGGCTTGTGGTCCAATAGTGTGGACCTCGGAGCTAGTGCGGAGATTGGAAGCCTTTGAAGATAAGATCACGCGTGCTATCGATCACTGGCTTGATAGTGCCATAGGAGGATTTGTGACAGAATTCACGGTTGATACCTTGGTTAGCGACAACGAAGCAGAGCAACGCTTCTTCAAGGGACCGTGAGGTAAGTATTTGAGATCTTTGAATACTTGGATTAAGATGCTCTTGTGTGAAAAGTGGGTTATGCCACTACCTTGATGTTTGGAGCTATGCAAAGTGGAAATATCTTCAGGGATAGAGGAAGAATAGGTCCTAAATATAGCCCACTGATTGAGCCTCCTCTGAGTGACAACGAAGGAGCAACACAGGCTTCACCGCGGAGCGCTGCCCAGTTAATAAGGCAAGGGTTCCCACGAATACCCAATCCGCCCACACGATCTCCATCTTCACCTCCACAACATACACCTTCGCCCACACTGCTACCACCTCCATCACCATTCAATATGGTGAATACAATGAAGCTGTCCGTTTTCAAGGGCTTGGGAAATGAGGACCCAAACCAATTTTGGTTTGTTGCAAAGGCTATGTGGACAACCCAAAATATTACAGATGATCAGATGAATAAAGCAACGTTGGTTACTGCTTTACAGGATCCCACGCTAACATGGTACATTAAGTACTACACTGATAACCTGACGGCTGCGTTGGTAGACATTCAAACTACGTTGAATAAGGAATTCAGTAGGCCCAAGTTTGAATCAAAATCAGTCGTTGGATTCAAAGAAATCATGATGAGGCCTGGCAAGACACCCTGGGTACTGGATCAGAGATTGAAATGCCATATCGGCGAAGCTAACATGAATCTTATGAATAGACAACACTGCAAATGGTTTGTAGCTTTGCTCTTGCCTCACTTAAGGTTCGCCTTATCACAACAAAATATTGGGACCCAAGCGGAAGCCCTGGAGATTGTGATGAGGTTGCATAAGACATCGATTCAAGATGCAGCTTTGGGAGTTTAGCAGATTCATGCAGAGTTACAGAATCTTTGCCTAGAGTTCCAAAGTCTGAAGAAAGATAGAGCGGCTCGACCAGAGGTGTGCAAAGAAGTTTGGTGCCTGAAGTGTAAAAGCCAGGGGCATGGTAAAGATCACTTCCCTGTCTTCACGAATTATGTGGCAGGAGGAGGGCCAATGCCTCTAAGTCTGGAAGCTCAAGCAGGACCAAATACAGGGCCTGTGCTATTGTGCGCTATCTGTCAGGTAGCTGGAAAACATGTAACTGAAAATTGCCACTTGCTGTAGAAATTTGTGGAGACACCGCAACAACTCTTCTGAAACTTCTGCAAATCAGTAGGCCATGATGAGTGTAACTGCCGTAATTATGAGCTGATTATGGATAGAATGCCCATGTATCGGATGCAGACAGAAACTTGGCCTCCGGATCAAGGCGCTGGGGGAGCGCGAGGAGGATATCCAGGGTGTGGACGAGGCCGAGGTGAAGGAGGACCTGCGAGAGGTCGGGGACAAGCTATTTGCTACAATTGTGGAGTGTCAGGACATTACACACGAGAGTGTACGAACCTGACATGCCTGTCGTGCCAATACTGTACTCAGTTTGACCATGTGACATAAGACTACCCTGTATTGATAGCTAAAATATAGGAGAAAATGGTGCGGCCTACCCAGAACCTATAGATGATGAGGGTTGAACCTCGTGAAGAAGATCCTAATGTGAATATCATGCTGTGAAGTGGAATGACGACTGGCGAAGATAAAGGAAAGCAACCTAAAGAAGGTGAGTGGGTCTACAAGGCTCCAGAAAAAGAGGTTGGGTTTGATTTGCAGCACGCGAAAGAAACGTTCATGGAAGTGAAGAAAAGCTTCACTGAGGCCTCCACCTCAGGAAGTTAGGATCAACTGTCTGAAGAAATGGACCCCTCCATGCTTACTACCTTTTTGGAGACCTTTATGAAGCTGCTATGTGATAGCAAGGTCGTGAAAGGGTTACAGAAGTTGATAAATAAGTGTACCGGTAAAGAAAATGCTCTTGAAGGACCTCGCGTAGTTAGAAAAATTGGTAAGCATAAGGCAAGAACAGGGCGTGAGATGAGGCTCACTGCGCAAATAGGGGAATATGAAATGGATCAAGTTATTCTGGATTTGGGGTCAGATGTGAATGTATTGCCTAAACAGACATGGGAAAGAATGGGGAGACCTATGCTGCTGATCTCAAAATGGGGAACTTAGGCTTCTTGTCCAACTTACAAGAACCTCTCCCACTTCCAAAGCTTTAAATTTTCCCAAGTCTTATTGATTAACCAATGTGGAATTAAAAATGCTTGAAAATATAGGTGTATGCTTGTGTTTATTTTTTACTGTTAAGTGCTGTAATTACTGTTGCTTATGCTGATATTTTAAATACAAAGAACAGTAAATAATGCAGCAAGTAAAGCACACACATAACAACAATTTAATTAGGAGTTCACCCACAACTCTTGGGCTACATCTCCGTGAGCTCTAGTCAACTCAACTAGGCTCTCTAGGATTATGGCAGCAGTTCTTTTACAAGTCTTTGACTCAACTCCATCGGTTTACACAGAACATGATGGGCTTACTTTACCATCTCATCCTTGGCTCTGAAGCTCTTGGCTTTCTGGCTCTGGCTCTGGCTCTGGCTCTTGGCTGTGGCTGTGGCTGTGGCTCTTTGCCTCTCACTCCGGTTCTAGCTCTTGGCTCTTGCTCTGGCTCTTCGGCTCTGGCTGTGGCTCGCGGCTCTCTACTCTGGTTTCTCTAAGCTTTTTCTCTTGGCCTCTGCGTGCCTCTGTGAATTGCTCGACCTCCAAGAAACTCCAACAAACTTCAGCAACAATACACTGCTGTCAATTGAGCTCTCTAGCTTTTCACTCGACCTTAGAGTGACTCCAAATATTCTCTGTGCGCTCAGATCTTGCTTGCTATTCGCTCAGCCTGCTCTCTCTCTCCCTACCCATCTATTGAGATCTCTGGCTTCTTTGAGGCATTCCTCCAACTCTGCGGCTTCCACAGCTGTTTTCTCTGTGCATAATCATTCTCTTTCACCACTGTGGCTCTTTGAGCTTCATAACGCACAAGTGCGATGGAAGTTTCCAATGGAAAGGGACCGGTGGACGGGAAAATTGGTCGTTTTTCCTTCCTATGCAGAAATGGACACATAATGCAATACACAGAGAAATGCGTGAAAAACACATCTTTGGCCGTTTAGCCGGACTTCAAATGTTATGAAATCACGTCCATAATCTTATCGGGTCCGCGCCTTATCGGCGTATCGCAAGTCGCAATGCCCATGTTTCACGGTTTCCCCTTTGTATTTTAAAATACATTAAAACACTGCAAATTCCCACAAAACGGCCTTATGGTGGATTTGAAATATTATTCATTTATATTTCGGAACTCCATCGGGTCCAGCTAATCGCCTCACATATATATATATATATATATATATATATATATATATGTCTATAGCCACTCCTCTGTGTAGCTCCGATTGTGATCCGCTGATATCGGTGATCATGATATCACATCGCCTGAGGTCTTGGCTTTTCCTTGTGGTATCACGGATTTCAATCCACCAATTTCGGCGATCGCACCATCGCATCGGCTTAGGACCTTTGCCTTGTATACACTACGTGCCTCCAATTTGACCTGCTGATCTGATCATTGGAGGTCACTGATCGGGGGTGCCTTCCACTTGACTTTAAGTCTTGGCCTCATGCGATGTGATTTTCCCTTATAAGGGTCTTTTGCCCATTTTTAAAGGATTTTTTCCTCTTTTCCCAAAGAACGAGGGGAGCTTCTCTTTGTGATAACTTCTTCATCTGAAGTCCATTTTTTCCCATTCAAGTTGCGTTGGATTTAGAATGAAGGGGTCTCTGCAATGAGACTATTTCTGAGAGAAGCCTGCGACTTTCATTTTCCTCTGATTTACAAAGGATGTGTGCCATTTGGCACCTTTCACCTCTTATATGAAGTCTTTTAGACTTAGAGGTTTATCGAGGATCCATTTTTGGATCACACCTTCCCACTAAGAAAACTTTTGGTCTCCAAAATACTGATATACTGATCTGAACAGTGAATGAGAGTGACTCACCCTCTTCTTTCAGCCTCCCCTATACTTTCCTTGCATAGTGCCTCTGAACCAAAGTTTCTGACCACTTCCCTTCTTGGATGGGCTGGTCTTCCTGGGAAGAACTATCTTCCTCCTTGCCTTTCTGCAGAACTTCTGCTGAACTGGTCATAGAAGGTGGTTTGAACTTCTTTGCCTTGATCATTGATCCAAGGTGGCTCAAACAAATGTGAAGTACATTTTCTCCACAGAAATTTCTTTTGTATCTGTTTGGCATGCTGTCAACAACAATTGTTAACAAAAACAGAAATACAGACAACAACTGGATGGCCTAAACTCCTGCTTCAACAAAAGAAACATATTTCACATCTTGTGAACACCTCCATGTCTTACATCTGCATACAAATGATGGACTAGATAACAAGCCCACAAAACATGCCTTTAAACAAATGACCCTTCAAGTCAAGCATGTAGAAAAAGACCATTAGGACTCTTTTTCAAAAGATGAAACACTTCATCATTATCTCCATTTGGAGACTAAGTTAACTTCTTCCAAGTCAACATGGCATCACATGTATGTCAACTCAGTCAACCCTGCAAGTTAATTACACATACATGTTCAAAAACAAGGAAATCATCAACATCCTTGTGTTCATGCATCTCATGCTCATGCATGCATTTCATCCTTCAACTTTCACTTAAGCACATTGTACTTGTGAAGTTGAAATGAAATATAATGTAGATGCATCAATAAACATGCAATCTCAATCGGATAAGAACTCTAACTGTTCCTTACCAATCCCTTTCAAAGGTACTACCTTTGTCTGCACATCAGCATCATCATGTGAATCATTTTGAGACACATCATTCATGGAATCTTCACTTCCATTTTTGCCATCTTCTCTTTCCACTTTCTTCAACTTTTGTGGAAGCATTGCTGGATTCAAAGTCCAACATTTTGCAGCAAGATGTCCTTGCTTATGGTAGTAAGTGCACTGCATGTGCATCCTCTTGACAACATGATTTGCCTTGTCCAATGGACCTTTGGCTTCTTGCTTCTTTTCCTTCTTCTGCTTCCTGTATGCGTCCATTCTCTTCCAACATCCAGAAACATTATGGTTATCCAACCCACAAAAGGAACATGCAATTCTTTTCCCATACATATGTGGAAATTTATCATGCTTTGCACAATCAAAAGGAAAATGTTTGGACCCAGATTTATACCTTTCTCTTTCACCTTTATTGCCTTCATGTAGAGGTGAAGCAAATGAAGAAGTGGCTCCCTTTGAAACACCATCAATCTGTTCAAGGCTATTGGAGTCTCCCCAATTCTCTGGTTCAAGTGTGTGCTTTTGAACACTTGCATCTTGCAAATGGTGTTTCAAGCTATTGCATTCTTCCCGAATAGAATCTTCACACTCTGTAATGCAACCCCTTCTGGGAGTTGTTTCAATGGCCTTCATGGCAGCCTTGGGACTTTCTCCATAAGCTTGTCCATAGCCAAGACCAAAATACTTAGGCCTTTCCTCAATCATTATTGGCTCAACAATACCTTGTGCATGTCTACCCAAGCCTTTCCCTTCATAGCCCATCTTGGACATTAGCTTGGAACCTATGCCTCTAGTATGTTTTTCAAAAGAACCAATATAAGCATCCTTAGAGGAATTTGAAGATAATCTGGAATGGTTTACCTCTTCTTCAAGCTGATACTTGACTAAGGCTTCTCAGGAAACAAGGAGCTATGTTTGCACCTCTTCAATTTCATATTTGTGATATGAAGTTGCCTCTCCATTTCCTACAATTTGTTAGCAAGAAATTGTGTCTCTTCATTCATGGAATTCAGCTGCTTTCTAAGCATGCTGCTCTTCCTTCCATCCTCACACATTTCTCTCACCATATCGATCATGATGGACAATTCTTGCCTCATGTCTTCATCAAAGAATCTTGTGAAGAGAGCAGAATTTGAGGACCCACTTGTAGAAGTTTTCATTATGCCAATGAACAAAAAAAACTTCAACAAGATAAATAAAGAGCTTATTTAAGCAACCTCTTGCAACAAGCCTCTTGTGATTTGGATTTCCTTGAGGTCCTTGGGATGGAAGAATGCCTTCAGCCCTTCTCCTTCTTGTCCTTCCTGGACTGAGCTATCAATAGCTTTCCCTCCACCTCTGCAAACTTAGAAAATAGTCAATTTGTAAAAAAGCATACATCAATCAGACAATCAATCCTTGACTGCCCAAACAACTTTCAAACAAGCAATCTTTACTTTGTCAATCAAGCATTCCGATATAACCTTATTTGAAGGTGGGGTTAACCAAACATAAGCTCTGATACCACCTGATCTGAAATGGGGCACTTAGGCTTCTTGTCTAACTTACAAGAACCTCTCCCACTTCCAAAGCTTTAAATTTTCCCAAGTCTTATTGATTAACCAATGCAGAATTAAAAATGCTTGAAAATAGGTGTATGCTTGTGTTTATTTTTTACTGTTAAGTGTTGTAATTACTGTTGCTTATGTTGATATTTTAAATACAAAGAACAATAAATAATGCAGCAAGTAAAGCACACACATAACAACAATTTAATTAGGAGTTCACCCACAACTCTTGGGCTACATCTCCGTGAGCTCTAGTCAACTCAACTAGGCTCTTTGGGATTATGGCAGCAGTTCTTTTACAAGTCTTTGACTCAACTCCATCGGTTTACACAGAACATAATGGGCTTACTTTACCATATCATCCATGGCTCTGAAGCTCTTAGCTTTCTGGCTCTGGCTCCTGGCTCTGGCTCTGGCTTTGGCTTTGGCTCTCGGCTCTGACTCTGGCTCTGGCTCTTTGGCTCTAGCTCTGGTTCTGGCTCTCAGCTCTTGCTCTGGCTCTTTGGCTCTGGCTATGGCTTGTGGCTCTTTGCTCTGGCTTCTCTGAGCTCTTTCTCTCAGCCTCTGTGTGCCTCTGTGAGTCACTCGACCTCCAAGCAACTCCAACAATCTTTAGTGACAATACACTGCTATCAATTGAGCTCTCTAGCTTTTCACTTGACCTCCAAGTGACTCCAAAGACTCTTTGCGCACTCAGCTCTTGCTCGATGTTCACTCAGCCAGCTCTCTCTCGCCCTGCCCATCAATTGACCTCTTTGGCTTCTTTGAGGCAGTCCCCCGGCTCTGCGGCTTCCACAATTGTTTTCTCTGGGCATAATAATTCTCTTTTGCCTCTGTGGCCTCTGAGCTTCATAACACATAGGTGTGATGGCGGTTTCCAATGGAAAGGGACCAGTGCACGGGAAAACTAGTCGTTTTGCCTTCCTATGCAGAAATGGACACATAATGCAATACACAGAGAAATGCGTGAAAAACACATCTTTGGCCGTTTAGCTGGACTTCAAATGTTATGAAATCGTGTCCATAATCTTATCAGGTCCATGCCTTATCGGCATATCGCAAGTCGCAATGCCCATGTTTCACGGTTTCCCCTTTGTATTTTAAAATACATTAAAACACTGTAAATTCCCACAAAATGGCCTTATGGTGGATTTGAAATATTATTCATTTATATTTCGAAACTCCATCGGGTCCGGCTAATCACATCATGCATATATATATGTCTATAGCTGCTCCTCTGTGTAGCTCTGATTGCGATCTGCCGATATCGACGATCGCGATATCGCATCACCCAGGGTCCCGCCTTTGCCTTGTGGTATCGCCGATTGCGATTTGCCGATTTTGGCGATTGCACCATTGCATTGACCCGTGACCTTTGCCTTGTATACACTGCCTGCCTCTGATCTGACCTGCCGATCCGATCATCAGAGGTCGTTGATCAGGGGTGCCTTCCACCTGACTTTAAGTCTTGGCCTCATGCGATGTGATTTTCCCTTATAAGGGTCTTTTGCCCATTTTTAAAGGATTTTTGCCTCTTTTCCCAAAGAACGAGGGGAGCTTCTCTTTGTGATAACTTCTTCATCTGAAGTCTGTTTTCACCCATTCAAGTTGCATTGGATTCAGAATGAAGGGGTCTCTGCAATGAGACTATTTCTGAGAGTAGCCTGCGACTTTCATTTTCCTCTGATTTACAAAGGATGTGTGCCATTTGGCACCTTTCACCTCTTATATGAAGTCTTTTAGACTTAGAGGTTTATCCAGGATCCATTTTTGGATCAGTTGCAGTGGACTCTGATTCAATTGAGGATGGAAAATTAACAGAATATTATCCCCATGGGAAGATTGTAGGGAGTGAGAGTAGACATTGAAGGTGTGAGTGCGTTGGTCGATTTTGAAGTAATAGAGATTGTGGATGACAATAATCCTTACCCCACTCTCCTTGGGATTGATTGGGCTATTGACATGAATGGGGTGATCAATTTGAAGAAGCGGACAATGTCATTTGAAATGAAGTTGCTCCACGTAGTAGTACCTTTGGACCCTGCAAAAGGACCACGCTATACTGAACTAGTCCGCGATTACGAAAGTGACGATGATTTGGACTAGATCTACAAAATGATAGCGCGAGACCAAGATTGGGTGAACCCGACAACAGATGGACACATTGCATGGGACCGTAAAAGTTCCTGTACATCAGATTTAGATGAGGAGTTGGAACATTGGCAGAATAGGTTGCATGAAGTATCTACGTTGCGCTAGAACATGATGACTAAATCATTACGTTATGTATCATCGGAGGTAAAAAATTTGCCTTATTAAGATGGTCTAACTGATTAGATAAATTTTTGCATGCATTTGAAAGGGAAGTACTAGAGAAGCATCACTTCCAAGCATTGGATTTGGCACTGCGTGCTACACCTGTAAGATGGTGGGGTACACATAAAGGTAGTTTTGTTGGATGGTGCGAATGCAGAAGAATGATGAGGTTGTGGTTTGGTCACCCAAAAGTGTGACTGATAGAGAAATATGATGGGAGGAGTGATCCATGCGATCACTTAGCAAAATGGACTGACGCTTATGGAGTAGAGCCGTAACCGGAGTGGGTGCATTTGTTCTGTCACACTTTGGATGTAATACCAATGAATTGGTACCTGGAAACAGAGCTCTACCATGACATTGATGAGTGGGATATTTTGAGATAGGGATTTTTGCTGACATTCAGCTTTGAGGATGGATTCGAATGCATTGACGAAGTGTTCTAGGAGGTCAAGGCAACGATCTTCAGAATCCTGCAGGATCCCTTGGATTTGATTCAACTAGATTGGACCACCCAGTTGTGCCATGTGCTGGAGTGCTATAATATGACTACTAAAGAAGAAGATGAGGATACAAGGAACATTAACATCCCAGAGGCAGAAGGCCACCATGAAGTTGAAGGCCCACAGATAGAGAATCCAGATATCACCGTGCCACTAAAAACCAGACAAGTGAACATTGACATAGAGGTGGAGTTGAAGTTTGCAAAGATAGGGGACTACTGGGATGATGCTATACTAGATAAGGTCACTGAGTTGCTCCGAGAGTACCAGGATTTTTTCCCCACAAAGTTTTCAGACTTAAAAGGCATCATAGATGATTTGGGAGTGATGAAAATAAATTTGCAACGAGATGCGAAGCCTGTTAAACAGAGGCCATATCGCCCTAATCCCAAGTACAAGGAAAAGGTCCGCTTGGAGTTGGACAAGATGCTGGTAGCATGTGTTATTGAACCAATGGAGGAATCTGATAGGGTTATTCCAATGGTAATTCAAGAAAAGAAGCAGAAGGATGAAACAAGGATTTGTGTGGATCTCAAAAAGCTGAATGATGCTTGCGTTCATGATCCTTTCCCAACTTCGTTCACAGATGAAGTGCTGGATAATGTTGGTGGGCACGAGGCCTATTCATTCATGAATGGGTTCTCTAAATACCATCAGATAAATATCGCGCCTGAAGACAGGAGTAAGTCTACCTTCGTGACTGAGTGGGGATGTTTACAGTGTACGATAATGCCTTTTGGAATTAAGAATGAAATCTTCTTGTGTGTAGTCATTGCGACGTTCAAAGAGTTCATTCACAAGTTTTTGGAGGTATATTTTGATGATTGGACAACGTTTGGACTAGTAAAATGCCATGTAGATACTTTGTGCTTGATACTGGATACATGTTGAAGGTATCAAATCGCGCTAAATTTGAAGAAGTGTTTATTTTGTGTCCCTTTCAGAATCTTATTGGGTCATGTAGTTTGTAGACAAGACTTAATGGCGGACCCTGCTAAGATCGTGGTCATCATTAACTTGGAGGTGCCAAGGAGTGTTAAATAGCCATGCGCAACACTGGGTCATACTGGATACTATCGAAAGTTCATAAAGAGTTATGCCTAAATTACCGCGCTGATGGAAAAACTATTAAAGAAGGATGCTACATTCTGTTGGGATGAAGAATGTCAGTGGAGTCTGGATGTATTGAAGGAAAAAATGGTCACTGTGCCGATCATAGTCTTCCTGGATTGGAATAAGGAATTTCATGTGCATGTGGATGCATCATGCATTGTGCTGGGAGTAGTGCTGACACAGGCCAATGAAGGAGAATTGGATCACCCTATAGTGTTTGCAAGCAAGAAGTTGTTTAAGCTTGAAAATGATTTTTCAAGGACAGAGCGTGAAGGGTTGGCTATGGTGTACGTGCTCCAGAAGTTTAGACATTACTTGCTAGGTGGACATTTTGAGATGTATACAAACCATTATGGATTAAAGTACCTAGTCAACAAGCCTGTGTTGGGGGAGAAATATGCAGATGGTTGCTATTGTTTCAGGAGTATGATTTCAAAGTAATTGTGAAGCTAGGGAAATTTGATGCATGGACAAATCATCTATCGCGCATTGAAATAGGGGAGGATCCTACCAATTTGGAGGAAGGACTGCCTGATGCGCAACTCTTTGTGGTGTGTGTAGCAAACAATCATTTTGCAGACATTATCCACTTCCTGACTACAGGAACGACTCCAAAAGGATACACTAGTCAATAGAAGAAGGAATTGGTGGTGTGCGCGACAAATTTTTCTGTTATTACAGGTCACTTGTATAAGATGGGATCGGACGAGATACTGTGATGCTATGTGCCTAATTTTGAACGAAATAGTATCCTAGCTGAAGCTCATGGAGGAGTTGCGGGAGGCCATTATGCAAGAAAAGCAACAACACAGAAGATTTTACGTGCTGGGTTGTGGTGGCCAACATTGCATAAGGATTCCAAAGCATATTGTAGGGTGTGCGATGCATGTCAGAGAATCGGTAGGCCATCACAGAGGGATGAGCTGCCTTTGAATCCGCAGGTATCATTGCAGCCATTTGAGAAATGGGCAATTGATTTTGTAGGGCCAATTCAACCTCCAGGCAAGAACATAGGTGCACGGTATATCATCACCGCGATCAAGCATTTGACCAGATGGGTGGAGGACCAACTTGTAAAGGACTGTACCGAGGAAACATCAACAAAATTTCTGTTTGAGTATGTGTTGAATAGGTTTGGTTGCCCAAAGATTTTAATGAGTGATTGCGGTACACACTTCCTCAATGAAAAAATCAGCGCGCTGACAAAATAATTCCAGGTTTATCACCAGAAGAGTAAACCATATCATCCTCAGGCCAATGGGATGATTGAGGCATTTAATAAGATATTGGAGAACACACTGAAAAAGGTTTTCAATGCGCAGAGGAATGATTGGGACGTGCGCGTACTAGCTGTGTTGTGGGCTTATAGAAATACCTATAAGAATCTTATTGGTAAGATGCCTTTTAGGTTGGTCTATGACATAGAGGTTGTGATGCCTATGGAGTATATCGTGCCTAGTCTATGCATAGCGGCATTTACAGGGATGGTGGACCACAGAGCCTTAGAAGAACGGCTTGCGCAACTGACAGAGCTCGAGGAAGATATATTTTTGGCTGGATTCCATCAGCAGGTGCAGAAGGAACGCGAAAAGGCATGGCACAATTGACACATGAAACTACGCACCTTTAAGGTAAGTGATTTAGTTTTATTATATGACAGTAAGTTTGATAAGTTTCCAGGAAAATTTCAGATGCATTCGCTGGGGCCATATGTGATTAAAGAGATTATTGATGGTGGAGCAGTTTAGCTTGTGAAATTGAATGGAGATCAATTTCTGGGGAAGGTAAATGGAAGTTGATTGAAGCCATACCGTGGGGATCCAACTCAATGCCTACATGATGGTAGCACAGTCTTAGAGCTCCAGGCAACTGCAAGGAGGCGCGAGACTATAAAGTACACTGCTTGGATTCTAGAGCTACATGATGAGAGGTCTGTGCGAAACAAGAGGATGTCATAGTACCATAAGAAGCATGAAGGGAGCTATGCTATAGGGGTGGAGACTGTGCAACGCAGCCAAAAAGTGACCATTACCATCACTGTTCATGATTTGACTGCTAAAAGATGGTTAAGGGGAGAGGGCGGCCGACATTTAAGGCATTTAAGGCTAAAATTAAGAGTGAAATCTTTGGAAATCTGCTGCTAATCTTGCTTTTATGGACGTATTTTGGGGGGGCAGTCAAATTTGAATTCAAATTCACCTATAAATTACGCGTGGCTGTCCAAGGAGAAACACTTTGCATTCTAAGAATTTCTATGTTGTGTTGTATGTTGCGCATGAACCATGAATTCCTTGAGGATTTTCTCGCAAGCCCCGTGTTCGATTAGTATCCCAAGTCAGATAGAAATATTATTCATGATATCATGTTAGGACCAGGTCCAGCAGAAATCGCTAGTACTGGGGGAGCTATCGCCTCTAAGGGAGTTGCTCCCGAAGTGATGAGTATGGAGGTTCCAGCAACCGTGCCTACGGCTCCGAGGTTGCCTAGGCTGAAGTCTACACTGATGAGAGAGGTCCCTAAGCCAAAGAAGGATAAACAAACGAAGTTGATGCTTGTGCGTGAGTCATCGAGAAAGCATGCAACTACGCAGACTTAGAGAAAAGAAATGCCGAGTGCAAAGGAGAAAGGGAAGGTGGTTGATCTAGAGGCATAGAAGGGTGTAGAAGATATCGATATTAAGGGGGTGGACCCTATTTCTAAGCTACCAGAGTATATCCCTCCACACAAGGGCAAGGTGAAGGTCCCGAAGGACCCAGATGTTGACAGTTCTCCCTCAACACACCCTTGTTGCCAGAGAACATCACCTTTGAAGGTCCACACTTGGCACAGGTCCCGCACTTGAAGCTTGAAGACTAGGATTGGCAGACCATGAGCGGTTCCCCCACCTTGCTACTGACACCTTCATGCAGAGGGTTTTCTATAAGGAGTTTGGTGTCACCGCGTTGGAGCCGGTGGAATGGATTTGCGGAGTCAACAAGTCAGGGTTGCTGAACCTGTTATGGGTGCCACACTATCATCGGTCAAATATCAACCTGATTGTCATTAAGCAACTGCTATGCCTGGTGCATGACAGGGTGCTTGTGGTTAAATGAGCCGATCCCTATCATAGATATGCTGATCCATCAAATCACATTATTACTGCACTCTGGACTGAATCCGGCCAAGGTGTTTGGTGGAAAGACAAGCGAGCGTGACCTCACTGAATGTAGAAATTTTGAATAATTTAACACATATTCAATGGAGATTATCCTGATCATGTACTATTGCAGAAAACATACACAATACATAAGCTCCTCTACGTTGATCAACAAGATAGCAGCATCAATAACAATAAAACATCAAGAGCATTCACACATTAACACAGTATGTATCCCGGGGAAAGCATCTCGCTAAAAACCCCAACTATCTGTATATTAATGATTGAGTCATGTAACATTACACAACATAATACTTCTCATAAGTATCTCCACCTCTGTTACACACAATACAGCTCAGATCTGATCTCCAAATCTCTTCCACTGCTTGCCTGCCTCCACTGCTCAATACCTGCTCAAGAATTGATGAGAATGACTTCCCAAACTCGTATTTCACCTGTAAAATAGTCACTCACACTTTGTTGGACGTGAGCACAAGCTACAATACTGGGAAAATACGTGAGCAAACTCATTGGCATACTCAATCCCTTTATTGTGCAAGATCTGGTGCACAACTATAGTCACAACTGATAGCAATCTGATTCTCTAACACCTGTCCCTGCTGAACTGAACACGCACTGACATGCAACTGAGTTAACTAATGTATTCATTAGTTGTATTATGAGTTAATAACTTGTGAATTAATTAATAACTAATTCACCCAACTCATCTCTAGTCTATTTGCCAGTTAGACTAAATACAACCAGTTTAACAAAGCTAAACTGAACACAACTCCATCAACTCCACCAAACTCAACTGATTGAGTTCTAACTGAAGTCATGCATGCAAATATTAGTCATCCCATAGGTAACCACGTATTTCCCTCTGGGATCTGCATGTACCACATCCGTAGCTCATCCTGAAGTGCTCCAAGAGAATAAGATTAAGTTTATAGTCCAAATATTATTGTGAGATAATAATATTTGACTTTTCTATTTTTGACTTTGATCACTCACACTGTGATCACTCACACTTTCATCAAAAATAGAAGTCCATATATTTTTTTCCCAACTTGATCAATCATCCATAAACAACAACCTGCAATCCATAGACATGATCCATATGTCTAAAAATAGACATAGTCTAAAAATAGACTTGCGCCAAAAATAGCCTGCGGGTCCACTTAGTGAAGGTGACTCTTTTCACTAAGCTCCATTATCTTGTTGCAATCTCAACAAGCATTTCTTGTTGCACACTTTTCAACACTCCCTCTCAACAAGAAAGGCTTCCTCTCAAACCCGATCCTGTAACTCTGGAATGTTCTCCATGTAACACATCTGGTCGGTCCACTTGCTCTGTCATCAAAGTCTCTGACTGCTATTGCCTCTGTCGACTAAAACTCTGCATCTCTATGCTCTTCAGTATCTAACTGCTCTAGCCTCTGTCACTTTGATCTATGACTGCATCCATGCTGCTGCTGGTTCTATCTCCCAGCATTGCATCCGCACTGCACCTCCCAACTGACCTCCCTGTTGGGATAGAAACACCCTCTGATGCTGAAGCTCTACCTACTGCTGACAAGTGCTCCCTCTCTGACATCTGCGCTACTGCAACATCTCCATGCATCTCGCACCATTGCACACCTCTCTGTGCCACCTAGCACTGTGCAAAACACTTGTGCCTCTCGCATTGCTACAACCTGCTAGTTATGCGCTATCCTGGGATTCCCTGCACTGTCGCTCTCTCTGCCGCTCATTCGCATCTTTCTCTACCCAATCAGTTAGTTCCTGCTACTACACATCTGGGCTCCCGTAGCAAGGTCTCATCTAAGAGGTTGGGTACCTCAAGGATCCTGCCCCTCCTCCTTGGGACAATCAATCCACATCACCCCACCTCCTACCTGGAGGTATGGCTGCATGTGATCCCTCAGCCCACCTGGCATGAAGTTTCCCCCTACTGGAGGTCTCTGGATGAGTAGATGTCTCTACTCGATCTCCTCTCAGCTTCCCTTGTTGTGGCTCCTCCACAACCTCTTGAAGTTGCTGCACCAATCGTGGCTCCTCCACAATCGTCTGAGACTTCTTCTGGCTTTGCATGTTGAGAGGTAATATACGCTCCCTCTCAACCACCAAGTCTCCATCATGAAAAAGAAAGCATCGCACTTTCGATTTGTCAACCTTCTTCCCATCATTGGAAGAACAAGATTCGGAAACAGAAACCTTCCCCTTCCCCTTCTTCGCCTTACTCGCTAAGGCACAGTTCTCCTCATCATGCATAGATGAAGAACTGTCTCTAGTGTGTCGTCTAATGCCCTCCTGCATCAAATCCGACAATAGTCGTTCCCAATTTAGCAGTTTCTCCCTTCCATTCACTGAGTCCTGGTAGCTATGCCAACTCTTAGGAAGGTCAAGGAGTGCTAGACTCACCATCCTCATCCGACAGTCACCCCCACACTTCCCAGCTCATCCCAGCATTGGGTGAACTTTGTGAGATACTGGGGCATACTGTCTCCATTCTCACACCGAATGTTTCTGAGTTTTATCTCTTTCTTTGGAATTAAATTCGAATTCCACTAGCTCAAAACTCAATCGCTTCCGATCTAAAATTCGTGAGAACAAAGTATTTCTTGTACAGAGATCGACTATATGGGCTTTTACTGAATATCTCACCTTCCAAAATAAGGATGAATCCAGAGGCTACCTAGCTTGATTACAGACTCTGCCTGAAGAAATAAAATGTAAAAACTTCTTGAATAATAGATCCGATGATCAATCCTCACTTGATATCCTGTAAAAATCTCTTCTACAAATCAAGCAGCTTTGATACCATGTAGAAACTTTTTCTACAAATCAAGCAGCTCTGATACCATGTAGAAACTTTTTCTACAAATCATCTAGCTCTGATACCATGTAGAAATTTTGAATAATTTAACACATATTCAATGGAGATTATCCTGATCATGTACTATTGCGGAAAACATACACAATACATAAGCTCCTCTACGTTGATCAACAAGATAGCAGCATCAATAACAATAAAACATCAAGAGCATTCACACATTAACACAGTATGTATCCCGAGGAAAGCATCTCGCTAAAAACCCCAACTATCTGTATATTAATGATTGAGTCATGTAACATTACACAGCATAATACTTCTCACAAGTATCTCTACCTCTGTTACACACAATACAGCTCAGATCTGATCTCCAAATCTCTTCCACTGCTTGCCTGCCTCCACTGCTCAATACCTGCTCAAGAACTGATGAGAATGACTTCCCAAACTCATATTTCACCTGCAAAATAGTCACTCACACTTTGTTGGACGCAAGAACAAGCTACAATACTGGGCAAATACATGAGCAAACTCATTGGCATACTCAATCCCTTTATTGTGCAAGATCTGGTGCACAACTATAGTCACAACTGATAGCAATCTGATTCTCTAACACCTATCCCTGCTGAACTGAACATGCACTGACATGCAACTGAGTTAACTGATGTATTCATTAGTTGTATTATGAGTTAATAACTTGTGAATTAATTAATAACTAATTCACCCAACTCATCTCTAGTCTATTTGCCAGTTAGACTAAATACAACCAGTTTAACAAAGCTAAACTGAACACAACTCCATCAACTCCACCAAACTCAACTGATTGAGTTCTAAATGAAGTCATGCATGAAAATATTAGTCATCCCATAGGTAACCACGTATTTCCCTATGGGATCTGCATGTACCACATCCGTAGCTCATCCTGAAGTGCTCCAAGAGAATAAGATTAAGTTTATAGTCCAAATATTATTGTGAGATAATAATATTTGACTTTTCTATTTTTGACTTTGATCACTCACACTGTGATCACTCACACTTTCATCAAAAATAGAAGTCCATATATTTTTTTCCCAACTTGATCAATCATCCATAAACAACAACCTGCAATCCATAGACATGATCCATATGTCTAAAAATAGACATAGTCTAAAAATAGACTTGCGCCAAAAATAGCCTGCGGGCCCACTTAGTGAAGGCGACTCTTTTCACTAAGCTCCATAATCTTGTTGCAATCTCAACAAGCATTTCTTGTTCCACACTTTTCAACACTGAAAAGATGAAGGACAAGTTTAAACTTGTCAAAAAGCTGCGTGGGTATTTGATTACCAGCGTTACTGACCCTGCGATGAAGATTGCCATGCAGATTCTGATGCCAGCACCATTGGTTTCAGTGGTAGCTCAATGCTTGGAGGGTGTGCAGTTCAACTAGGCTCGCTACCTGTGTAGCGAGTTCCTCGCGAACTGTAGAGAGGCACAGAACGATAGTAATACCTTTCACTATTTATGGTTGTTACTCTCAATTGTGCTAGTTGCGTGGGATTTTTCGGAGGATAGCCAATGTCTTCCTATAGAGAAGGATTTACCGGAAGTGGCGAAGTTTGCATCTCTCTGGGCCACCAAAGATGCTGTGTCGGTCACAAAGAGAAAAGTCTTTTGGGTGCTGATGGAGGCGAGTATTTGCATGGCCATCAACTAGAAGCTGCGGTTGTCACCAACCATGTTTGAGCAACTCTTGGGGTATGCAGAGTTCAAAGCGGACTTCCATCATGTTTACATCCATGCGTGCAAGGACCCCGAGCAGAAATGGTTCAACTTACCCTATCTGGCCATGGATGATGCTATTGCAGAGGTCATAAAGCGCTAGCCAATAGAGTGCATTCTGCATTCGATGAGGCTGCTGGGACTAGCAAGTCCACGAAGAAAAAGAAAAAGGAATCGACCAGACATGAGGTTCAACTGTTGGCAGAGAAGAGGAATAAAGAGGCCGAGGAGAAGGCCCGGGTAGAAGCGGAGTGTGCCGCAAAGGAATAGGAAGAGCATGGCTCTAAAAGGATTCAGAAGTCTCCTTCACCCCAAACGGAGGAAGAAGAGAGGTCAGAGCAGGGAGATAGAGATCAAAAGAAGAGCACTCCCTTCCGAGTGAAGCGATACAGGGAGCAGGAAAAGGAAGGATAGTGAAAGAAGTTGAAAGCCACCAAGTCGTCACTACATCCAATTACCTTGATGGAGGGTGACTTGGATGATATTGGAGATAAGGTGCGGGATACAAGAGAAAAACTGCTGTAGTAGTTTTAGAAGTAGCATAAGTAGGCACTAAGCACCATACAGACGGGTCTGTGTGAGATGTAGATCCAAATGACTAGACTCCAGGCAACTGCAGGACAGAGCAACGCTGCATCAACCAGTTTGGCACCGGGGACCACTCAAGCAGCAGAGATGGTTTGGTCAATGGATCTTCGGGTAGTTGTGCTGCCTGATGGAGCTTTGAGCGCAGAGGCGACCACTGACAAGGCTATTGTCAACACTTTGAAGAATGTGGGCCTCAACTTGGCCACGCTCCCCAGTGAGTTCCTTCACACACTGCAAGCAGGTGTGATCACAGAGATTAAGGCCCGAGAGCAGTGCGCGCTGAGCATGATCAACGAGTACAAGGTCAACAACGAACATATGTTCGTGGAGAAGACAACAACATTGGAAGCATGGAAGAAATTTCAGATGCAAAATGAACAAACTGTCGCTATAGTGGTCGAGGCATGTAGAACAATCCCTGAACTGCATATCTCGGAGGAATCGCCGATGGACGCGAAGATCAGGAAGCTGGCTGTCGGTGTGCACGATACGAAGATGGAAGTGTCCAAGGCTTAGTTTGAATTGAACCTAGAGATTACAGAGTTAGAGTTGAAGTCACAACCTTCAACTATGCTAGAGGTAAGAGAACAGTGTGAAGTAGCTGTAAAGGATGGAGTCGCAGTAGTGGATGCCGCAGTGGTGGATTGCACTGCACTCTTTGAGTAGTCCATGGAGGTAGTCACTACACTCCAGGAAGATCCTAACTTGCAGAGGTTAAACACAGAAGCCTGTGAATTGCAACAATGGTATGATGAAGCGAGAGTGACGATGCACACCGTCATTATAGCATAGTGATTGGCCAAGCTGCATGAGGCAAAACAGTTGCTCGAACAAGTGGAGGTAATGCAAAGGAAAGAGGCGGTCCTCAAGGCCAGATTGGGGCCTTGGCTAGATGAGGCCTATGTTATCTCTGCCACCATTGAGGAGAAGTTGGCAAGCCTACAGAGAACACAGCAGAAGATCAAGGAAGACAGTGCAGGACCAGCAACAGAGTAGCTGGTGGAGCAGATCAAACAGGCAGCCACGCAAAGCGTGGCTGAGGTAGCAGTAGCATAAGTAGAATTGGGAGGTCTCTGCAGTAAGATCTTCACGCCAACAAAGTGACTCGGGGGTGAGTTACAATATTGGTGTTGGGGGCCTATTGGGATAGGGTCCTCTATGGTCAATTTTGGGGCAAAAGCCCAAGTTTTGTTGTAAAGAATATAAAGTCTCTGCAAGTTGTGGTCATGGAACGTGTAGATAGTAAAGTGTCATAAAGGGTTTTACCCTTCTTTTATGTAAGTTGTGTCGGCTTTTGGAGATCCACCCATGGTCTGCGAACCATGGGATTGTATAAGTAGGAGAGTCTAAGGCAGAGAGAAGTAAGAATGAAGACGAATGTAATGGGTCGGTAGAGAGGCTCTGCAACTGTGTGCGCAGAGGCCTAGAGTAGTGTCCGCAGTTGAGTGTGCATGGAAGTCTTGAGTCTGTAAGAAGAAATGAAGTATTAAAAAAGAGATTATTCTAGAAATTCCTGTGTTTATCTATTTCCTTCTGTTATGAATGAATGCGCTATTATGTTATGATGAATGATGGGTTTATGAATTAATACTGTAGTGATGCGTGACTTTACATGATTTACATTGTTATATGAACGCAAGTAATAGTAACTGTTTACGTGAAGAATATCTTGTTGCATGTTAAAGTTATCAAACACTTAAGCCGATCTAGGTAAATACAGAATTAAGGGTAATCATAGAGGTGCGTGAGTGGTTGATTAATCTATTTAGGGTCTGTGAAAGACAGTCGTGAACATTCGTGGAGGTATAGAATCTGATTAAGGGAAGTTATATCGATAAGCCCTAAGGGCTTATCGATCTGCATGAAGGTAGGTTTAGGGCATAAAACGACATCACACTCATCTCTGGGTGTAGAAACTTGGTTCCAACATCCCCCCATACTGCTTCGGGTGAGACTTCAGCCCGCGCTCCGTGGGTTGATGCCGAAAGGGCCAGTAGTGTAGGGATTTGTTTGGAAAACTTAACTCTGAACCTGGGTCAGGACCCACTAAGCCAACATATCTACTGGTTCCTGTTCTTCTTTTTCTGTCAGATATATTTGGGATTTTCTCTTTGAGGTGGTCGTTGATTTAGCAGGACTGTTCTCCTTATCTCTGTCCCGATTCTCCATTGTTTCTGTCTCATTTAAGGTTTCTCCTTCCTCTTGTAGCACCTTGTATTAATTCTTATTTTCCCTTTTCCTTTGGTTATGGTTTCCTGGATTCTGTTGCACTCTTGTGGTATTCCTCTTATGCATGACCTCTTTGAACCCCTCATTTGCCTCTTATGGGGGGTTATTTTGTTCCTCCTTTAGGTCTACTAGCTCCTCCTGGTTCATCAGTCATGCTTTATATAGGTGGCCATACTCATGACATTGACAACAGTGGAAGGGGATATTCTCATAATCCAAGGTCTTCTGCCTTATTTCTTCTTGGTATTCCAGTTTTATCGATTTAGGGATTGGCTTCGAAATATTCATATAAACACATATTCAGGCATAGGAGGTATATCGTCCCCCACATGTGGATTTTGCTATTTTAACAAATCAGCCTATTGAATTACCTATGCCTTCTAGTATTTCCATATCCCAAAAATTGATTGGGAGGCCATAAGTCAGACCCAGACAGGGGCTGCCAGAAATTGCTCCTAATCTAGGTTATAACATTCCTACCAATATCTCATGTTTTGCTGGATCCACTTTATTAGGTCTTTCTCCTTCGGCCAGACTCCAATGAAATTGCATATCATCGCATGATCCTTTATATAACTGCGATATTTCTTCAATTTGTTGAGTGGAATTACAAATCAGGATTTCTTCATTGCATATGGAAAACATTGCCCTCTACTTCTTGCCTACCATCAAGCTCTGAGGACAAGACTATTATTAGGGCTGACGACTTTAGGGGAACTGGGCTGATTTCTAGTTTTCCCGCTTGATTCACCGGCTGTTACATTTTGATAGGAGGGGATCTGCAAGCTGTTCGTCTCTAGGCTACACCCTCAAGGTTGTCAGGGTTCTACAGGCCATCAAACCCTAGGTAGATTTCATTGAATGCAGAGCATTTTCTATTGTCGTTGAAATTATACTGAGGATAAGTGAATAATATTGCTGAATTAGTAACTAATCATTTTTAGATATTAAGAATTGCACCTTTAAACTGATAAATGAAAATGTCAAACCAAGATTAATAAGTTAAATAAGAAAACCCCAATATTTATATTAGCTTTAACTACTTTGTCCGAGTATTTCACCATTTGTTGTTGCCCCAACAACCCTCCTTTTTATTTTTCTAAAAAATAAAGGGCCCTCATATAAGAAGATTTTGGAAATATCGCCTCACTTTGCATTTAGGTTTCTATTATTAGTAATTTTTGGTTTGTTTTTTACTCCATTTTTTATATTTTCAACATCTCTGTCTCATCGATACCTTCCAACAATATAAAGTTTGCCTTATTTTGGCTCATGGATAAAAAATTATGGTTGTTTGAAGTTTTACGTTTTTTTTAACTATTTTGATGACATGACATGTCATCCGATATATGACATGTCGACAATGCCACATGGATACATGTCATCTGATATATGACATGTCAGTAATGACACATGGAAAATATCGTTGTTATACCTATATATTTTATTCCAAAAAAAAATTCCATATACTTTTTATTATTTATTTATTTACTATTTATTTGACTTATTATTATATTTTTTAAATATTTTAATCCACAATGGTTGAGGTTTAATTTTTAAGTTAACGTTTTAAATGACATTAAAACATAATTGATGGGTCACTCCTTCTAACCTCCTTGTTTCAATACATAAGAAAGTGAACATATAAAGTTATATATACACTTTAGTTTTCTTTTACCCGGTGCATGTGGCATAATAATTTTAGCTTTTAAGTCAACAAACACAATTTACTCACAAATTAAATCAAGGGTAGATTTACTCACAAATTAAATCAAGGGTAGTTGAGCATCAACTACCTAGAGCCATACCTTGAGTACTACAACTCCAAATTAAGCAAATGATAGTTTGTTCGAAAGAGGAAATTGAGGAGAAAAATTTGGAAATATTTATTTCAACAAATATGCAATCTAAACCATCCAAAAATTCAGTAGAAAAATGATACGTGATTTGATTAAATCAATGTTTCTGGTTATTTTTAAAAATAAAACATGATGCAAAACTATTTTGTTGTTTTTACCTCATCAAGATATTTCTCATCTATAAAAATTGCAACAACAGGAAATGATTTGGTTTAGATTTTAAAGTTTCTTGCTGATTTGCAGGTATCAAGTTTTTATTTGAATGATTAGTTTTGATTGTTTTAGATTTGGGTTTTGCTTTGAATTTAAATATATATTTTAATGATAATTTTGTGAACATATTTGTAGAGTTTTTGGAAGGTTGTTACCACTTGGGGCTTCAAGGTTTACGGTTTGAAATTGCAGATGGGAAAAGGGGATTATCTGGGTCCCAAGAAATTAGAACATAAATTTTCCTAAATCTATCATGAAACAAACTTCTTTTTTTGAATTGAATTGCATAATTATAAATAAGAAGTCTATAGAAGAGAAAAGGGTCGGAAATTGTTGCACTCTAAGACTCTAATTTTGTAATCAGCATTTTAGAGTCAATTTTTTTGAAGACCAATTTATGCATTGATGTACTTCTAGGTATTGTGATTTAAATGATGCATGATCTATAAATTTTTTTATAGACATTGTGTGTGTTTATCTTTTTTTCTTTCATTCATATCAATTTTTGTTGAATGTTAGAATGCACTTCTATTTTTAAAAAGTATATTGTTTTGTCGATTTATTTTTAATTTACTCAAATTTCTTCTCTGTTTATTTTTAATGAATTGGCATTCATTTTTTGATATTCAAAAATATAGTTTAAACATATTTCTCTTATTATCAAGACAAATTTATTTTCTGTCATTTAGACTTAGTAAATTGTATGCAGATAAAATTATAAAAGCATAAAAATAAACCCCATTTTTTCACAATATTTTTAAAATAGAGCACAAAAACTAATTTAAGTGGTTGACTAGACCCAAATACATTGTAGTTAGGGTTATCACTAATTTAAACATCCACAATGTTTTCTCAAAGTATTGCATTTGGGTGATCCCCCCATCCCCTGTTGTTCATATTATTCAAGCCAAATCCACTCATACATAACATTTTGTATATATATATATATATATATTTAATAATTACTTGAAAATATTTAGGATGATTACTTTAAATTAGTGTCAGGTAATAGATTTTCCCTTTTTAGATTGGTTTTTATGTATATATTTTTAGGTTAGATTAGTACAATAATATGGGCCTTTGTTCCAGAGAGTATATAGCCACACCAAATGAATAAGGGTCTAATTGGGACCCTTATTGGGCCAATACTCACTCGTTGTAGGATAAATTCTTCCCCATGTCAACAAGTTGGTGGCCCTCAAAGGAATTGGGTGCCCAAGAATCTGGGTCCTCGTGGCAGGGCCCCGCACTGGCTACTAAGTCCTCATTGTGGAAATTTGACACCTTCCCACCATACATAAGTCACAGCTCGTCAACACGACTCAAGTCTCAACCAACCATAGATTATCAAGTATCCTCTAATTGACTCAGAGTGAAGCCACATTGGATTTGTCCATTGTCGACTAGATTACTAGTGACTAGACGATGGAATTCACACTATGTAATAACTTATTCAACCACATTCTGCAATCACACAGGACCTTGCGATCAACTCTACACATCATGAATGTATTAGCTTAACATACAAGTCTCATATGCCCTTCATAACCATGATAATTACACACATACATACAAAATATCATCGTAGAAAGACAAGAACAACATATTCCTACATTAACAATGCTAATACATGTATTAATCATCATAAAAACAATATTCATCCTCTCAATATGTCAAGTACATAAGCAAGTAACTTATATTTTCATGTTTAGGTGGTGGAAACTGGGAATGGGACTTCAAATCTCCACCAAACCTTATATTGGTGCTGCAATATTTCTTGCAACTAATCACCCTCGAGCCAAAATCCATAGTTTGAGGAGGATTTCTCAAAGGATGAACCAATACTTCTAGCTTAAACGTGGAATTCATAGGTAAACCACCTCCACCAACTAGCTCCTCAATGCAACCAACTGAAAAATGGAATCTATAGACCTCATACTCTCCACCCACTAGTCGATCAAGGGAATCTAGAGGCAAACCATCTCAACCCTTAGCAACACAAGGGAATCTAGATGTTGACACCTTCACCCTCAGCAACACAAGCATACACAGTGGTTCAACCCAAGCTCAAGAATCTAGAATGCATTTTAAGAACCATAAAACAAGCAAGGAAGCTTCATAACTCTCCTTACCAAGAATATAAGGGACAAGCCTCCACCCTAGTTCTCAATGGAATCTAGAGATTATCCATCTCCACCCTCCATATATCTAGGGAATCTAACGACTACAACCCTCACGCAAGATATGTTCTTTTGACCTTCCAATGCTCAACCTGTTGATGGTGCTAGAAATCTGTTAACCAAGGGGGTCTCCCCGATGTGAAGTCCCAGTTAGACCTCACACTATTTGGAGTAGGAGACCCATCCATAGTGTCAAATCGACCACCATAACTCTAAGAATTGCCTTAGCTGCAATGGATAACATAAGAGAGCATGCACATGACCTTTGAAATCAACAAACAAATTGACACTGTTAAACACCAATTGTAATGTGCACAAGGAGGCTTTCACAAGGGGAGAGAGAGGAGTGAGTCTCTGGAAGGAATCAATAGTACTAACCTAAGAGAGACACATGAGAGCATGAAAATATTCCTAAGTTATCTAGCAAAGTATTTCACATAGACAGAATGATTAGTAAATTAAATACAACACACATTCAATAAGATGAGTACCAAAGCCACTAAAATAGTTTAATTTCCTTAGTACATGTGAACAAAACACATACCACTAACATATAAAGAATAATCTTACTACATTCACGATACACACATGAAAATGAGTTGGATCATCAAGCTTCTGATTATTAGGTGAAAGGTCCAAGTACATAGTTACAATGGCGAGCCACTATCTCCAATAGTTGAACATTAAGTCACTTCTTACTTCTCCAAAGAATGATCTCTCTTATGCTAAGATAGAGAAGCGAAGGCTAATACTCCAAAGGATAAGCCTCAAAAATCCAGTTTCCTAAGTTATGAGGTTTTTTTTATAACAAGAGGAATGAACTTTCATATCCCCTATGACTCTTGAGTTACCCTCATGACCCTTGAACTTCAAATGTGGCTTTTAGACTTCTATATGACTTTTGAACTTTTCTTAAAGATACTTTTGTCCATACATAGCTATGTGACTTTTCATATTCCACATATGACTCTTGGACTTCAACTTATTACATTTTGTCATTTCCTTTTGATAATTACATCATTAGATCCACAAATGATGTCGCAATACACATGGACACACATGACATTGTGATGGCGCTGGTACAAGTCACAATTTGACAATGATGATATGGACTCCATGATGAAATGGCGATGCCAAGATGTTCCTCTTTCTTCTTTGTCTTCAATATTCATGAGAGGTTTGTATAGTATGCCATCTTCATGAAAGATCTGCTTTGTTCTCCTTCTTCACGCTCAAAGGGGCTAGAAGATATGGAGTCTTCATGCAGTCATGATCTTTGATTTTTTTACTTCTGTAGCAATATAATGTCCCTTCATCTTCTTGTTCAATGATCAACCTATGTTTTCCGCTTCACAAGTGTCTTCTAGCATTTCCTCCCTCTCCTCTTCGATCATCAACCTGTCATGACAAGATATAATACCTGCAATTGGATATCACTCAAGAAAAGACGACATCAACTTGAAAAACTCCTCATCTATATTGATTCATGAAAATAACTAATTGAACTAGAACTGAGTGCTGGACTGAGAGGAAGGCTCAGGGATTGCACAATGTGCAGTTCTAGAATCTAGGAGTAAGGTGTTAAGGCTTGTGACTACACGATACATAACACTGGAGGCCTAGGCAGGAAGAATACACAATTGAGGGTCAAAATGAGGTAGTATTTGCTACTGTGACTGCGCAATGTGTAGTTTAAAAGAGAGGGAGGCTAGTATATTGCGTAGTTGTGCAACCCAGGAAGGTAGGAAGACAGTCTGCTTCTTGCAACTATGTAATGCGCAGAAGGAGACTGGCTAGGAGGCAAGATTGTGCAGTTATGGAGTTTAGGAGGAAATCCTTGGGCATTGTGACTGTGCAATTCATAGTTGTTTGAGTAAGTAACTACACATTACATAGTTCCAAGAGGTAGGGGTGCATGCCTTAGGCTTGTAACTGCGCAATTCCCATTTCATAGCGGTAGAGTGTTCTAGGTCGGTCAAGCATAACACTTTCCAAAATTTGACTAAGTGTGGGATTAGTGAGGCAGAGATGAAAAAAAGGTTGGAATTGAACATGATCACACACTCAACACAATTGATGACAAAAAATTAAACACTCAACACTTAGAATCAACATGATCCCCTTAATGCGACGACAAAACAACATTCTCCTCCAAGTGTGACACTTAAGATATACTTTGCGACGACAGTGTTAACACTAGTATGATAGTGCATAAAACTTTCGGAATGAGTTTAGTACATGTATATATGATAGATATGACCCATTGGTACCAAATTTTCCTCTTGTAATGAACCATAGCTTTGCTTTTACAACGTACGACACTTCCCATGCCAAAATATGACACTTACGAAATGTAAGAGAAAAGTGAAAACAACACTTGCAAAGGCTTAAAGAAAGTGAAAGTGACACATGCCATAGTGAAGATAACATGAAAATTACATTAATTAAAGTAAATGTAAGAAAAAATGACGATTGCAAACATGAAAGTGACACTTGTGAAAATAAAGATGCACTAGAGCGACACTTGAGAAAACTCACCAAAATAGAAGTACAACTGCAATCAAAGTGAGGGAGATTATCAATGGAGAGCGCACACTAACTATAGATATGTGTTGCACAATAAAATATGCTTATGGATTGTGTAGTCACTATTACACATTAATTTGTCACCGTTGGTCACTGTCCCTATCGCCCCGTTTCCATACATTGGAGGATGCATTTCGGGACCTGTGAGCAGTGACATAACCCAAAAACACTTGCATTAAGTTCCCCTGAGTATGTACTTCATGTTCCCTAAAGACACCTTCTGCAAATTATCCCTGAAAAGTGCTCTTTTTCCATTGGCGCAGGTCCACAGTATCTTACCCGCGCCAATGACTAAGATCCTCAAAAGAGGGCGCGACCACTGGCGCTCTGTCACAGAACAACACCCGCGCCAGCCCAGTTTAGTAATGATTTTTGCCAAAAGCACGCCCATATGATTTTTTCCATTCAGATCACGAAGCCTTTTGAGGGAAAAATCCAGTGGATAGAGTTCGAGAGTCATCATCTATCCTTGACAACTATCCACAGTAGCTTTTCCGAGATAATGCCAATCCACAATGAGTGTCCGGGTTCATCGAATCTTTCTACCTTCTCCATCTATAAATAATTGTCCTCATGCATTAGACAAGCTAGTGAAAGTTTGGAGTGCTAGTTGTTGAGTTCTTGAGTTCTTGGGAGAATGCTAGTTGTGATTATCATGAGTGATAATGAAACATAGAGAGGTTATGCTGCCGGAGAGGAGATACATTGCAAGACACATATAGTTGCTCGCCCAGCCAGAGGAGAGGTTCAACGTCAGAACCTTGGTTGTAACTTTTCCTTCTTTATTATTAATTAATGAGCGACTGCTATTATAGTTCCAATCTCATTGTCTATTATGGTGATGTGTGATTTATTTCCTTTCTGACTGAAATATAGTTGTGCCTTGGTGGATTTTATGTTGGTATCTGTTTCTTCCTTTGCATGTGCAGGTGTCCATTTATGATCTGCTGGAGCGAGGGAGCGGGAATATCAGCTCTGCTTCAAACATAGCATTGGATTCCAGGTTGGTCTTCTTAATTCACCTTTGATGCATAACTAGGAACTTGCGTGGCAGCATGGTTTGATTGTGGCTAGTTCTGTTTTAGACTAGTGGGATCGCCTCTGTCCGAGAGGTAGAGAGAGGGGTGAAATGCTTTACAAGAACACACAAGAACACATATATAGTACTGCCAATTCCGTTAATGTGCCGCCGATATGTTCAAGAGAAGTTGACCTCTGCAAAGAAACAACCTCCCCCTGATAGTTCGTACAATCTTGATTCACAACATTATCTCTCTGTCTCGTGTCGATGATGTGGGAAACATTATGGCCCACCTTCGATCAAGGTCACTTCCTGTCGACTTCAACTCATTATCCAGGAAGTTGATCTAGAGACTCCCTTCCGGTGCCTTGGAGCCTGCATGCCTCAATGGCAGGTTCTTCGTGTTCGACGTGAGGTTTTCATCATTGGCCTCCGATCGAATAATTCTACGGGTGTTTGACTTTAGATCATTCATTCACACGCCGTAGATTGTACCTATAGTACCTTGAGGACCATTGTCATTATTGGTGGTACCTCTCGCGTCTGTTAACAGTTTCCACTATTGACTGGTAATCAGATGATGTTCATGCATGTTCGACTTCAGCTCATATATTCACATGCTTGAACTTGTACTCTTGTTCGGGTCGAGATGGAGCGCAAGACCCTGGATTGTGTCTGTTGTAATCCAAGCGTGATTCTTGATACTTGACTCATTCACTGGATGGCTGCGACCATACCTGAGTCAATTCATTGATCCTAACCAGATGGCTGCGTCCATACTATGGATCTAGATTATTTATGTACTCTCTTATGGATGGCTGCGACCATACCACGTACATCATGTAATTAAACTATCAGTCAAGTCTCTTAGCACAGATCCTCGGCGGCAGCACTATATATGTGTTCTTGTAAAGCATTTCACCCCTCTCTCTACCTCTCGGACTTCATGCTTTAGGGGGCATCTGTTACACAGTAATTTGTCACCGTTGGTCACCGTCCCTATCGCCCCGTTTCCATACATTGGAGGACGCATTCCAGGACCTGTGAGCAGTGACATAACCCAAAAACACTTGCATTATGTTCCCCTGAGTATGTACTTCATGTTCCCTGAAGACACCTTCTGCAAATTATCCCTGAAAAGTGCTCTTTTTCCATTGGCGCAGGTCCACAGTATCTTACCCGCGCCAATGACTAAGATCCTCAAAAGAGGGCGTGACCACTGGCGCTCTGTCACAAAACAACACCCGCGCCAGCCCAGTTTAGTAATGATTTTTGCCAAAAGCACGCCCATATGATTTTTTCCATTCAGATCACGAAGCCTTTTGAGGGAAAAATCGAGTGGATAGAGTTCGAGAGTCATCATCTATCCTTGAAAACTATCCACAATAGCTTTTCCGAGATTATGCCAATCCACAATGAGTGTCCGGGTTCATCGAATCTTTCTACCTTCTCCATCTATAAATAATTGTCCTCATGCATTAGACAAGCGGGTGAAAGTTTGGAGTGCTAGTTGTTGAGTTCTTGAGTTCTTGGGAGAATGCTAGTTGTGATTATCATGAGTGATAATGAAACATAGAGAGGTTATGCTGCCGGAGAGGAGATACATTGCAAGACACATATAGTTGCTCGCCCAGCCAGAGGAGAGGTTCAACGTCAGAACCTTGGTTGTAACTTTTCCTTCTTTATTATTAATTAATGAGCGACTGCTATTATAGTTCCAATCTCATTGTCTATTATGGTGATGTGTGATTTATTTCCTTTCTGACTGAAATATAGTTGTGCCTTGGTGGATTTTATGTTGGTATCTGTTTCTTCCTTTGCATGTGCAGGTGTCCGTTTATGATCTGCTGGAGCGAGGGAGCGGGAATATCAGCTCTGCTTCAAACATAGCGTTGGATTCCAGGTTGGTCTTCTTAATTCACCTTTGATGCATAACTAGGAACTTGCGTGGCAGCGTGGTTTGATTGTGGCTAGTTCTGTTTTAGACTAGTGGGATCGCCTCTGTCCGCAGAGGGGATTTACCTGTCCAACAGTCACTGTCACCAGTGATTGTGCAAGCCTTACCTTTAAGAGCTATGCAATGCCTATGTAAGCTTGCATTAAAAGAAGTGCACTTGTGAACTCTTCGAAAACTGAGCATGCATAAGAAAATGACTTTGACACTTAGAATAAGATTCAATACTTTACAAAACATTATATGACCATGAATTGAACATAGAATGATAGAACACAAGATCCTCATTCGGCTCCAAAATTCAAGTGTAAGCAAAATTTTGGAGGGTGTTTATTGCAGCGACAACACAACCGAATTACTCCTTGCTCCTCAACTCTTGTAGCAATCTCAAGCTTTTGTTTTTCCTTCTTTTTTGCGCTCAAATATTTTCATTATTCCTTTTTCACTGACTCTATGTATCTTCTTGTGGTTCTCTTTTCCACTATCCTTCATGACTAAATGTTTTCCCCTTTATGCGCTTTGCTGCAATGGTCCTCTGATACCCCATTGTAACTGTTTCGACTCCTCCTCTTCTTTCTTTCCCGACTTCCATCGCTGCCTTTCGGTTGGTCATGGGGATTCCTTGTTTGAACTTCCCAACCCATGTTCTTGTTGGTTGACTTGTCCTATCAAAATTGCCAGCGCGACCCATCCTCTTTTTTAATTTTTGTCCTGTTCGACCTTGAAAACTCATCCAAAGAAATATGGACTCTATTTCCTCTTTCCTACCAATTAATTGCTATAACTAGTCTCATTTAATGGTACCTATGTCGTCCTTCCTTGGATGTAAGAAAAAAAAACAAAATTTCCTTAAATCGCAAGTTTTAACCTTCCTCAAACTCTAGAATCTATGTCCCAATACTCAGGCCTATTTTTCATTAAGATTACATGATTACAAGATTTATGATGAGGGGGTAATACTTAGGGGTTGTCACAAACCCCTCCCCCTTGGAGGAACACCATCCTCAATGTTATATAACTGAACACAAAACCAAAACATGTTTTAAAACCAAGCACAACTAATTTGGAGCTTTGTAAACACAACTCTAGACAACATTTACGAGATTTATTTACATTTAATTCAACCAGCAAAAAAAAAAGTATATGTTGTCCGCATATGATCAACCATTTCCCATGTGGCTTCCTCAGGATGAACGTGCTTCTAATGCACTTTGAATTGCTTGGTTCCAGTGTGCAAGCTTCCTCCTGTATAGGATGAAAAGAGGTTCCAGTTGGAACTCTCCCTCTATTTCTACTTGTAACACAGACCAATCAATTACATGATTAACATCTTGTACATATCTGTTAAGTAAAGAAACATGGAAAACATCGTGAAATTTTGTTGATGGTTGAAAGACTAGCTTATAGGCCATGATCCATATTCTTTCAAGGCCACGATACATAGGCCATGATCTATAACACTCCCTCCTCCTAGGTTCACTCAAGAAACCTACCAGCCGGGGTAAACATGTGATGAAAGAGGATACTATAAGGGATTAAGCTTCCTTGGTGACCTTAAGGAAATGGAACTGATGAAACATATCAAACAAACTCGTCCACATCAACAACAATACCCTCACGAGACATGTCAGCCACTTAAACATCTTGTCTCTTAGTCCCACTGATGATTTAAGTTTTTTAAACCTTGGTCACTCTCATTCTATAGGCATGCCAACGTCCAACAACCCAAAGTTGCTCTCATATGCCTATGTGCTAGCGAATGTGGACTTTTCTCAGTAGACTTGTGCCAATGACCCTGAGATTTGAGCCACCTTTCTAGCCCAGAATCCCGACCTCTACCCAGAACTTGCTACAACCTTCAAAATCCATCAATGACATGATAATAATGTTGATAAATCAAAAATCAACCTCAGGAATAGGCATGAGAATCCCCAACCGAGGCTAACATTCTGTCAAACACTTGGCATCAATGCAACCTAAAGGTCTAGGATACAAGATAAAGAATAAATTACTGAAAGAAATTATGAAACATAACCAAAATGATCAATTCCTTCTCCATTGATCTATTATATCATCAATTAGGTATTGCATCCATACATTTACCAATTACAAGTAAATACATGAAATAACCATGATATGAACCAGTCATTTAACCATGCTTATAACCAACGTAAAACCATATAAATATCATAGATAGTACAACCATTAAATCTACATATAAACCAGTGCAAAAGTAAGAGAACTTAACTTTTATTAATCATAGGAAAATCCGACCAGGTTTGGGACTTCCACGTACCACCCGACCATAGACATGATTGAACCAATTCTCTCTTTTAGCTAGTAACCCTCATGCCATATTCCAAGCATGAATGTGGGATCTAATAGAAAAATTAATCCAAGAACAACCAAGGAATCCAGAGGTTAAACCACCTCCACCCCCACCAAACCATGATCACACCAAAACTGGTGCTCTGATCACAACCGAACCGAACTTGGAATGCCATCCAGAATCCATCATTATCCTTGAGGAATTTTCCATCTCCTTGTCTCTTAGGCTTTACCGCAATCCAATACCAGATCACTAGGCCCTAAACCATGACCAGTCTCTCTGGATTTACCACAATCTAAACCCAAATCACTAGGACATAAACCAAGACTCCTCCCTCAGGATTTACCGTGTATCTCGACAAAATCGGTCAAGGGATTCCAAGGAATTTTGGAATGAAACTTGAGACCACCTCCACCTCGGATTCCGAAATCCATCCGAAAAACCAAAGTTAAAAACCAAGATAAACATCCCAACATACCATGGCATCCAGAAAAAGGCAAAGCTAGGCTAAAAACCATTGTCATAACCTAATAAAACCATGCCACTCACAACAAGAGAACTATACACCAACATGCAAAGCCATGCATGTCCAAACCAGCTGGGAAATCATAGATGCAAAAGGTTACTTGCAAGTATTCCTGCTAAAGCTGCTTGATCCTGCTTTCCTTTCCTTGGTCCTTGCTTTCCTTTCCTTTCCTTGCTTTTCCTTCCTTGATCCAAAGCAAGAGTGCTCCAAGAAAACTCTTAAGTGAATAAGAGTGAGAGAGAGAAAGAGAATAATGAGAGAGCTCAAAACTTGAACTGACAAAAGGTTAGAAAAGGCTTGCCCACTAATCCTCAGAAGCCTTTTTATTAACGAGGCCTATATTTTCTTCATTTTCCATTATTTTCCTTCAATTTCATCCTCACATGCAACTTGTGACCTTTCACCTTACTTTTCTCCTAATTTCCTTTATTTTCATAAATAAATGTGTCAAAATATCTTTTTGGCTTTTAATGCCTTTGTCCTAGCATTTTCCATTTTTCCTTAGCCAAAACACACATTCGGTGATGCCCACTAGAATATCTTTGCTCAACATTCAGCTTGGAATAAGTGTTCCTTGACCGTGGTCTTATTTTTCCTTTATTAACTTTTATTACATGAACTTTTCCCCAGGGCTGTTACAGAACCCTCCCCCTTGGGAACACCATCATCGGTGTTAAACCACACCATGACCTCAGAAAAACCGCTAAAAGAAAGCATACTTCCCATACAGCTTTATAACATACCTCGTTGCAGTTTTTACAATGAAAGACCTGCTCAAAAGCAAAACATTATGACAACATGAAAATATAACAACCATAATAATATGACACCCATACTGCTTATTGGAGCTTTATAACTTAGCCCATGGCGGTATCTACATCCATATACATATACATACATATACTAAAACATCAACAAAATATATGCCAAAGATATACCAACATCAAGCCAAAACTACTTTTCCTCAACCGGAAAACAATGAAGGATACAAGGCCTGCATCTAATTCTCCATCTCCCATGTAGCTTATTGTTACATAGCATTTTGTCACTGTCACTGTACTCCCCGTTCCTTGATCCTGGAGGACCTCTACAGTGAACTCCACATGCTTTGCCTTTGTGAAGAAACTCCCATTATGTCCCTCTTCATGAGCAGATCAATTCCCTTTTGCACCATTTCTCGTGAAACTTCTGTTCTGCCCAGTTTACAAGACCAATGCTAATGGCCTTTGTCTCCCCCACATTGATGTGCAAATATTAGCACTAATCCTCACGCCGACTGGAGCGATTGAGCTATGTTCTAGTCATGCCAGTCCTGTTATGGAAAGTTTTTTAAATTAAAGTCGAAGCTTCCAGCTCTAGAAGCTCCACAATGGAAGTCTGGTAAATGGTTTGGCTTGATGGGGTGAAGGATGACAGTTTGGGCTCCTTACCCCTATAATGATTGAACTACCTCAAGGGATAAGTCATTATCCCATGAGAAGAGAATCCATCTCCCATCCATATTTCCTATATAAACCTCCCTTCTTCCCAAGCACAAACTAGTCACAGTTGATAGTTTGGCTGAGTGTGAGTGTTATAGTTGCAAAGTGTTGATGCTTTTTTGGAGTAGGCAAGAAAGCTATTACTAGTTGTAGCCATCTAGTTGTGTGAGGGAGAAATGTGTTTTGCTTTGGAGTGAAGTCTAAAGGGAAGAGCTTTAAAAATATTGTTCTTTGAAGTCATCATGGAATGCTAGCAGGAGTGTGTGGGAACTTGGTCTTGTCAGAGGAAGACTACAACGTTAAGAAGAATGGTTGTAATCTCTCTTTGATATTAATATATGAAACTATCAATTGATCTCCTACATGTTTTTTAATATTACATATCCATGTCTTAATGTTTCTTGACTTGTTAAGTAGGTTGAATTGCAATTTGTCTATTATTATGTTTGTATGATGTTGTTGTTTACTTGTTACAGGAGCTTGAAGAAAGAAGCGAGAGATTGCTCGAGCGAGCAAGAAAGGACACCATCAAGTAGGATAAGCGACCAAGAGGTAGGCCCTCTTGATTGATTCTAACTAAAGGAAATCTTCCATAGAATGTATCTGTTGTGGCTAGAACCATTATCGGGATAGATGAATTCGTTCGTGTCCGCACTTACAATTTTACTTCACCACAAATTGGTGACTCCACTGGGGAGCCCAATCCTTTTGTTTGTTTTGGATTTCATGATTTCATGAGAACTTTTCTAGTTTCACGTTTTCCCTTTGTTTATGTTTCTTTTCTCCTGCTTACTGGCCTAAGTCTAAAATTCATAGTAGCATATCTCGTCCCTTTTATGAATTTTATTTTTATTTTTCCTTAGTTACCTCGGACAACGTGCTTAATCTGCTGATAGTCGTGCCGACCAGCCTCTGGCGCTTGTTGTCAGTTAGGTAGTCGTGCCGATGCCTGTAAGTGAAGATTAGGGCTCGACCCCAATCTTGGCCAGTGTGTTCTGCTCTTGTGTTTTTGACCCCGTGAGATTTTTGGACTGTTTTCTCCCTGATTAGAAAGCTACTTTTCATTTGGTTTTGCTTGCTTGTTGGCTTGTCATCTTCCTATTTGATTGATTGAGTCATTGAGTGGCCAGCGACACTAGGGCATCTAGTTGGTCGCCCATTCAGCAGTTTGTGAACTTGCTAAGTCAGGTTGTAGGTGTGTTTACTCCTTGCATTTGTTTTTGGTCCTTTTATGACTTTGACCTCTTTTTGCACAAGTTTGAAAAAAGTTTCGTTTACTAGCTTGAACGTCTCTTTCTGACATAGATTACATTATTGGCCTTGTGTTTGGTAAAGTCGGTGTTTCATTAATCTGAATGAACTTCTCTTTTCATGTTTTCATCTGCTTGAAGAGCTCATTGTCTCGAAAACTTTTTCATTGAAAGTTTGTATGCGAAAAGTTTGTTTCGTTATTTCATGAGAAAGTATGAAATTCTAGCTTGTTGCATCATTATGTTACGATAATTTGCATCTTTTTAAAGACTAGAATTGCATCAGCATTTGAAAAAGGAAGATAATTTTTCGTTTTGAAAGGACTAATAGATAAGTGCTTGTCAGGAAATTAGGAATTGGAATGCATTTTTCATTAGTTTATTTTTTGGAAAAGGTAAGGTAATGAAATATCATTTCATTTTCAATTGCTTGATTGTTTGCATTTGATTGAGTAGTTTCTACCCTCTCTAGTGTAGGCATTTCATCGAATTGAAAGGGTCTTGTCTCATTTAGTTGCATTTGAGGTTTTTTCGAGTAGCATCGCTAAGACCTAAAATATGAAAATTAACTCAAGATCAAATCTAAAATGGATTCAATTAACCTAAGGTGCATTTGACATTAATGATCATATCTAGAAGGTCTAGGCTAGAGACGTGTTCTGGCGTCTTTAAACCTAGCAGCTTTCATTAGCTTCGACATTAAACAACACTAGTACAGATTTGTGCTCCCCATACCATCGAGTATATAACGAGATACCCCACTAGGCTGCAATCCTTTTATCCTTAGGAAGCCGAGTCGACCGCCTTGTGAACGTGATACACCAAACACAACATTTGGGGAGATTGCTTGCTCGTACTTCTTGGTTCGCCAGGAGGTATTTTGCAGTTCACGGTTGCTTGGTAATATTATTTACCTATAGCGTCCAAAGTAGTCATTTGATCTTTTGACTCATTAAATTTAAAATATCATTCGAGCACTTGTCCTTTCGAGATCGTTTCCAATCGAACGTGATAGAGTCATGTTTGTTTCTTTCTTGACTCTTAAAAAATGAAATAGCATCAGTCTTTTATGCGTCTTAATAATTGATTGCCCACAATCCAAAACATCCTTTTAGTCTTTTTTACCAAATCGTGAGTTCCCTTAAAAGGAAATTTTAAAGCCTTGAAGTTATTTGTTCTATCGACTAAGACAAGGTCATTGTGGCTGAACCATTCGGTTCACCCAATTCCTCTTCCTCTCCTCCGTATGAAAGATTGTCTAAGGATCCGTTTCCTGAGTTATCAGAGTCACTCGAGGACCAAAATGTTGAACTCGCAATTGTTTTGAGTGTTCAACCATTGTCATCTTGTCCTCCACCTACTTTTGATATAGGGTCACCTACTGATCTTGGCCCGGAATCTCCGGACAATCCTGTTTGAACTCTAGAGAACTCGCCGACCACTGACGGTCAACTTGGACTGGTTATCTATCCTCTGAACCCTCTGTTTGATGTTGTTGATATATCACCGCAGTGTCCTTACATTCCGTACCACCATTTTCCCCATCAAAGGAAAATTGTCATTGTCGATTAGCTGTCTTTCTTTACCTCTTCCTCCTCGGATGGCAATGTACCGTATGTTAAGTACTCTGGTGCTCCCTATGAGAGTGTGGGGGTAGGTCTCTTCAAAGATTCTACCTTAATGGGAATTTCTCCACTCCCACCTCCTCATGCTGCCTCTGTCAACATGATCTTAGTCAAATTTGATCCCTGGGTCATACCTGCACCTGATCTTGCTGATACTTGGGGCGAGGTTATGCCGCTTAGTCCCGCTGAAGTCATTTACGTGGAAATTGTTTGGGTTTCAAACTCTGCATCCTCCGATTCTCATATGTCGAAGACCTCTCTCGATATGTACTCTCAATCCCCTTGGCTAGGAACGTTGGAATCATCTGATTCCTTATCTGAGACCTTCCTCGCTGATGAAGGTATCATGGAAATCATGTCTCTCGAGGAACCACCATGGATCGATACTCATCATTGCTCCTCGTTCCTACCTCACCCGATGGTCATGTCTATCGCTTTCAAAGAGTCCTCTGCTCCTTTCTTGCCATCGACTGTTACTCATGAAGTATGGTTAGAAGGAAATTTGGGTAATATTACCCAAACGATGCCGATTGAAATTTCTATCAAACTTGGTGTCGTTTAACATGTTCATATTGGGGTATCTTGTTCTCTGAATGAGATCAAGACATATACTCATCTATTTCAGGAATTTCGTGATGTGTTTGCATGGTCTTATGAATAAATGCTTGGCATCGATCCTAGCATTGTGGTGCATGAAATACCAATGTATCCACACGCGAAGCCTGTTCGCCAACGGCTTCGCCCGGTGCACCCTAGGAAGGCTGCTACTATTAAGGGCGAAGTCAGAAAGATTCTCAAGCTAGGTTCATCTATCCCATCCCCCTTATAGACTGGGTGTCCAATATTTTCCTTGTGACTAAAAACCAAGGCACGATCTGCAATTGTGTGGATTATCGAGATCTTAATCGTGCTTGTCCTAAAGACAACTATCCCACTCCTTTCATTGATGAATGTGCTGGGAGTGAGCTATTTTCCTTTATGGACGATTTTTCTGGTTATAACTAGATTAACATTGCACCAACCGATCAAGAAAAGACAACCTTTATCTGTCCATGGGGTACGTTTGTGTACAAGAAGCTCCCTTTCGGCCTCAAAAATGTTGGGGCCATGTTTCAACGGGAAATGTCCTACACATTTCATGATATTTGCAACACTGTCCAACCTTACTTGGATGACCTTCTTGCCCATTCTTGTAAGCACCAAGACCACCTAGACCATCTCCGATAGATTTTTCTACGCTGGAGACATTGTAACATCGGTTAAATCCACACAAATGTGTTTTCTGCGTGGAATCAGGATGACTCCTCGACTTCATCATTTCCAAGGATGGTATTCGCTTGGATCTGCTCAAAGTTGAGGCCATTGTAAATTTACCCCCTTCTTCTTCACTGCACCAACTCCAAAGCCTATAAGGAAAGGCCAACTTTCTTCGTCGTTTTATACCCAACTATGCTGGGCTAGCCACAGGATTTACTTGGTTACTTAAACAAGGAAAGCCCTTTGCATGGGATGAGGTGGCCCAAAAATATTTTTATGATCTTAAGGCCATCCTCATAAATGCTCCTTTGTTTCATCCGCCAGACTACTATTGAGATTCCTTCCTTTACCTAGCTACGACCCCTAGCACCATTGCTATGGTTTTGGTCCAAGACAATGACGAAGGCAGCGAACATGTAATCTACTACCTTCATCGGAATATCCTCGACACTGAAACGCGTTATGCCCATGTCGAGAAGTTGGCTTTGCCTGCCATTCACGCTGTTCAATGCTTCCGACACTATATCCTTTTACGTATGCCTACAATGATTCTTGAATGCAACCCTATGACTTACATCCTAACTCGTCAGTTGCTGGGGGGCAAGTATTCTAAATGGATTGTTATCCTACAAGAATTCGATTTGGTCTTCACGACGGCCAAATCTAAGAATTCACTTGTGTTAGGGCCTAAATCTACCTTAGGCTGAGAAAGGCAGGTCTAGGGTAACATGAAACCACGCTTAACCTGGTAGCTAGCCCTATTAGGTCAGGAGAGGGCTCTCTCCTTGTCAATCTCAAAGAAAATATGGCAAGTAAGGCTTGAGATCACTGATATGAATTCTAATTTTAGGCTAGGTATATGCTCAGAGCAGTTTGATTGAATTTTATACTGGTTGGTTGCTGGATCAGATGGGGAAGGCAGCATTGGGTCTAGGAAATCAACTCAGATTTGCAGAGGTTTCTGTGGGGCGAGATAGGAAATTGTTTTATCACTTTGAAATGAATGTGATGGTTAGTCTAAATACTAGTGAGGAGTTGGAGAGGGCATGCAAATGTCATGATTCCTCTTCAAACAACAGAAAACATGTAGAATTAAATAAACCCCAAGGTAGAGCACTGAAACACCAATGAATTCCACCTTTAAACTTGATTCATTTAGTTATGCAGAAAGAGAGAGATTATGACACACATAAACATAAGATCAACTGAATTACAAAGAAGAACACAATGCTAAATCACATTACCACAAGAATCCCACAAAATGCTGCAAAACTGTGCTTTATTTCCTTGCCAAACTGCAGAAGTGATGTACAAAGTATCTCAATGCATCCACAAGAGTCCAACCTTCTACCAAAGTCCAACCCCTACACTATGAAATTCATAAAATATATACATTTTCTCATCCTTGTACTAAGGGAATTGAGCTCAACCATTTTCTTCAAAATAGAATCAATTACATTAAACTTGGACCGAATTTATGAAAATAGGTGTTGTAGATGAACTCCTATCTCCTAAACCATAGCACCTGTTACAAAACTGAAAGAGGTTTTTGTATAGAAGGTCATGTTGGAGAAAAACCCCTCTCAAATTTAGAAATTCATTTCCATTTTCTCATAATATATGCCACAAAATCATCTCTAAAACAGAAAACCATTAAAAATTTAAATATGTGAAAATGAGTTGTAAAGATCTAGTCACATGTCCCAATTCATGACACCTATGAATAAAATGAAAGAGGTTTTGTTAAATGGCTTGTGATTAACAAAAACCTCCTTGGGTTTTGAAAAATTACTTTCCATCTGTTGTAAAATGGCACCGCACTAAAATGACTAAAACAGTAAAAAATATGAAAATTTTGCTTTGTTTTAATGTAGTCTCCAAATATCACTATATATCTCCCACATAGTAGCATCTGTGCATAAAATTAAGGAGGTTTTTTTTACTTGGTATGTGATGAACAAAAACCACTTTCACTTTTGAAAAATTCCTTACGATTATTTCAGAAACTGATTTTGTACTAAACTTTTCATTGTGTGCAACAACTGACCTCAAAACATGCATAACCAAGAATCACTCATTCATTTCGATCATATCTTCTAATCCGGGAGCCGTTTACGGGAGTGTGATATACCTTTGGAAATATTTTTCTGAGCTTCTTTTGATGGACACACTTGTGACATGTTTTGTGCTGAACATTATGTGCAAAACATCTAACAAAACCAGACATAGTAAGAGCTCATGTTGATCCCTGGTGACAGGTTGCGAAGACTGGAACTAACATCGGCTCCACTAGGGATGGCAGCTCCTTGGATGTGTCAAGAATACCGTAGACCAAGTGCCTCATCTATTGGGTATTACAGTCAAACAATTGCAAACCCAAAACAACTCATACCAATCCAAAAACATATACATACTGCAACATGTACATAAACGAATGCCGAAAACTAAAATGTTGCTGCATGCAGCTTATTTATGTACAAATCTAACCCACTTTGCTGAAAAATTGATAGATCAAGTAATGTTGTAATGTCATATCAATCAATCAAGTAACTGTGACAAGGATGCTGCTTGAAAGTGCTTCAACCAGGACACAAATGTAAATGCTGACAACCATACATGCACATAACGAGTCTGGTTGTGTAAAAGACAATTTGATCTATCATTCAAACTGAAAAAAAAATCCATGTACATTGCAATAGGATCGAAAAAACCAGACTCTATTTGCTGCCCCAACTCCTCAATACATGCTTCTAGCTGCAAATTATCAATGCAAATATCCACGGGCAACCTTACCTTCTGTTCCTTCTGCTGAAAAAGGTCCCCAAAGAATGGGACTCGACAGTCCAGATCTTGGGACTGTATTTGGGTCTCCAATTCAATTAGATCTCCTTCAATTTTGATGGCAAACTCTTGCAAAAAATTGAGCTTAACTTCATGGCTGCATCGACAGGATTTCAGATAAGAAGAAAGAGATGAAGCAAAGTTCTCATCTACCTCATCATCCGTGCACATATCTTCCCATTCTCTAAAACCTTGAATAGAGGGCACCTCTATTTTGAATTCATCCTCTTTCTCCATCCATGTTTCAAGAAAGACATGCCAAAAATCTACAAAGGATTTAATAGATATGATAGGAAAACCTTCAATCCATTTTCTACATTTTCCTTGAAACGAATCAAAGAACAATCTGATGAAGACATCTTCCTTTTTAACTCTAAGAATTTCCACAAATGTTTTAAAATTTTCTATATGTTCTAGAGTCAAAGTCGGATCTTCCCCATTGAATTTAGGGCCATTACTCAAAATGTATGCATCCTTTGGTAATTGATTAGGAAAACCAGGAAGATTAGAAAAATCGATACATGAATACCTTGAACAAATAGAAGCAACATCTGAGTCCTTCATTTAGCCAGTGGAGCTAACATCAATACTTTGAAACTCGGGACTTCGAATAGTGGAGTCGCCAGGTAGATGATATCAACCTTCATATGTATCTGACTGTTTCCCACCATCAGCAATCAGATCTACAACTTGAATGATCTTTCCCGGAGAAGATCTGTCACCTCTTCCCCAGTTGAGTTCAGTTCATAAACTAAACCAGAGATTGACTAAAGCAGCATTCATCTACTATGCACTTGCAGAGCAAGAGAAGTTCGAAGGCTACCTGGCTAACTTTAGGCTCTATCTCTAGTTTATAAAGCAAACAACAATAACAAACCAACAAAATTTTCATCCCCAGTTGAGTCACCACTATGTTAGGGCCTAAATGTACCTCAGGCTGAGAAAGGCAGGTCAAACCACACTTAACCTGGTAGCTAGCCCTACCAGGTCGAGAGAGGGCTCTCTCCTTGTCAATCTCAAAGAAAATATGGCAAGTAAGGCTTGAGATCACTGATATGAATTCTAATTTTAGGCTAGGTATATGCTCATAGGAGTTTGATTGAATTTTATATTGGTTGGTTGCTAGATCAGATGGGGAAGGTAGCTTTGGGTCTGGGAAATCAACTCATATTTGTAGAGGTTTCTGTGGGGCGAGGTAGGCAAGTGTTTTAGCACTTTGAAATGAATGTGATGGTGAGTCTAAATACTGGTGAGGAGTTGGAGAGGGCATGCAAATGTCATGAGTCCTCTTCAAACAACAGAAAACATGTAGAACTAAATAAACCCCAAGGTAGAGCACTGAAACACCAATGAATTCCACCTTTAAACTTGATTCATTTAGTTATGCAGAAAGAGAGAGATGATGGCACACATAAACATAAGATCAACTGAATTACAAAGAAGAACACAATGCTAAATCACATTACCACAAGAATCCCACAAAATGCTGCAAAACCCTGGTTTATTTCCTTGCCAAACTGCAGAAGTGATGTACAAAGTAGCTCAATGCATCCACAAGAGTCCAACCTTATACTAAAGTTCAACCCCTACATTATGAAATTCATAAAATATATACATTTTCTCATCCCTGTACTAAGGGAATTGAGCTCAACCATTTTCTTCAAAATAGAATCAGTTACATTAAACTTGGACCGAATTTCTGAAAATAGGTGTTGAAGATGAACTCGTATCTCTTAAACCATAGCACCTGTTACAAAACTGAAAGAGGTTTTTGTAGATAAGGTAATTTTGGAGAAAAGTCTCTCTCAAATTTTAGAAATTCGTTTCCATTTGCTTGTAATCTATACCACAAAATCATCTCTAAAACAGAAAATCATTAAAAACTTAAATCTGTGAAAATGAGCTATAAAGATCTAGTCACATATCCCAATTCATGACACCTGTGAATAAAGTGAAAGAGGTTTTTTCTATATGGATCATGATTAACAAAAAGATCCTTGGGTTTTTCAAAATTACTTTCCATCGGTTGTAAAATGGTATCGCACTAAAATGACTAAAACAATAAAAAATATGAAAAATTTGCTTTGTTTTAATGTAGGCTCCAAATATCACTATATATCTCCCACATAGTAGCACCTGTGCATAAAATGAAGGAGGTTTTTGTTATTTGGTATGTGATGAACAAAAACCTCTTTCAATTTTGAAAAATTCCTTACCATTATTTCAGAAACTGATTTTGTACTAAACTTGTCATTGTGTGCAACAACTGACCTCAAAACATGCATAACCAAGAATCACTCATTCATTTCGATCATATCTTCTAATCCGGGAGCCGGTTACGGGAGTGTGATATACCGTTGGAAATATTTTTCTAAGATTCTTCTGATGGACACACTTGTGACATGTTTTGTGTTGAACATCATGTGCAACAATCTAACAAAACTAGACATAGTAAGAGCTCATGTTGATACCTGGTGACAGGCTGCGAAGACTGGAACTAACAACTTGTTTTCGCTAAAATGATTTGCTCCCTCCCCTCCAAGGCTTTCCCTGCTGGTGTAGATGAACAAGTTCTAGATGAGAACCTTTTCTTGATTAGTATCCTTGATCCATGGTACGGTGATATCATTGTGTATCTCCAAACCTCCACGTTCCGGTCCGTGTTGACCAAGGACGATCATCGAAGGATTCGACATCATTCCCAACCCCATCGTATTATTGGCGATACTTTATACCATGTCGGTGTCGATTCTATTCTTCGCCGATGCCTCATGATCGAGGAAGCTGAAAGAGCTCTCAATGATTGCCACTTTGGTGATCCATTAGTGAAAAATGTATTATAGACTATGTGTGAATTCACTTATGTTACTTAATGCAACGGATCAAAAAGATTGCGAATATCATAAACACATAAACAATTTGAAGACACATTTAAACACATCAACACAACCAAATTTAAAAAAGGATTTCACCAGATTTTCTGGCTACGTCTCCTAGTCCTTTCGCTTCCAGTGCTGACCTCTTTATTTTGTCTTCATTATGCTGTTGTAGGCACGAGCTCAAAAACAGAGTGTTAGATGAGAAAATGGAAATCACCACTACGTCCAGCTGAAAATTTCGAGTCAAATGAGTGTAAACTTGATCATATTTGGCCACAGTGACTTTCAGACCCCCTAGAAAGTCAAAAACCACCATACACCTGTAAAAACCGGTTTTACGCTGTGCAAAACCTCCTCTGCATGTAAAAACCGCTTTGGAAAACCGCGTGCTCCTCGACAGACTGTACCTACAACTGGATTTTAAAAAGAATGGACAACGACTTGTTGACAAGCCCGTGGGTTTGGCGTGTTGGCAAGTGCTTTGTTGTGAAGGCATATATATTTTGGGAGGTCGGCGGGTCGAAACCCCCACCCGACACTCCAGCATTTTATATCGCATGTAATATCTATATATCTATATATATATAGATATATATATATCTATATATATATATATATATATATATATATATATATATATATATATATATATATATATATATTATACGATATGATATGGTTTGTTGTCGAGATTTATGTGGTTCATTTGATATGGTTCAGAACTATGGATTAATATGGTTGCGACTATGGTGTAGTCCGGCGGTTATGATAACAACAAATGCTTAAGGGACCGGTGGTCATGGGGTTGACCCTGATCGTCTGACCCTTTTCCGGAAGTTAGAAACCTATCCACCTTAAATATATTATCTGCTTCTTAACCAACAAGTGGTAACGTAGCTCATCTAGTGAGTGGAATCCAGTGAAGTCTTAGCCTTTCCAGGAGGTCAGGGGTTCGATCCTCCCTGACCCCCAAAATTTTGGGATTGCATGCCAATATTGGGAAAATCCAGGCTGCCACGTGTCAGCACTGGATTGGCCTGTTTCAACCAATCAAATCACGACACGTCATCAACCTTGATGACATCACCCTAGACATATGGCGCATTCTCGGGACAACATGTGTCTTGCTGACATCACCATGGGTTAACCGTTGACCGTTGACTTGACTTTTCCTCATTTTGCCCTAGTTTGACTTGAAACTTTGACTGGACTTAACTTTTTCATCCGAACTCAGAGTTTTGTGCCATTTGCACCATTGGAATCGTCTCATTGAGCACTTCTACTTGATACCACTTTTAATTGAGTTTGAAGACTTTTATCTAGAGGAAAAATTAGATCCATTTTGGATCACTCCTCCCCACTGGAAGCTTTTGGACCACCAAAAGTTGGTTTTAGTTATCGAGTAAGTGAGGATAAAGTTCCCTCAATTTTCCAATCTCCATCCATTATGCCTTACTTGCATTTGTACCTTTGAGTCCGACTTGAAGATACTCAACATTTCCCCATCACGAAGTCCTTATCCTCCTGTCAAGAACTATGTCCTCCTGTAGCTCATTGAGATACTCGGGCAAAAGATCCTCAATGGAAGGTAGCTGACCTTGCTCTTTGGGATCTTCAATCAAAAAAGGCTCATACAATCACAAGTTCATTTATGACGAAATAGCTCTGCATATAAGCTAGTAGATCTAGGCGGAAAGCATTTTCACCAATTTTATCAAGTATTTTGAAAGGACCATATCTAATTGGTTTCAACTTTTTACCTTCCCCTTGCAGTCTTTCTTTGCTGAAGTACAACTAGACTTGATCACCAACTTGAAAACTATGCTCAACTTGATGCTTGTCATGTCATGCCTTATACTTTGCTTGACTTCTTTCCAGTTGTTCTTGTACTTCCTAGTGAATTTCCTGGATTTGTTCAATGAACTTGGTAGCTTTGTCCACATCATTATGTCCATCAAATGCTATGTCTTTAGCAAAGACAAAATCCAAGGGAGACTTTGGTATAAAACCAAAACAAGTCTCAAAAGGAGATCTCTGAGTAGAAGAATGTTTTACATGGTTGTAAGCATGCTGCACATAACACAAATTCTCATCCCAAAGTTTGGGATGCTTGCTGCAATATCCTCAAAGCAACTGTATCACTGTCCTGTTGACCACTTCTGTCTGACCATTTGTTTGCAGATGAAATGTCGCGCTCTTCTTCAACTTTGTGTCCATTAACTCCCATAGACTTGACCAAAATTTCTTGAAAAATCGAGAATCTCGATCGGATGCAATAGAAGTGGGTAACCCAAAATGAATGCATGCATTTTGAAAGAACAACTTTGCAGTTTGTTCAGCTGTGACCTATTTATTACATGGTGTAAAAATACACATTTTACTGAACTTATCCACAACGACATTCAAATAATCATGACCCTCTCTAGACTTTGGCAACCCCCCAACGAAATCCATGGAAATACATTCCCAAGGACAAGAAGGAATTGGCAATGGAGTATACAAGCCTAATTTTCTATTACTTGGCTTGCTTGTAGCACACATAGTACATCCTTTAATATATCTAGAAACTATCTCATTCATTTGTGGCCAGCAGCAAAATCTTTCTAATTTTGCAAATGTTTTACTTACACCAAAATTACCTGATATGACAGAAGTATGTGCTTCTCGAATTATGTTAACTCTTTCAGTTTGTGGAATGCATAACTTTCCCAAATGATATAAGAGTTTGTCCTTTACGTAATAATCCAATTATCGTACCTACTTTCCATGACTTAAAGTTGCATATACATCCTCAAAATCTATGTCTTGAGCATATTGTTCTATGTAACTTTCATGAATTACTGAATTCTGCTTAAGTATTGTGGATGCATTTATAATTGGTCTTGATAACATGTCGGTAACCTTATTATGTATGCCCTTCTTATATCTGATAACAAGATGAAATTGTTGTAGAAAACCCATCCACCTGTAATGTTGTGATTGTTGCAATTTAGTTTTTGAGTGTAAGTATTGTAGTGGCTGATGATCTGTGTGTATGATTGTTTCTTTACCCATTATGTAATGTTTCCACTTTTTAACACTCTGAACTAATGCATATAATTCCTTCTCATATGTAGGATAGTTAACTATTGTTGATTTGAATGTCTCAGAATGAAAGAATATAGGCTTTCCATGCTGCATCAACATTGCCCCCATGGCATATTCACTTGCATCTGTCTCTATCTCAAATGGATTCTGAAGATCTGGCAGTGCTAGTACTGGTGCTATACTCATCCTTTATTTCAATGTTTTGAAGGCTTTTTGTTGTTTTCCTCCCCACTGAAACACCCGTTTCACACTTGTCAAAGCATGTAAAGGAGCTGCAATCAAATAAATTTTAACAATAAACTTTCTCCAATATTGCATTGCCCCTAAGATACTTCTAACTTCTGTAGTAGTATTGGGCTTAGGCCAATTTACAATGACTTCGACCTTAGAGGGATCTATCTTCAATTCACCACCCCATACAATATAACCCAAATAATTTAAAGATGTTCTGCGAAATTCACATTTTGATAGTTTTACATAGAGATTTTCTATTTTTAAAGCATCTGAAATCTGCTTTACATGCTTAACATGTTCATCCCATGTTCTACTGAAAACAAGCATATCATCTAAATAGACTATTACAAAATCATCAATGAATGGTCTAAATACATCATTCATGACTCGCATGAATGTAGCTGGAGTGCTAGTTAAGCCAAAAGGCATAACCATCCATTCATAGAATCCTTTCTTCGTTTTGAAAGCATTGTTCCATACATCATGTTCTGCAACTCTGATTTGATGGTAGCCGCTTCGCAAGTCCAATTTAGAGAAGTAAACTGCATCTTTTAACTGATCTAACAAATCATCAATACGAGGAAGAGGATAACGATTCTTTATTATGATTTTATTTAATGCTCTAAAATCAATGCACATTCTCCACGAACCTTCTTTCTTTCACACTAACACAATAGGTGATCCGCACGGTGATGTGCTTGGTCGAATAAACCCTTGATTGATCAACTCTTGTACTTGCTTCCTTATTTCTGCATTCTCTAGAGCTGATAACCTGTACATTCCAATGTTAAGTAATGGACATCTTGCTGCAAATGAATCTCATGTTCTATTTCTCGCTTGGGTGGAAGCCCTTTAGGATCTTGAAACAAAATATCATAATCGAAAACAATTTTAACTAGATCTGCTTTCTGTTTAGGATTACAACCTTGGAATGCATCGGATTTATCAATATCCATTTATTTTACAATCATAAGTAAAAATTGTTTACTTGCATTTACAATTCTTTTCATCTGTCCCGAATTTATGAGAGAGAAATTATCTTTGAGTTTATGAGCCCTTACAATATATTCAATTCCATCCTTAGTGAGTTGATACTTATTTTCAATTCGATAGAAGATAGCATTTCTATTGTACAAGTATGGACTTCCTAATACAATTCCACATATTTTTTTTATGCTAATGGAAAAACCTGTGAGCAATTTATGAAACCAACGTTTCGGACTAGCTAGGTGAGTCCATCATCAGGGCAATGAGATCTGTATTTTGAGAAGAGAGAGTTGAGAAAATTATGAAGCTATTAATAGATGAATAGAAAGATATCTGTTAGCTTATAATGTCGGCCTGATTGATTTACACTTATTAATTAATTAATTAATTTTTAATTTTTTTAATTATATATAAAATTAAATTAAATTATTTAATAAATTTTATTTAAGAGATTATATGATTTTTTTTTAATTTTATTTATTATTATTATTATTATTATTATTTTTTATTTTTATTTATTTTTTAATTTATTTATTTTGTTTTTATTTATTTATTTATTTTATTTTTATTATTATTATTATTATTATTATTTTTTTTTTAATTAATTAATTTATTATTATAATTATTATTTATATCCTCTCTTTTTATTTTTATTTTTTCTTATTCCTTCTTCTCTTTAATGCAATTAAATCATTATTCTTATTATTAGTTATTTATGAGTTATTTTTTTATTATTGTTATACATATTATTATTACTAATAATATCATCCTTATTATTATTATTATAATTATTATTCTTATTCTTTATGATTATTAAAATTGTAATTATAAAGATATTTTATATATATATTTTCAATATTATTTAAATTATGTGATATGTTATATAAATGAGTTATTTGTTCTGAAATAGTTTAAATTGAAGAAATTATTATTATTACTAATAATACCATCCTTATTATTATTATTATTATTCTTATTATAATTATAATTATTATTCTTTATCATTATTAAAATTGTTATTATAAAGATATTATAATTATAATTATAATTTTATATATATATATATATTTCAATGTTATTTAAATTATGTGATATGTTATATAAATGAGTTATTTGTTCTGAAATAGTTTAAATTGATGAAACAAATAATTTCTTCAATTTAAACTATTTCAGAACAAATAACTCATTTATATAACATATCACATAATTTAAATAACATTGTGTGTGTATATATATATATATATATATATCTTTATAATAACCATTTTAATAATCATAAAGAATAAGAATAATAATTATAATAGGAATAATAATTATAATATTAATTATAATAATAATAATAAGGATGATATTATTAGTAATAATAATAATTTCTTCAATTTAAACTATTTCAGAACAAATAACTCATTTATATAACATATCACACAATTTAAATAACATTGAAAATATATATATATATATATATATATATTTATAATATCTTTATAATATCTTTATAATAACAATTTTAATAATCATAAAGAATAAGAATAATATTTATAATAGGAATAATAATTATAATATTAATTATAATAATAATAAGGATGATATTATTAGTAATAATAATATGTATAACAATAAAAAAATAACTCATAAATAACTAATAATAAGAATAATGATTTAATTGTATTAAAGAGAAGAAGGAAAAAGAAAAAAAATAAATAAAAAGAGAGGATATAAATAATAATTATAATAATAAATAAATAAATTAAATAATAATAATAATAATAATAAATAAATAAAAAATCATATAATTAATATCAAACTGCCTCTTAAATAAAATTTATTAAATAATTTAATTTAATTTTTATATATAATTAAAAAAAATTAAAAATTAATTAATTTATTAATTAATAAGTGTAAATCAATCAGGCCGACATTATAAGCTAACAGATATCTTTCTATTCATCTATTAATAGCTTCATAATTTTCACAACTCTCTCTTCTCAAAATACAAATCTCATTGCCCTGATGATGGACTCACCTAGCTAGTCCGAAACGTTGGTTTCATAAATTGCTCACAGGTTTTTCCATTAGCATAAAAAATTCTGCCAGCCTGTATGGAATCTCTCTTTAATTCCACATATGTCCAATGGGACTATGTCTAACTCAAACTCATCTACAAACTTTGACCCAATAGCAAAACAAAGTTTACATTGTTTCATAACTTGTAGCTTAGTTTTATCACACACCTAACCTAATGGATATGGTTTTTTATGAGTTTTTGTTTCTAGACCCAATTTCTTTACAATTGCTTCAGAAATAAAATTAACCTTTGACCCACTATCAAATAATGTATCACTTTCAGTATGCTTGGAAATGACTCTTATGTGAAATAGGTCATTTCTTTTCCTCTCATCATTATCATTATCAACAGAATGCAAAGAAGTACTTGTAGATGCTTTAGAATCTTTACCTTTTATACCTATAGCTGTAACCGTTGTCTCATCACCTGAATCTGATCCCAAGTCCTTTTGAATAGCAACAACATTCTTTCACTCTTTACCCCCAAACTTCTTAGGCTTCAATTCTGGATGCAATGACCAGCAGTGTGCCTCATCGTGTCCTTCCTTCTTACAATGAGTGCATGAAGGTTTATCCTTCTTCACAGTGTTTGCTTTCTTCTCTTTCCACTTGAGTTTCTTCTTGCCTTTATTCTTGCTTTCAATAGGTTTGGATGATTTCCCAACATTTGGGGTTACATTTTTACCTCTAGCTTCTAGATGAGTTGCTTGAACAGATACATCATCTAAGCTAGTTGGATTAAACATAAGTATGGTATGCCTCAAATAACTATGAAGACCACCTATGTATTTCAACAATGTTTCTAGTGAGTCCAATGAAATGCCTAGTGTTAAAGCTCTCTTACGAAATTCCTGAGTATAACTTTGAACACTTTGACCTTTTAATTGACGTAGTGTTTTCCAACTCATCATTGCTTGTTGCATATAAGCCAATGGATAAAATTGCTTTTTAATAGCATAAACAAATTCATTCCAAGTTGAAATGATTTTACCATGCTTTTGGAGATCTGCTTGTGTCTTGCCTTCCCACCATACAAGTGCGGTTCCTCTAAGTCGAAGGAGAGCAATGGATCTTCTTTATTTTTGAATTGACTTTCTGCACCCTGCAATATACATCAATTTGCCTTATCCAATTATCAATCTTTAGTTCTCCATCATAAATTGGAAAATCAAATTTTACATCTAATTTGATCAAAGATGTTTCTTTTTCTTCTTCTTAGAAGAACTAGTTTTATGAGAAAAAGACAATGATAATGACGATGATGGTGATGATGGAGGAGATGGAGGAGGATTTTCTCCCTTTCCTTTATCTTGTTTATCTGGAGGTGTAAAAAGAAAAGGTTCCTCTGCTCCTTTGTTTGGTTTAGGTGATGAAGTGCCTTCACCTTTACCATTTTTAAACTCATGATACATATCTTCCACCAAGGCACATATCGTCATGAAACTATCCAAGAATTGGGATTATGACCCAAGTGGAGTGTCATCTGCCATCCTTCTTTGTGAAAAGACCCTTCCAATTTTTGCATTCACCTCAACAAGCTCTCCTTCGCCTCATTTGAGCCTCAACCTAGTAAGCATCAAAATCTTCACACAAAATTGTCAAACCTTAAAAACATTGCTGCTTTGATACCACTTGATCCATTAATGAAAAAGGTATTATAGACTATGTGTGAATTCACTTATGTTACTTAATGCAATGGATTGAAAATATTACGAATAAAATAAACACATAAACAATTTGAAGACACATTTAAACACATCAACACAACCAAATTTAATAAAGGAGTTCACCAGACTTTCTGGCTATTTCTCCTGGTCCTTTCGCTTCCAGTGTTGACCTCTTTATTTTGACTTCAATATGCTGTTACAGGCATGAGATCAAAAACAGAGTCTCAGACGAGAAAATGGACATCACCACTGCGTCTAGCTCGAAATTTTGAGTCAAATGTGTGTAAACTCGACCATATTCAGCCACAGTGACTTCCAAACCCCCTGGAAAGACAAAAACCACCATATGCCTGCAAAAACTGCTTTTCCGCTGCCCAAAACCACCTCTACATGTAAAAAACCGCTTTGGAAAACCACGCGCTTCTCAATGGACTGTACCTGCAACTAGATTTTAAAAATAATGGGCAGCGTCTTGTTGACAAGCCCCTGGGTTCAGCGTGTTGGCAAGCGCTTTGTTGTGAAGGCATATATAGTTTGGGAGGTTGGCGGGTCGGGTTCATTTGATATGGTTTGGAACTATGGATTAATATGGTTGCGACTATGGTGTAATCCTGCGGTTATGATAACAACAAATGCTTAAGGGACCGATGGTCATGGGGTTGACCCTGACTGTCTGGCCCTTTTCCGGCGGTCAACAACCTATCCACCTTAAATATATTATCCACCCCTTAACCAAAAAGCGGCAACATAGCTCATCCAGTGAGTAGAATTCGGTGAAGTCTTAGCCTTTCCGGTAGGCCAGGGGTTCAATCCTCCCTGACCCCCAAAATTTTGGGATTGCATGCTAATATTGGGCAAATCCAAGCTGCCACGTGTTAGCATTGGATTGGCCCATTTCAACCAATCAAATCACGACATGTCATCAACCTTAATGACATCACCCTGGACATATGGCACATTACTGGGACGACACGTGTCCTGCTGAAATCACCCTGGGTTAACCCTTGACCATTGACTTTGACTTTTCCTCATTTTGCCTTAGTTGTACTTGAAACTTTGACTAGCCTTAACTTCTTCATCAGAACTCGAATTTTCGTGCCGTTTGCACCGTTGGAATTGTCTCGTCAAGCACTTCGACTTGATCCCACTTTCAAATGACTTTGAAGAATTTGATTCAGAGGAAAAACTGGATCTATTTTGGATCATCCAGGGCATGTGGTGGTCATATGTCTGGTAACGCTACAACTCAAAAAATCCTTTATGTTGGTTATTTTTGGCTGTCTATCTTCAAGGACTGCATTCTTGCTATCTGTAAGTGCCACAGATGCAAAATTTGCTAACGCAAGATGCGCGCCCCACCCGCTCATCTACACCCCGTCATTACCGTTGGTCCCTTTGCCAAATGGGGCATCGATTATATGACATGTAACCCTCGTTCGGTCGAGGGGCATGGCTATATTATCGTCACTGTGGATTATTCCACCAAATGGGCCAAAGCGATGCCTACATATTCTGTAGATGGTAAGACGATGAATCAATTCCTCTTTAACCATCTTATTTCTAGGTTCGGCATACCCCAAGCCATTGTCATAGACCATGGCTCCCATTTCTGAGATTACATGATGGCAGAGATGACTTCTGCATTGGGTTTGCACCATGATGGCTCGACCCCATATTACCCTTAGGCCAACGACCAAGTTGAAGTCCTGAACAAGGATTTTGTCACAATTCTTCAATGTACTATTAGGATGCACAAGTCAAATTGGCATCTCATGCTCTTTTCAGCTTTGTGGGCCTACCGAACTTCAACCAAAGATGCAACTGGTTTCACACCATTCCAGCTGGTCTATGGTTTGGAAGAAACATTGCTAATCGAATGCGAGATTCCTTCACTCAAGTTAGCTATTGAACTCCTCCCCGAAACATCACCTCAAGAGGAACACCTTTTATATTTAGAACAACTGGACGAGACTTGCCGTCTCGCTGCCTTGGTCCTCGAAGCACAAAAGAAACAGGGCAAATCCGATTTCGATCAGTCAGTCTCTCGCCACGTATTCTTTGAGGGTGATTTAGTCCTATTATATGACCAAGCTAATGATGAGCTAGGGGTAGGCAAGTTCGAACCTATATGGCATGGGCCCTATATTGTAAAGTGCGTTTTACAGAAAGGAGCCTATGAGCTTATTGATTATGAAGGAAATCCTCTCGATAAGCCCCAAAACGGGCTTTACCTCAAAAAGTACTATGCTTATGTCATATTGCATGGTTACTTATGTACATTAGTGTGTGATTAATTTTTTGTGCAACGTGGTTTTGTGTGATAGATTTCAAACAACGTTCCTATTTACTATGCTTTTTTTCTTTACACATGTTTGTGACTCCTCACGTTGGTTTCGCCGATGTTACTTTCCGTAGTACCCGGAACCTATCATCCGTGACATGGGATATCTATGACCCTAACGGTAAGTTGATTGACCTTCAAGGTATCTGCCAAGGCCGTACAACCAACAACATTTCTGAATACAGTGCGGTCATCAAACTGTTGTCAGAAGCCACTGCTCTGGGCATCAGAAAATTGGTTTTCAACCTAGATTCATAGCTTGTCGTCCTTCAAATCAACGAGAAATATTTCATCAAGAACCCTCAAATATTACATATGTATTTCTGTATCCATTTAATGGAAAGAAATTTTGATTATATTACATATCATCATATTCCTAGACGCATGAATACATTAACAGATGCATTAGCTAATTACTTGTTGGATAGACATTTACGAAACATGTAAAAAGACAAACCATTTGTACCATAATGGACAGGAAAATACAACACATATATATATGGTAGGAATGTTTGATACATCAGAACCCCAAAAAATAATATGCGTGTCTACAATAACATCAACGACTCGTAGGCCTCATACATCCGTGGCACGCAGGCCTCATACATCCATGGCACGCAGGCCTCAAAAATATGTAAGTGCTGGACCTAGGAACTAATCAGCATGGTGGTCATGATAGCACGAGACAACTCATGCAACATGACTCAACAGTCAGCGGATCCAATCTGAGACTCCCACCATGTGCCTCTGGTACTGATGGGGCATGTCTCCTATCCGAGCATACTTCGGGATACCATGAGTTAACCCCTCAAGGTTCCTCGCAATCTCCTCCTCGTTGTCACTCCCTTCCTGATAAGGGGAGACAACATCAATAGGATGAGGGACACGCCTGGCTATCGGGGACATCCCAGCTGGCCGCTCTGGTCCAACATCTGCATAAACAAGAGAAATGTTATAAGCATGCATATACCAAAAATAATTAAAAAATCTCAAAATTAAAAATTTGATTTTTTACCTTCGTCATCGAAGTCCTCTCCATCTGGTAAGGGCATATCTAGATCTCCACGGAAATCAGTTCCATTGTATGGACAATCCTCCATGACGATCTTCTATCATCATAGCCATGAGAAGAATGTAGGTCGGTATGACATGTGTTGACCCCCAGTGATCCTGGGCATCAAACGACTCCAGCGGGCCATCTACAGATCGCGTGGCACAGGAGGATCTACCTCAGTCAACTTACTAGAAAAATGGCACTCATTCTAGAAAGAAATTCACAAGTACAGATCCGAAGCCAAATTGCCTTTGCCTTGGCCTTGGACAATTGGCGCTTGATGTTCATCTTCATGGCCTCTACCCAGTTGAATATCGTAGGAGTTGTGCAGTCAATAACATAAAGGAACTTCGACTTGTTAGTCTCATGTTCCGCTTGGGACCCCACCACTCTGTTGAGGGTCAACAGAAGCACCCTCAATGTCAAATCCCATACACTGGAAATTTCTATCTTCCCACTCTTGGATTTCAAGGCCTCATGGTAGTGTTCAGAAAGTAGGGAAGATATGCTTGCCCCGATCAGACATGACCCATACAAGCTCACTGACACCTCTGTGAGACAGCCCAATGATGAAGTAGATATCTAAAGTTATCAATTCCAGCTTTTGGTCCCCAATGACAAAAATCTCCTGATTAATGTCCCAAAGGCTTATCAGGTATTGAAGCAACTCAGATTGGGCTTGCATCTCTGGTGTAAGGAATAATTTGAGGAGCCCGCAAGCCCTCAAAGTCTCCAGGCAATTTGGATCATTCATTGCCTGGGTGTCAACATCTTCATGTTCCCTTTCCTTCCAATCCACCATTTTCGGCGATTCTCTCTTGCAAAAGCCATTAATTTGAGTCAATAGTCATTCTTGGCACATAAAATTCAAAGTTAAACGACCAGTTTTTGAGAACATAGGTTTTTTCCCTATCCACGGCGCTGGCACGCCTGTTTTAAAAACAGTTGCGCCGATTAGCGCGGATGGCTTTGCAAATCACCCTCGGCCAATGCGTTTTCGTGCCTCGAAATCATGCCGACCGAGGGCGAAAACGATTTTCAAAAACTCCCTAAAAATCCAAAAAAATGGCTAAAAACGGAAATAAATAGCATGAAAATGGAGCTCAGTGGTTCAGCTGTTACCTGGAACTGATGACTCGTCGATTGACCTCCCGGATCTCCTACAATCTCCTCCAAAAAAATTAGGGCAAAAGTGGGTAAAAAGTCTTCACAACAAAGGTAAAATGGTAAATGGTAATAATATATTTACTTTCCCCTTTTTATTCATTTTCTCATGAAAATATCAGGTTTTGTAAATATTTTTGACCTATTTTGCCTGAAGGACTCGATAATACACTTTGCCTTACTTGTGTAGCAACAGGTGATGGAGGTTCGATGATGACGATGAGTCACGTTTCATCTCTTTTCTCAACTCGCTAAACTCATATGAAAAGATCGCCGAGTATTTTTTCCCTTTTTGACTCGTTAAAGAGATTAAAAATGGGGGGTCTGCTTTCAGCTCTTTTCCGACCTTTTAAAAGCAAAAATGTGGTCGAGACCTTGTTGTTTCGAACTCGTTAATGGATGCGAAACATCATGTGCCCAGTATAAGTTTACCCCTTTTTTGGGCTGGGAGGCACTATTTACGAAAAAGGTACTCCTTGACTGAAATGGTCAAGTGGTTCTCTCAAGTATTGTTTTCTACCTTTTTGGGCTCGAGAGACACAAATGTACGAAAATGGAACATGTGGAGTTTTCTTTTACGTATCTTTTTCAAACTCTCTAAACATGAATAAGATACCGAGTTACACCTTTATTGGACTCGTTAAACTATTAAACGACATCGGATTCATCACTATGACGAACATGAGCTTCTCTTTCCTAGGGCTTGTTAAACTTAATAGGTCGAATTCGTCCTAAGGATGAACTTACAGTGCAACCATATGTTATCCCCTTCAAGCTTGCGATAAAAGAATAATTGGGGTACTCGCTAGAAATGGTGGGAGAAAAATTTGGAAATCTATCGGTCCTGTCAGCAGCTCACTCTTGAACATGACACTCTCTGCTTTGTGTCGGGTTGGGATATCCTTCTTTGTATTGTTGACCTTCCTGGGTGTGGGCCGTTCATTTTTTGCCTTCCATTTGATCTCTGCCACATCATCATGACCGCCGATCCCATGGATCCAAAAGTTGCTAAACTTCCAGTTGTGTCATCGATATGTTCAAGAGTTGTCCTTTTGCAGTTACACTTACCTCTGATTCTCTGTATCATCTAAAATCATTTTGAATCTTCTCATCTCGCGTCAATGATGTGGGATTCATTATGGACCTCCTTCAACATGGTCTGTCGACTTCAACTCCTAATCTGGAAAGTGTATCGAGAGACTCCCTTCAAGTACCTTAGAGCTTGCATGCCCTAATGGCAAGTTCTTCGCACTCAACGACAAGTTCACATCATTGGCTTTCGATCGAGTGATTTCACTGGTGTTTGACTTCAGTTCTTCTATTCGCATTCCGTGGATTGTGCTGATAGTTCCTTGAGGACCATTGTCATTATTGGTGGTTTATCTAGCGCTTGTTAACAATTTACATCATTGACTAGTAATCAAGTGACTTTCTAGCATGTTCGACGTCAACACATCCATTCGCATGCTAAGATATGTACTTTTATCGGGTCGTGTTGGAGTGCAAGATGCTAGACTCAGATCATAAAAATTCCAGGTTGCGAAGTGGTGTGACATGATTATGTTGATATGCATGTCTCTTTAAGATGGTTAGCTTCGACCAGACCAAGAGTTATCATATGTGATCCTTCCCATTATTGGATGGTTGTGACCATACCTTGGTTTCATTATGATCCCCCTTGATGGATGGCTATGCCCATACCTAGATCTATTTACATGATCATTCTCTGGATGGCTGCGCCCATGCCATGATTCATGTATCATTTGACAGAGTTCTTAGTTTATGTATATGTATCTATACTTGCTTGTAGGTTTTCTGATGGTAGACCTGTTCCCTACACTGATTTATAAAGCATTTCATCCCTAACTCCAACTCGACCTTCACGCTTTAGGGGGCATTTGTTACACAAAATTTTGTCACTGTCCCTGTACTCCCTATTCCTTGATCCTAGAGGGCCTCTACATTGAACCCTGCATGCTTTTCCTTCGTGAAGAAACTCCCATTGTGTCCCTCTTCATGAGAAGATCAATTTCCTTTTGCACCATTTCCCCTGAAACTTTTGTTTTTCCCAATTTACAAGACCGACGCTAATGGCCTTTATCTCCCCTGTGCCGATGTGCAGGGATTAGCACTACTCCTCCCACTGACCAGAGTGACTGAGCTGTGTTTCAGTCGTGTTGGTCCTGTTATGGAAAGTTTTTTAAATTAGAGTCGAAGCTTCAAGCTCTAGAAGCCCCGCAACGGAAGTTTGGTAAATGGTTTGGCCAGATGGGGTCAAGGATGACAGTTTGGGCTCCTTCCCCTATAATGATGGAACTACCTCAAGGGATAAGTCCTTCTCCCATGAGAAGAGGATCCATCTCCCATCCATATTTCCTATATAAACCTCCCTTCTTCCCAAGCACAAACTAGTCACAATTGATAGTTTTGGCTGAGTGTGAGTGTTATAGTTGCAAAGTGTTGATGTTATTTTGGACTAGACAAGCAAGCTATTACTAGTTGTAGCCATCTAGTTGTGTGAGGAATAAGTCCGTTTTGGTTTGGAGTGAAGCCCAAAGGGAAGATCTTTAAAACTATTGTTGTTTGAAGCCATCATGGAATGTTAGGAGGAGTGTGTGGGAACCTGCTCTTGTCAGAGGAAGATTGCAACGTGAAGATGAATGGTTGTAATCTCTCTTTGATATTAATATATGCAACTATCGATTGATTTCCTACATGTTTTGTATTACATATCCATGTCTTAATGTTTCTTGACTTGTTAAGTAGGTTGAATTGCAATTTTTCTATTATTATGTTTGTATGTTGTTGTTGTTTACTTGTTACAGGAGCTTGAAGAAAGAAGCGAGAGCTGGAGCGAGCAAGTGAGGACATCATCAATCAGGATAAGTGACCAAGAGGTAGACCCTCTTGATTGTTTCTAACCTAAGGAAATCTTCCATAGAATGTATTTGTTGTGGCTAGACCCATTATCGGGCTAGAGGAACTTGTTCGTGTCTGCAATTACAATTTTACTTCACCACACTTATTCAGGCCCAAAGTGCTTCCACTGCACTTGAACTTGCTCTATGGGTCTCTTCCTGAGCATGAGATGTTTCTGCTGCAATATGCACTAAGGATCCAACTAGAACTCTCCTTGCTCCACCTGCAATATAGACCAATCAATAACATGATCAACATCCTTTATACACTTCTTAAGCAATGAAATATGGAAAACGTCATGGACTTTCACTGTTAGAGGTTGTGCAAGTCAATATACCATCGGTCCAATCCTCTCAAGGATCTTGAAAGGCCCACAATACCATGGTGCTAACTTGGCACACTAACCAACCCTCAAAGAGCTTTTCTTGGGCTTGATGCGCAAATACACATGCTCCCCAGCCTAAAACTCCTTGAACACCCTGTGCTGAACCGCATAACTCTTCTGTTGATCCTGTGCTTCCTTTAGATTCTTCTTTATAACCTGCATTTTTTGCTCCATGTCTATCAAAATATATGGTCCAATAAGTACCCTGTTCATTGGATCACTATAGTTGATGGGAGTGTTACAACTCCGCCCATACAATGCCTCGAAAGGACTCATCCTCAACGGCTCCTGATAACTATTGTTGTATGCAAACTCAACCAATGGAAGATACTCCTCCCGTTTCTTCTGCTGGTGCATCACATACATCCTCAACATATCCTCTAAGATCCTGTTGACCCTCTTTGTCTGTCCATCTGTCTGCAGATGATAAGATGTATTGAAGGTCAACTTTGTGCCTAAGCCTGCAAATAGCTCCTTCCAAAACTTTGAAGTGAACTTCGCATCCCTGTCTAACACAATATGCTTTATAACACCATGCAGTCTCACTATCTCTCTGATGAACACCTATGCGACCTCACTAGCTGAATATGTAGTATTTTATGGAACGAAGTGAGCTACCTTTCTCAACCTGTCAACCATGACCATAATAGAATCATGTTGTCTCACTATCCTCGGAAGACCTATGATGAAATCCATGGAAATGATGTCTCATTTCCATTTCAGAATCACTATAGGTTGTAGTAAACCACATGGATTCTTACATTCCACCTTGACCCACTGACAATCTAAACATCTAGCCACAAAATCTGCCACTTCCTTCTTCAAATTCGGCCAATAGTAGAACTTCTTTATTGTTGTCAATGTCTTTTGATATCTTGGATGACCCGAGTATGGCTTGGCATGAAATTCCATCAAGATAAGCTTCTTGAGGTCACTGTAATTCAACACATATATCCTATCTCTAAATCTCACCAAACCATCTGCCGTGAGATGATAGTATGCATCCCGATCACCTATACCTGTACCTGCGCTCTACTGTAACCTATGCATAATTTCCATGTATTTTTCATTCCGCTATCTTGCCTATAAGATGCTATACTATAAATTTGTCCGATAAGAGCTCATAGCTGCTATATGATTTACCTGTACCTTCCTGCTAAGGGAATCTGTAACCTGGTTCTCCTTCCCTTTGATGTATATGATCTCAAAGTCAAACTCACTAAGGGTAGCCAACCATCTAAATTGCCTAACATTTAGATTCGGCTGATCAAACAAATACCTCAACCCACTATGATCGCTCTGTTATCACTCAGGTTGTCCCTTGGCTCCTTAAGGGATACAGTCGAGGTAACCACTAACCAATCTTTCCTAGCCTACCTGCAATCAGAGAGGGCTCTCTCTTTATGATTTAGCTTTGTTGATGATGATTTTAGGCTAGTTGTTGAGTTCAAGGGGTTTTGTTTAAGTTTGGTGGGAAGGATGATGTTTCCAAGTAGAGAGGTAGGTATAATATGAGAGTTTCAAACCATTGGGCATGGAGTCAAGGAGTAGGACTGTTGGTGCGTTTTCTTGGTCACAAGAGGAAAATGGAGCAAGGTAGTTACACATGAAACAACATTCAAGCTAAATGGAGATGGATTGAAGGCTAAGGAATGAGAGGCAATTAAGAATCTCTCTTTCAGCTTAACAGAGGGAAGGTGAATGAGCTCTATCTAGGAGCAGTAAAGAATCCCTAGATAACTGTCAAACATGGGTGAATTAGGGGAAATATGAGCCAAAGGGAATTCATATTCATTACCAATTCAGAGGAAAACATAAAGAAGCAGCATAAATTGAGCATAGAGTGCAGTTAAACAAAGTCTAAGCTATTCATTTTTCTTGCTATTTTAGATGGTGACATATGTATGATATGCACATATATCAATGGAAAACATAGGTAGAAAACACTTATTGAGTCATGTTGCAGCACGAGAATTCCATAATTCACTCTTCAAAACCTTAATAACATAGCAGGCAGTCCATCTTCCAAACTTTCAGCAGTCTTTGATTAAAGAAATCATCAAACATACAGAGCGAGTCTCTAGTAGAGAAAATCAACCAACCAACCCCCTAAACAGTGAATTAGGGTGGTTTATAGAGAGAAAAAATATCCAAAAATATCTATTACAGCAGACCTTAAATAGGTATGAGGGAAACGAGTTTTTTAACCTAATCTTTTCCTGAAATTAATGCAAGAAAATATCTTTGAGCTGCGCTGGAGGCAGCTGTATCAAAATGAGTTAATATGGTGTCGTTATGGCTCTGTGCTGTTCATTTAGCCATAATTGCGCTTTGGGTTTTGATCCCTTGCCCTTGAGTGGCTTTGATGTGCATTAACTGTGATTTGAGAGCCTTAAATGGCTTCACCGCTTTCCTTGACTTTGCTTGGGGGCCTTTAAAGTTCACCTGCTTTGGTATTGCCGATCTGATACTCTTTGTTGCTTCACTGATACTCTTTCACAATTGAATCGGGCCGCTTTCTCTCCCTTGATGTGTTTGGAACTGTCAAGTCGCCCCTTTTCTGCCCTTTCAAGGCAAAATGGCTGCTGTAAATGCTTTTCGTGGCCTCAGGAATGATATCGGCACTGGCGGATGTGAATATGAATATAAATGAATAAATCCTATCAAATTGCGAATTTTTGGGTTTGCAGGTAGCCGAGCCATGAGAGGCCCTCCATTTTGACCAATTTTTCTTAGTGATGCGCGATTAGCGCTAAGCGCTAATCGTGCATCGAAAACTGCCTCAGTTTTTTCTTCCGAGCATCCTTTGCTGTGATTTTTGCCTTTCGCGCCTTTTTCGGTGATGATGTCAGCATGACGTCAGCGGTGGGTCCTGGTACGACAATGACGTGGCAAGGTGACGTGGTGGCAATATGGCAGGGTGATGTGGTGGCAGTACAACGGGTGATGTGGTGGCAATGACACGTAACAGTGGGGGGCGACGCAGAGGTGACGTGGCGCTGACCTGGTGCTGTCGTCAGGGGAGGAGAGACAGAAGGCGGTTTGTGGTTTCATCGGACCGCCTTCTGTACGAGAGCGGTAATTGTCAGAGCCCGCCCGATGCAATAAAAGGTGGACATGCGTCCTTCTGTACGACGGAAAAACCGCCGTGCCATCGGATGTTAATTGTCGAGTGACGGGGCGGCTCTGAAATCGCCGAGAGCCGTCGGATCTGGGAGGGCGGATCGGAGGGCTGACGGAGTGCGGAGTTGGCGGTAGGTTTGTGCGCAGGGCCCGCTGGAATATTCGAATATTTATACAATGTTGCGGGGGTTTTAGACTTTGGGTTTGTGGGTTTTATACATGGTTTGTGCGCCGGGGGTAAAGTTTAATCAAAATATTTAAACAAAACCCAAAAATGTAAGTGCGCAGGGTAAAACAGTAAGGTTTATGGGTAAGAGAGGGGAAGGGAATGGTTATTAGTTTAACCAGAGGTTAAGCTAACTCCTGGCTAAGATGCGGATGGGTTAATAGTAGCCCCAGGTGGACTATCATTTCCCAAAACCATATATACATAGCTATAATGCTATAAGGTGGGATATGTATTATTTTTTTGGAATTTTATATAGTTTTTTGTATAATAGGGGATAAGGAAATGATCTAGGGAGCTAGATAGTAGAGTTAGGAGTTAATATGAATTTGTGAGGTGAAGTGTAGGGGAGAGGCTAAGTTTGTGAGCTGAAACTTAGACATAGGAAGTGAATGGATTGTGGAGACATGATTTTTACACAAGAAATGTGGCTTCTTTTCACTGAAGAAAGTCAAAGCTTGACTTAGTACTTTACAAAAATGAATTGATAACAGGACTGGTTGGGCAGATCCCAAGGTCCTCAAGGGGATGTTAGTGAGTGATTTGGAGATTTAGAAGAAGGGGGAATTAGACATGCCTCGCTTGAGCTCCTCCAAAGGGAAATTGCCTTGTACTTGTGATCTGAATAGATATAACATTTGAAAACATGAAATGGATCACATAGCTTGATTCTGCAACCACAAAACTACTTACCCAACCTACTTACCTAACATTTTTTCTTCTTTTTGCATGGGTGCACTTGGACTTGCAGACCTTGATTATCCTTTTTTCTTTTGACCGCCCTCCTATCTAAACGTACCCTTATATCATCCAAGGGCTCAGATTAAGCTGTTGAGCACCCTTGTTTCTCTGCCTATCTACAAATCTGCCAAGATTAAGCTGTTTGGATAGATATTCATTCTCTATATTATACAACAAGAAATTGAAACCTAGGGAAGCCAAGATTAAGCTATTTGGACTTCCCTTAACTGAAAAACTCATCAAAATGGATTAACTCATCAGAATTTGGAATACAACAGTGGCATTTAGACTGGCACACTTTCATGGCCTCTTCTTTGGCCTCTTTCTGGAAATATGGAACCTTGCAGCATGAAAATATGACATATTTGGCACTTTCAACTATCAATCATGAAATATGAACACCTATTGCGATAGGAGGCTAATACACTCATCAATGTAAACCTCCTACCTAGAAGATATTGTCTTCACATCTTTAATGCATGTATAATTGCTGCTAGCTCAAGATCATGCGTTGGATAGTTCTCCTTGTGCTCATTCAGTTTCTGCGACTCATAGCACACTACATTTACTTCTTGCATTATAGATCCACCAAGTCCTCTCTTGTAAGCATCTGTGAACACTACAAACTCCTTTTCTGGATCCACAAACTTTAGCTCTAGTGCATGTGTCAACAACTACTTAAGCTGCTTAAAACTAGCCTCACATTCTTCTATCCATTTGAACTTCTTACCTTTCTGCTGCAATGATGTGATAGGATATGCAATGCGTGAGAAGTTCCTGATGAACCTCCTATAGTAACCTGCCAATCCCATAAATGATCTCACCTCATCCACATTCTTAGGAGCTGCCCACTCCATGATGGCCCTTATCTTTTTTGGATCCACTGCTATGCCATCCTTGGAGACAACATGCCCTAAGTAATGTACCTTCTTCTGAAAGAAGCTGCACTTTCTAAGTTTAGCATACAACTAATGCTCTCTTAGAAATCTTAACACTGCTACTAAATGCTCGACATGTTCTTCCTCATTCTTAGAATATACCAGTGTGTCATAAATGAATATAATAACAAACTTGTCCAGATAAGGACGTAACACACTATTCATCAAGCATATAACTGTAGCTGGAGCATTAGTCAAACCGAATGGAACAATAACAAACTCATAATGCCCATACCTGCTCCTGAATGCAGTCTTAAAGATATCCTCTTCCTTGATGCGTACTTGATGGTATCCCGATCTCAATTCGATCTTAGAGAACAATGCTACTTCCTTCAATTGATAGAAAAAATCACCAATCCTCGATAATGGGTACCTGTTCTTGATCGTTACTTTTTTCAGCTACCTGTAGTCAATGTACAATCTAAGATTACCATCTTTATTCTTTAGGAACAACACTGGTGCACCCCAAGGCGATACACTCGGCCTAATGTACCCCTTGTCCAACATTTCCTTTAGCTACAATTTTAACTCAACCAACTCAGGTGTGCTTATCTTGTAAGGTTCTTTTGATGATGGGGCTTCCCTTGGCATGAACTCAATAGAAAAGTCTACCTCCATGTGAGGTGGTAACTCTGTAATGTCCTCAGGAAATGCATCTTGAAACTGCTGCAAAACTGGGTACCTTCTCAACACATCTGCATCCTCAACCTCCTTACCCTTGTCACTAGAAATGTGTACTACAAACATCACACAACCCTTTCTACAACTACTCTTAGCCTGCATAGTGGTAACCATCCTCACTGATGTAGGCTTATTCTTCCCTTGCAAAGTCCTCATTTCCCCACTATCATCCACACACTCAATGGCCTTGTTGAAGAAATCCACTTTGGTTTTGTGAAGGTATAGCCAATCCATACCCAAAAACATATGGCAATACATTCAAATGTGTTGTTGTAGGCATACCATTTAACTCAAATTCACAAGCTCTCACCCAATGCTAAACTCTCTTCTTTGTACTTGTAGCCAACTGTACCAACCAAGATCTTGCATGCACTTCTTTTCTCAAACCACACTTATCCACCAGGTCAGGGTTAATATAACTATAGTTAGATCTAGGATCAATCAAAATAGAAACAACTTGATCACAAAGCTTACCATCCATCTCAATGATCAATACTTGATGATTCACCTACCTGTTGTTGACAACTACATAGATCTGAGGAATGTTATGACCAACATCACACCCTATATGCACCTCCTGAGCACTATATATATGGGGTCTACCACCACTCTGATACTACAGATAGTCCCTCTTACGATGATCCTTAACACATATCCAACATTGCAATGGTTCCCTACCACCGCCTCTAGCTTGCTGCCCTCCACGTCTCTTCTCAGCTGTATTGAATCTCTTGTAAGGAACTTCATTTTCTTTCTCACTTGCATCTTGGTCTTCCTCTCTTTGGTGGCCATTTTCCTTTAGCTTTCTCATTTCTTTTCGAGTCATGCTTAGGCCCAACTTTGTGCTTCGACTGATCTTAACAATGCTTCAACTTTCAGATGGCCTCCTCCAATGATCTAGGCTCATCAAACTCAATTCGGTCTCTATACGCAACTAGCAATCCACTGATGAATCTCTGGACCTTGGCCTTCTCTTTCCAGAGGTAAGGCACATATCTCAACAACTCCAAAAATATGCTTGTATACTCATCATCTGTCATAGGACCCATCCACAACTCATAAAACTCAGCTTTGTATTCATAGTACCTCTCAGATAAGTACTTCATCTTGAAGAGCCTTTCAAATGCATGCCAAGTCAAATATTCCTCATGTATACCTTTGAAATTATTCATGTCTTCCCACCAAATATCTGCTTTACCTTTAAGACTGAAAGTGGTCATCTTTGCTTTCATGTTTTCTGAGTAATCATGCAATTGAAAGAAGTTCTTCATACCAAGAAACCATGCTTCTGCATCCTATGATTTCTTCATCTCTCCATCAAAAGTAGGTGGATTCACTTTCTTAAGCTCATCCGGCAAGTATCCCCTATCCTGTAAGGATGATAACAATGACGATCATGATGCCTATTAGAACCAGAACTAGAATAGTACCTATGTCGATCACCTCTCTTATCTGAAGTGTCCAACAAACTGTCATCATTGATCGTGTCAGATCTATTTGAACTGTGTCTACTAGGAGACCTACTATCATATGCCCCGTTAGTTATGTCATCATGCCCATGGCTGATCCGAAGTGTCCCCTATCATTGATAATCTGAAAAACTCTGAAGTAGTATCACATTAACCTTTGCTTGTTTCTCTTGTGACTGCATGATTTTTTCATTGTCTTCTTTTCAACTCCATATTTCCTCCTTCAGGCTTCTCAATGTGTCTACCAAGTCAGAAGAGTTCCCCACACCATGATACCCATCTGATGTGTAGGGAGATTCTATGTAGTCTACCACCTTGCTAGCCATATGATCTCTTTCTTAAAAGGCATACTATGTAAGCCAAACCAAATCACAATAAACCAATGTACCTTAGCATAATTCAAGGAGGATACCTTTCTTGCATATCATCAAATCAATGTGATACATGTCTAACATGATTGTAGGTTTTAACTCTGTATATAAATTACCTGCATACGAATTCTAAAAACAGAAAATAAACAATGGCGAGAGCATAACACATAAAACAAATATACACAAAGATTTTCCCCTGGATCCCAAAATCGAGACTACCAGATTGATTTTTCATTATTTTCCTTTCAATGTTACAATAAATATATATACATGCCAAAGCATCGATAAAACCTAATCCATTAACCCTAGATTAGAACATAACCATAGTTCCCTTGAACAGATCTATATAATACCATGGACTGAAAAACCATTGCGCCCAAAATCATGTGTGAAATCCATGCACACCCTGCATTCCCCCTAACAGGGGTGCTGCCGCCCCCCCTGTGACCCCCCCGCTAGTCGTGGAAGGAATATAACACAACTCAACGTACCTTAGCATAATTCGGGGAGGATACCATGCCTGCATATCATCAAATCAACGTTATACATGTATAACATAATCATAACAACATATAGACATATATCAAATAAGTGTATCAACGCATAAACATCATTCTAGCTAGGGTCTAGTCATCAATGCAAGGCCATATCAACAATGCATGATATGACCTCATGCATGACAACAACCATTACTCCATTGCACACATTGCCACATGCAACTATCAACATGCATAAGCAATGCCTAATCAACTACACTTATGTATGAACGCATGTAGTCGAGCATAACTGATCAATTCTTGTAGTCAACCTACAAGATGGATACATGTAATCAAATAACCAAGAATGCAACCCAACATACAACTACGTAACCAAGTTGCATATCATCATCATGTAAGAGACATATAACCATATGCAACCAGTGATATACTTCTGATGACACATCCCACAAAATCACATCAAGTTCCTCATCTTACTACAACCATGATCAACATGATGCAATGCAACAAGCACATGGACTGCAAGTGTAAGAGAAACACATGCAACTGAAATGCATGCATGACCGAGCACCTTCACCCAAGGAGAGCGCAACCACGCTTTGATACCAATCTGTAACATCCGCTCTTCCCAGGTCCACCGAAGCAACTTGCCAGACGGGGTAAACATGCGACAAGAGAGGCTACTATAAGGGATTCAACTTCCTTGGTGACCTTAAGGAAATGGAACCGATGGAAAATATTAAACAAAATCATCCACATCAGCAACATTTCAGCCACTCAGACATCCTATCCCTCAGTCCCACTAATGATTTATGTCTTTTAACTTCTGGTCACTCTCATGCTATAGGCATGGCATTGTCCAACAACCCAAAGTCACTCTCATAGGCCTATGTGCCAATGGTTGTGGAATTTTCTCAGCAGACCTGTGCCATGGACTCTGAGATTTGAGACACTTTTCTAGCCCAGAATCCCAGCCTTTTCCCAGAACTTTCTACAACCTTCAGAATCCATCAAAGAGATGATAACAATTCTGAGAAATCAAAAATCAACCTCAAGACTAGGCCTGAGCATACCCAACCAGGACTGACATTCTGTCAAACACTTGGCATCAATGCAACCTACATGCCTAGGATACAAGACATAGTATAAATGACTGAAAGAACTTATGAAACATAACCATAAGGATCACTTCCTTCTCTGTTGAACTATTATATCATCAATTAGGTCTTGCATCCATCCATTTAACAATTACAAGTAAATACATGAAATAACCATGACATGAACTAGTCATTTAACCATGCTTATAACCATCATAAACAATATAAATATTAGAGATAGGACAACCATTAAATCCACATATAAACTAGTGCAAAAGTAAGAGAACTTAGATTTTATTAATCATAGCCAAATCCGACTCGGTTCGGGATTTCCACATACCACCCGACCATAAACATAGCTAAACCAAATCTCTCTTTCAGCCAGTCACCACTGTGCAATATTCCAAGCATTAATGTGGGATCTCATAGAACAACCAATCCAAGAAAAACCAAAGGAATATAGAGATTAAACCACCTCCACCCTCACCAAACTGTGATCACACCAAAACCGGTGCTCTGATCACAACCGAACTGAACTTGGAATGCCATCCAGAATCCATCACTGTCCTTGAGGAATTTTCTGTCTCCTTGTCTCTCAGGCTTTACCACAATCTAGTCATGGATCACTAGGCCCTAAACTAAGATGAATCTCTTAGGCTTTTCCGTAATCCAAACCCGGATCATTAGGCCCTAAACCGAGACTCCTGCCTCAGGCTTTATCATGTATCCCTCCAAAACTAGTCAGGGGATTCCTAGGCCTTTGGGAATGAAACTTGAGACCACCTTTGTCCCAGATTCCAAAATCCATCCAAAAAACCAAAGCTCAAAACCAATATAAAAATCCCAACATAACATGGCATTTGGAAAAAGGCAAGGCTAGGCTGAAAACTATTGTCATAACCCAGAAAAACCATGTCACCGATAGCAGGAGAAACATACACCGACATGAAAATCCATGCATGTCCAAATCAGCTAGGAAATCACACATGCAAAAGGTTACTTGCAAGTATTCTTGTTGAAGCTACTTGATCCTGCTTTCCTTTCCTTAATCCTTGCTTTCCTTTCCTTTCCTTGCTTTTCCTTCCTTGATTCAAAGCTAGAGTGCTTCAATAAAACTCTAAGTGACCAAGAGTGAGAGAGATAGAGAGAATAATGAGAGAGCTACTAACTTGAACTGACAAAAGGTTAGCAAAAGCTTGCCCACTAATCCTCATAAGCCTTTTTATTAATGAGGCCTCTATTTTCTTCATTTTCCGTTATTTTCCTTCAATTTCCTCCTCACATGCAACCTGTGACCTTTCACCTTAATTTTCTCCTAATTTACTTTATTTTCATAAATAAATGTGCAAAAATGCCATTTTCTCTTTTAATCCCTTTGCCTTACCATTTTCCAATTTTCCGTAGCCAAAACACACATCCAGTGATGCCCACTAGGATATCTTTTCCCAACATTCAACTTGGAATAATTGTCCCTTAACCGTGGTCATATTTTTCCTTTATTAACTTTTATTACATGAACTTTTCACCAAGGCTGTTACAGTGCTTCCAATGCACTTTGACTTGCTCAATTCCAGAGTGTGAGCTTCCTCCAGTATAAGATGCAAATTGGTTCCAGTTGGAATGCTCCCTCTATTTCTACTTATAACATAGACCAATCTATTACATGAGTAGCATCTTGTACATATATGTTAAGTACAGAAACATGGAAAACATCATGAAATTTTGTTAATGGTGGAAAGACTAGCTTATAAGCCACGACCCATATTTTTTCAAGCACTTCAAATGGTCCACAAAAACGTGGTGCTAGCTTGGAACATGACCCAATTTTTAAAGAGATCTTATTAGATCTTACACACAAATACAATGCTCCCCAATCTTGAACTCTTAATGCAATCTATGTTGATTTGCGTAGCTCTTCAACCTATCTTGTGCCACCTTCAAATTCTATTTAATAGTCATCATTCCTTGTTTTATTTGTCTTAATATATCAAGTCTAATGAGGACCCTATTCACTGGATCACTCGAGTTGATAGGAGTATTGCAACTCCTCACATAAAGTGTTTCAAATGGGCTCATTTTGAGTGACTCTTGGTACCCATTATTGTATGAAAATTCTTCCAGTGGAAGATATTCTTCTCACTTCCTTAGCGGGTGCATTACATACATTCTTAACATGTCCTGAAGGATCCTATTTGTCCTCTATGGTTTTCCATCAATTTGTGAATTGTAAGATGTGCTAAAAGCCATCTTTGTTCCTAGTCCTGCGAATAATTCTTTCTAGAACCTTGAAATAAATTTGACATCTCTATTTGAGATGATCTTCTTAAGAACTCCATTCAACCTCATCATCTCGTTTAAAAAAAAATGATCCACATCACTTTCTGAATTAGTAGACTCGATTGCCACAAAGTGGGCTTCTTTGCTCAATTTGTCAACCATGACCATGATTGCATCATGTTGCTTGGAATTTTTTGTCAGTCCTATAATGAAGTCTATGGAAATTAATTCCCATTTCAATTCCAGAATGGGGATGGGCTGCAATAATCCAGCTGGTTGCTTGCACGCAACCTTCACTTGTTGGTACTCTATGCACTTGAAAATGAAATTAATTACCTCTATTTTTAAATATGGCCAATGATAGAACTTATTGTTGAGAAATATAGGGTGAAAATATGTAGGATATTCATCTTATCATGATAATTTCTTGTGAATACTTTTTTTTCTTTCTTGATTAGGTTCTTATTTGACTTGATTATTATTGTGTTCTTTCCATTAAAAAACTACCAAAACATAATGAACAACGAGACAAAGAACACAAGATATAGGCAATCAGTTAGGGCCAAAACCTCTCCAATCTTGAGAGGAAAGCCCAAAAAATTCTTCTTCTTATAGAATCTTGAATTGATGAATTCCAAGACCTAGAGCCATGACCAATACTCCTCCAAGACCAAGTCAACCCTTTCCTTTTTTATCACATCAAACTTACAACTTATTCTTTGACTTTAAATTCAACCTATAAACACCTTAACTGCAACTTTTGACCTCTCTCACTGCAACTTTCGACCCTAGCCACAGGAACCCTATGCCATACGTGTATGATGAAAATGGTGAGATCTTCCTTCTCTTGCCCTCGCTTGATTTACTCCTTCTTTCAAATGAACTCGGTCCTTGAAACAAACTTCTTGGCATCAATACTTAATCCTTGGATAACGCTGAAATTCAACTCCTTTTACAACAAATTGTAGCTGTGAATTTCTTCTCACGTGTGAACCAAAGGAGGTCGAAAACAATCCTAAACTTCTCAGTTTTCCTTCACACATTTCTTTGCTGATCTATGGGCTTCTTATCTTTTTTTTTTTTTCACTCTTCTTTCTTAATGTTTCTTACTTAAACGAATTATATTCCTAAGTGAGGTTGAGTGCTCCTTTTTATAGGCTTCTTACCCATGCAATTAAGTTGACTTGTCATCATGTCTAGGTTAACATCTCCTTCTATATAGGTCTATAACTCTTTTGAAGGCCAACTTGTTAAGCACTTGTGACGAGGTCTTAGAGGGTCTTTTGACTCTTACAATGACTCCAATAAATTTCTTTTTACAATATATAACATGCAAAAATGGGTCCTTTATACATGATAATGACCTATAAGCTCTCAATGGGAGCTTGACCTATAAAATAAAATTCCCTGAGCATGAAACCAATGCCTCAATCATAAAAAAATAATTTTATTTTTCTTCTTTACATCAATTACATAAAATCATGATTACTTATGTCATTATGAAGACTAAACCTCGTTACATATTCCAACACACCCACTTAACTATGGAGGTATTTATAATCCATACAAGGTACTTGGACATTTTAAATATGAAGAATTCTCATAAGAAGAATTAGATTGGTAACCCATGTGTATAACATCATATCATCCAACATTGTCACATAGAAAGGCCTTGACTAACAACTCTTCTCTCCATAATATCAGAGCACAATGCTGGCGAGACCAATGATTTATATACACCTTCATCACTATCTCTCAAGGAGCATACTCCACCTGGGTGTTCACAGGGTATGTCCTTCCAGGACTATTCTTATCTTGGATTCCTAGTCCTTAAAGAATATTTGTCCTCTACAAGTACCCTTATCTTGGATCCCCTATCAAATCCTCAAAGAGTATTAAATGCTAGAAGCTTACCCAATCATCCATTATTTTCTTCCCAAGTGAAGACAAGAATGATGTGTCTATCTCTCCCTCCTTACAAGGGAGGATATACCCATTCCAATGAAGGAACGTACCCATTCTTATAAAAGGAATGTACCTAAGCTCCCTGTTATATAGGGACTTGTCCAAGCTCCCTCTTAGCTAGGGACTTGCTTGCAAGTTTCTTCTTAATTAGGAACTTTCTTCCAGGCTCCTTCTTAATTAGGGATCTATTTCCAACATCAACTCTTTCAATCATTGGTAGAGATCATGGGACCTTCATCTTCTTGTATTTCTCCTTCATTATATGTCATGAATTTCATTTCTTAACATTATGAAACCTTCATCTTTGGGACTTCTTCGTTGGGCATCGACCATCCATCACTTTCCTTCTAAAATCAAGGTAGCCATGTCTTTGTTCCTTTTATCAGAGGGTGATCCATTAGAAAATATCTGGATTTTCCTCATACAACTACCTTTTCCACATCATGTATCCTTGAGGATATTCCATCCCACCACATGAGTACCAGTTGTAGATGACATCCACACCTTTCTTTCAGTAGCCTTATATTAGCCCATCCGGATATTTTTCAAAAAAAAAAAATTGATGCCAAGGGGAAGCAGAGTACATCCATGAAGAGACGAGAGCAAGGCCATAAGGATAGCCAAGCCATAAGCAAGAGTATGTTAACGGAGGAGTTAACAAAGGAGGCATATCAAAGCTATTGCAGAATATCATAGCAAGAGAGGCATATCGGAAAAGGTAGGGGCCATCAAAGTATGAACGTATCAGAGGAGGTCTTTGAAAGACATTGCCAAGCTAGAGGAGGCAAAACAGAGCAAAAGAGAGGAGCAAACAGAGCTATCGGAGCTCAGGAGGGTCTTATCAGGAGTAATACATGCCAAAGAGTCTTATCGGGAATAATGCATGCCAGCCAAAGAAGAGCGGAATATATATATGCAGAAGAGTTAAAGGAGCGGAGCATAAAGAAGAGCAGAAGAGTTAAAGGAGTGGAGCTATATATTGTCTATGTATATGCGAATACACTATTGGGAGCTATTAGGAGCAATATAGTGTATATGTATGTAAATACACTATCGGAGGCAGAAGACTCTTATATATATGCATTTACACTATCAGAGGAAGAAGACTCTTATATATATGCATTTACACTATCGGAGAAAGAAGACTCTTATATATATGCATTTACACTATTGGAGGTGGAAAAGAGTACATATAGAGGAATACACTATCGGAGTGAAGAAATATGTATAGATCGATGATATTGTAATCGACGAGTTTGGTTATATGCCATCACCCCAAAATCCCCGACAACAATATATATGTGTGGACCCAACGAAACATATATGTTCAGGTGTATATTATATCGCATCCGCCCTATTAGTACTTGCATATCGCAATACCCAAAGGGCTATCCTCCTGCTAGCACTGATTGCGATGAATGTTGCGGACCCGATGCAACATTACAAGTTGGATTAATATAATATCGTATCCGCAGGTGAATCGGCCATTGGCCATCGGGAAGCTGTGACTACTGATTGTGATATATGTAGTGGACCTGATAAAGTTATAAATGCGGGTGTAATAAATTTGAAGTTCGCCCTTTAGAGTTTCGATCGGATTTTCATATATTTCCTGTATATTTCAGTATGTGTGTTGACCGGGGTTTTAAGGCCAAAAATATATAAAGAATGGTTCTAATAGTTCAGGAGGCCTGAATGAAAGCCGATAATGATTGCAATTGTGACGTGGCATGTGGGTCCATCCTGCTGGTACAGTATCTCCATTAAACTGTAAAGTCCTGTGTATGTCTATGATTATTGAAAAAGGAGCATTGTTACAGTTTTAACATGGAACATGTTTCCTCTGTGTATTTTGGTCCTCTCTTATGAATGAACGTGTCCTGTGAGCATTGGTAAACCTGAATAGACAGAGGAAGCCAAAGGATCGGGAAGCCGAAGAAGCAAGCCAGCGCAAAGGAGGCCACTGTGATCGAGGATCAAGTGAGGCAAAGGAAACTACTGTGACCAAGGGGGAAGCCAAAGAGTCAGCGGAAAGAGGAAACCGATGGTTAGAGGCATAAGGAAGATACAAAAACAGAGAACAAGCAGGGTTGAAGGTTGTTGAAAAAGTTGGAGGAAACAAAGGTAGCTAGAGGGTCCAGCAAAACAGAAACAGGGCCGAAGGACAAATAGGATAGGAGACAGTCGAAGGGGAGAAGTAGCTAGCAGAGAAGTAGTCATGCTGAAGCATTCACTGTGACAGTAAGAAAATATGCTTGAACAGAAAGATGGTTCTTATGCAGAGCTTAGTGCAGCTAATAGTAGACTCACTAAAGCTACATGGAGACATTATCAAAGTTCATGAACGCTATTGGAGACTCTGTGTGGACAGTATGAAGAGTTGTAAAGACTTCTTCATAAGAAGACCGGTTATCATTGATGTTGTAGCATGGAGACTACAGTGAAGCTATAAACAGACAGAACTTAGTAAAAAAGAGTTCTGAGAGCAGAACATTACTATCAAACATGCCTTGACAATATTGGGTTGGAACCCTTGGGGTTGGTGCCTTAGAAGTAAGAAGGATTGGAGTCCTTGGGGTTGATGCCTCAGAAGTAAGAAGGATTAGAGTCCTTGGGGTTGATGCCTCAGAAGTAGGAAGGATTGGTGTCCTTGTGACTGGTGTCCCAGGAACTGGAAGGATTGAAGTCCTTGGGAGTTGGTGATCCTAAGTCCAAGATTGTTGCCTTAGTGAAACAGAGTTGGAGCTTTGGAGGTTAGAGCCTCACAAAAGTCCAAGTTGGTGCTTGGGAACTTATTACAAACACTTATATATTGTATTTATTTTATTGAAAAGACTATATTAATAAAAGCATTGATACTTGTTGTTCATCTTGTGTTTTGAATATAAATGTTTTAACTGGTAAAACAATAGTTGAAAAAGAAATATTGATTCACCCCCCCTCTTAGTATTTCCAACACATTGGTAGAGATCATGGGACCTTCATTTGCTTATAGTTCTCCTTCATTATATGTCATGAATTTCATTTCTTAATATTATGAAGCCTTCATCTTTGGGATTTTTTCGTTGGGCATCGACCATCCATCACTTTCCTTCTCAAATCAAGGTAGCCATGTCTTTCTTCCTTTTATCAGAGGGTGATCCATTAGACCATATCTGGATTTTCCTCATACAATTACCTTTTCCACATCATGTATCCTTGAGGATATTCCATCCCACCACATGAGTACCAGTTGTAGATGACATACACACCTTTCTTTTGATAGCCCTGTATTAGCCCATCCATATATTTTTCAAAAAAAAAAAATTGAACATCAAATAAAAAATTACTTTTTGTGATGGCCCTTGAACATGACACCTGCTTGTTGTAACATCAACATCCTACATTCATATTGACACATCTTAAAGATATTTATTTGTCAAGGGTCTTCTTTCTTTTCAGAATTTCTGTTGGGCCTCCAAAATGTCATCCACTTTCACTTTCATTTCCATCATTTTACCCTCATTTCGTAACTCTATAGCCCCATAACCTTACATTAAGTAACCATTTTCATAATCATATGGGTTTATCATTATTATTTTCCAAGTCATTTATTTTAAGTATTTTAAGAGAATTTGTGATTAAATATTAGGAAATTAACATGTTTTCATATATATCTAAAAGTGTTATCAATTTTGTGATATTGTAGGCCTAATTGGAGATTCTAGAAGGGTTCTATTTGGCCACCCAACCACAAATTCGAATTTCAAATTCCGACTCATGAAGATTTGTGGAATAATTGTAGAAGATGTGGATCATTAACCATGCACATTCAAAGGAAAAGAATCATGGATGAGAATTTTTTGAGAGGATTTTTATCTTATATTTTTAAGAGATTGGTTGTAACCATAAGAGATAAATGTAGATTTAGGAGAGATCTAAGGATCTATATTTATTAAATAGTTATCCTCAATTTTTGTATAAATAGGAGTGCACCCTTCATATAAAGAATTATTAGTTATTAGTTGTTAGGTTGCAAAGTTGTTAGGTGTTAGAGTTGATAGTTGGAGGTTCCAAGTTCCATCCAAGATGTGATTTGTAAAGTGAGGATAGAGAATTCCTATAATATCATGTAACTCATTTTATGAATTACATACCTCCACTTTGATCTCCAAGATGTGATAGCTGTTCGGTGTGCTTGTTGAGGAATGGATGCCCTGCATCAACCAAAGTTTGCATATCTTTGTCATATTGGTAACATAATATAGTTATGTTATTTCATTTCTTTTCAAGCAAGTGTGTTTTCATTTTATGAAAGTGTGCTTTTCCTTTCAGCAAGTGTGATTTCATTTCAACAGGTGTGAGTGTGATTTCAATTATGCAAGTGTCATGTGATTTCATTTTTACAAGTGTGATTTCATTTATGCAAGTGCGATGTGATTTCAATTCTGCAAGTGTGGTGTGATTTCAATTCTGCAAGTGTGATTTCATTTATGAAAGTGTGGTGTAATTTCATTTATGAAAGTTTGGTGTGATTTCATTTATGCAAGTGTGATTTTCATTTTCAAGTAAGTGTGATTTCCTTTATACAAGTGTGATTTCAATTTCTTTATGTTTGGTTTGGTTTGGTTTGTATTGACTTAATTAGCTTTGTAATTAGTTTCAATTACATTAGATTAATCTATTCTGATAAATAACCACCTAGTACATATAGCACAGGTATACCTCATCAGTCTATGAACCCTAGGTCAACAATTAATGACAAGGATTTAACTCACAATTAAATCACCCAACATTTTGGTGCCATTGTTGGGGAGGTATAAATAGATGTTTATTTCAAAAGTTTAGACAACTCATTATAGTTGCATTCATTCTTAGATGCATGTTTCAAAGCATATTAAAATAATTTAGGATGCATATTAGATTTCAATATTTTTTTCAAAATTTTGTACTAATCTGTGTGCATGATAGGAATTATAAACCAGTTGGAGTAATTCACAAACAATTAAGAGTTTAAAGAATGTCCTTCCAAGAAATTTCTCGAATCCTAGCAACAACTGGGATACTTTCCTCTCAAGAAGAGTATATTTTAACTACATTTAGAAACTTGTCTATCTCTCTACCTCCTTAAGAAGATCTTCAAGTCTCTTTTGATTCCTCTTGTCAATCTGTTGAAGAGACTAAAGCATCATGCAATATTTTTGATGAGGAGAAACCAATGGAATCTAAGATTGAGGAATGCATAATAAAGGAGGATATTCAATGTGATTTGAACCAAGAAAGGAATCAAGAATGTCATAACTTTTTTGAAATATGGTTCCAATCAAGGATCAAGTCACATCACTCTTCCATTCTTCCTTACTTTTTAGTTGCATTATCAAAACAATTTGTTTTCATGCTTTGATGTATTTTAATGCATATTTTTCAAAACTAAGCATGAATATATTTTTACTCTTGTTACACACATGGTTACACTGGAAATATGCATATACTTGAAACAAATTTTCTATTTCCAGTAGAGTAGAGTAGGATAGAATCAATGAATAAAAACCAAGTTTGGTGATGTGTTTTTTTTTTTTAAGTTTTTAAGTTAGATTTCATTTTATTTGCAATTTTATTTATTGGTGGTGCAGTAAGAGCCACCCAGCTCACTAATCATTTGCAGGAAGATGTAGAAAGAGAAGGAATATTTGAGAAGGAGAACAAATAGAGTTTTGAGAGCCACAATTTGAAGTTAGAGATCAAATCCTTTCACTCTGTCTTTTTAATTTCACATTCCAAATAAACAAAGGATTTCAATATTGCTAAGTATTCTTTCTTCTTGCGCTCTCTACGATTTAGAAGACTAGAAAATAAAATTGAACCAAGTTAGTTTTAGAATTTTGCAATAAAAATTGGATAAGAGATCTAAATTCATACTGAAAATTATAATAACAAGATTTTACAAAGCTCAAACAGAAAAACCAATGTCTCCAATGGATCTAGCGTTGTCGAAAACCCCTGTTTTGACTATTTTTGTAACTAATTTGGCTAAAATTTGAGTAAAATATCATTATTTCAAGTTTCTGCCCAATTATGCTATTAATAATCCTACAATTCGACCTAAACCCGGATTGTGCACCCCGAATGCAGAAACTGCAGACAAACCTGGCCTACATTCCCTATTGACGGTCAAATTTGTAGGACAGTTAAAATTGTGAGTAAGCCCCAATTTTTCCGCCAGTGTGGTCATATAGAGGGCCATACGACCCTGGGCTAGCCCCATTCTCCGCTGCGCTCCTTTAATTTTAGTGTTGGTCATATTACGATTTTCATAGGACCGTGGGCTGGGATAAGGCCTAGCCCTAGGCCCCCGCTTCTGGTTCTATGGTGTTGGAGTGGCCAAGGCCTAGGCCTTAGCCCGACCCATCCCCCAAATGGTGCGCATGCTAAACTTTAAGTAGTTGTTTGGGAGCATAGTAAACAAGAAACCAATGATTAGGTGGGTTGGTAAAGAGATTTGTTGATACACGAGAGGTCGCTATTTCGATTCTTGTGGATGTTGTTCAACCTCACACAAAATTTTTAATCCACCATGAGGGGGCCACGTGGCAACCATTGGTTGGACCACGTGACACTCCCTTGTTGGCCCACCACACAAAACCATAGCCAATAAAAAATTGGCATGTGTCAGCCAATTAAATAGTGCAGGGTGTCAACCACTCATTGGCCAATGAAGGACCAGTAAAAAATTTCCAAGTCATGACCCAGTCAGTGTATGGACTGCTGAATGGGAGTTCCTACAACTCAAAATTCATTTTTTTTAGTTTTTTTCCAAAACAAATAGAACATGATTTCAGGAGCAACCCAAGTCAGATTTTAGTGAAACGAATTGTGTTGGATTCAGAGCGATGAGATATATGCTTTAGAACTAGTTTCAAGATGATCCAAGAATTTTGAATTTTGAGCATTTTCTTGATCCACGAGATCATGGACAAGGGTGGAGCGCTAGAGAAAAATAACAAACGCAGTTATAGACTTAGAATTTCATAAAAACCTGCAAATATTAAAAACCCAACTGTGATAATTGACAAACCACCATCCGAGTCTAATTGCAAGTTGTAAAAGCAGCAAGGCAGTGCAATAATCCATGTTTTTGGTAGTTGCCTAATTGACACAATTTAGTAGCTTATGAAAATTTGGTTTATGTTCTATTGATGAAGCATTAAGTGTGTGGAGAAGAGGTCTCAAGCTCAAAATTAGTTAGAAACACAATGAATAATTCACCAACAAAATAATAACAGGTGATCCATGGTGCTACTTTCTAATAAGGTAAAAGTGCATTTAATTTTTCGTCCTTGAATTTGTTTTATTAGTACTATTTCTGAGTTTTTTTTTGTATATATCAAATGAAGAGAGACTAATCTCTCTCTCTCTCTCGATAGCCTTACATTTTAAACCTCTCATTTAGCTCTTCTACTATCAACATTCAGAAATAGTCCTGATGGTGGATCCCTGTTGGGATTTGAAACGTTGACAAAATATGGTTATTACCGCGGGTTCTCCGGTAACTAACTTAGAAGCCTTACATTTTATTGCAGAAAATTGCTAAGTTTTTGCAGGTTCCAGGACGATGAAAGAATATCACTATATGCACGAGTACCTTTTTAAAGACCAATTTTATTTTAAAAGAGCATGATCATTCCATGTCAAATCAGTTCCACTACAACATTGCTACTAAATAGATACCAATTTTACCATTGCCACACATTTTAAGCCTACAGCCAAACCATAAATGTCCATCTCCCTACTACCAAAAAATCATTTCCCTTTGCAATCTTCATACTTTCCTGCCTCATTTTCACTCACCCTTAACCCATAAATAAAGTCATTTAGCTCCCTTACAAAGCTGAGTCACCCCATTTTTCTTTTCATTTCTGTCAAATAAACCTTGCTTCAATGAAAATTTTCTATCTATAGTTCTTCAAATTATTATTTCATACTCACCTTAGATGATGGAGGTTTCATTAAGGCCTCCCTTCTAACAAGTTTTGACCCATTGACTCCGACACATCATCTGGGATCAAGATTAGAGATATTTCAAGTACCCTGAGGCTTGCATTCCTTAATGGAAATTTCTCTCGCCAATAAACATTGGGAATACATCAATGTCCCTTGTTTGTTGGATATTCTAGGTGACTCGACTACGACACATCTATCATACCTAGTAAGACGTACTTAGGAATCTTGACTCTCATTGACATCAATGATGAGTAGTCTTGTGTTGGTAAATGGAATTCATTAATGGCCAATAATCCAACAATTTCTTTTATGTGTTTGACATCGACACATCTATTCACATAGATAAGAATTATGCCACTGAGTGGGAATGAATGAAGATTACATGATTTCAGCAGTTTGCAGTAGCACTCAATTCAGAATTCAGCAACCATAACAACAAATTTTCCAATCTCATCTTCAATTCATACAACCAAGAGAAAGAAGATGCAAGATTAGATTCTTTTACTTCATATTCCATGATCCAACAACAACAACCACACTCTTCGATATACATAGCTTTTCCAATTTCAGGTAACTGAAGGTATGTTATTTTCTAATATTTAATCATGTAATTCCTTAAATGCTAAAATTGTGATTTTGGAAAATCCCTCATCTTATTTATATTCCCTTTCTCATTTGCCAAAAATTGAAAACACCTTTAGTTGGGGGCAAGGGATATTCACATTTCATGGCACATGTCACATTTCATTTCATCCTAACCAACATATTTTTCCCAATCAACTATTATTGCATTTTGTAGGTTTTAACCCCGTACATAAATTACTTGCGTACGAATTCTAAAACACAGAAAATAAACAATGCGAGAGCATAACACATAAAACACATATACACAGAGACTTTCCCCTAGATCCCAAAACCGGGACTACCAGCTTGATTTTTATCATTATGTTCCTTTCAATGTTATAATACATATTTATACATGCCAAAGCATCCAATACCATGGACCGAAAACCATCGCGTCCAATACCATGGACTGAAAACCATCGCGTCCAAAAAACATGTGCAAAAATCATGCACAAAACCATAGGTGGGTCCGCCCAACCTAACATAGGGTCCAAAACCAAAATTTTCCCATAAAGTGGGGTTACGGGTACGCCTCAAACCCCATGTGACCCCCCTCTAACCCCCCGGTTAACTACGTGGGCTAGTCGTGGAAATAATATAACACAACCCAACACATTTTGATTCAAAAAGTTTATATGTTTTGCAATGATCAATTGATGAATAATGAGAACATTAAATGATGGGCAATCACTATGGGACTTAAAAAGGAGTTCTCAATGTTTTCAAGTATTTTGATGCAACAAAAATAACAAAAGTATTGTTACACAAAAATCAATACTCATAACATTTTGGTTGTCACACAAGAACCAACCTTAAAATATATATGTTTTAATCAAATGTATTTCAAAGTATACTTTGCAAAAAGAATAAAATTGTCAAATGATATGATTATGCAAAGTTAAAACAGAATCAATTCAAATCCAAAGCTCATAAAGAGGCAAAACATTTCAAGAAGATCAACTTATGATTAAGTGAATCAATGCAATAGTTGCATGAGGACATGCAACATCTTTAGTTGGGGGGTATGTTGGGCCTCCAAAATGTCATCCACTTTCCCTTTCATTTCCATCATTTTACCCTCATTCCATAACTCTATAGCCCCATAACCTTACATTAAGTAACCATTTTCATAATCATATGGGTTTATCATTATTATTTTCCAAGTCATTTATTTTAAGTATTTTAAGAGAATTTGTGATTAAATATTAGGAAATTAACATGTTTTCATATATATCTAAAAGTGTTATGAGTTTTGTGATATTGTAGGCCTACTTGGAGATTCTAGAAGGGTCCTATTTGGCCACCCAACCACAAATTCGAATTTCAAATTCCAACTCATGAAGATTTGTGGAATAATTGTAGAAGATGTGGATCATTAACTATGCACATTCAAAGGAGAAGAATCATGGATGAGAGAATTTTGAGAGGATTTGTATCTTATATTTTTAGGAGATTGGTTGTAACCACAAGAGATAAATGTGGATTTAGGAGAGATCTAAAGATCTATATTTATTGAATAGTTATCCTCAATTTTTGTATAAATAGGAGTGCACCCTTCATACAAAGGGTTATTAGTTATTAGTTGTTAGGTTGCAAAGTTCTTAGGTGTTAGAGTTGATAGTTGGAGGTTCCAAGTTCCATCCAAGATGTGATTTGTAAAGTGAGGATAAAGAATTCCTGTAATATCTTGTAACTCATTTTATGAAATACATACCACCACTTTGATCTCCAAGACGTGATAGTTGTTCAGTGTACTTGCCGAGGAATGGACGGCCCCCATCAACCACAATTTGCATACCTTTGTATATATTGGTAACATAGTGTATTTATGTTATTTCATTTCTTTTCAAGCAAGTGTGTTTTCATTTTATGAAAGTGTACTTTTCCTTTCAACAAGTTTGATTTCATTTCAGTAGGTGTGAGTGTAATTTTAATTCAGCAAGTGTGATTTCAATTATGCAAGTGTGGTGTGATTTCAATTCTGCAAGTGTGATTTCATTTATGCAAGTGTGGTGTGATTTCAATTCTGCAAGTGTGATTTCATTTATGCAAGTGTGATTTTCATTTTCAAGCAAGTGTGATTTCCTTTATGCAAGTGTGATTTCAATTTCTTTATGTTTGGTTTGGTTTGGATTAGATTGATTTAATTATCTTTGTAATTAGTTTCAATTACATTAGATTAATCTATTTTGATAAATAACCACTTAGTATATATAGTACAAGTATACCTCACATTAGGGGAATTTTGTGGTATAGAATGAGACTCCTAGAAAAATGTACAACCAAAATAAACTTTATAAGAACAAATAGGATTCAAGATGATGATGTCAACCATGGGGGATGATTCACCATTTTTGGAGTAAAAAAGTAAAAATAATAAAACTACTTTCTCAACTCGTATTTTCAACTTGTCTCCCTAAGGTTTTACTCAAATTTCGAGCTGGAGTACTCGCTGGATGCAAAATTTAATTCGTCATCTAAGGAGTACCCATGTTGCATACTTTTGATGGACCTTGATACACAAAAAATGAGAAATACATGAAAAAACGTGGTTGCAATCACGTTTTTTTCATGTATTTCTCATTTTTTTTTGTGTAGCAGGGTCCATCGAAAGTATGCAACATGGGTACTCCTTGGATGTGGAATCAAATTTTGGATCCAATGAGTGTTTTCGCTCGAAATTTGAGTAAACCCATAGGGAGATAAGTTGAAAGTACGAGTTGAAAAAATAGTTTTTTCCTTTTTCCCTTTAAAATTTGATTATGTAATATAACCTTATTTTATTATTTCCACTATTATTTTATAATTTCATTAGGAGGCCCATTTTAGACCTTAAAATTTCCCTAATGTCAGTTTATGAACCCCAAGTTGACAATTAGTGATAGGGATTTAACTCACAATTAAATCACCCAACACTTTCCCAGGTCTTCATATGGAGCTATCATAGTCAATTCTTCTAGTCATAGGATGTTGATTACCTTATCCACAGTTGCATTTTTCACGATCTCTTAATTTCTCTTTATTCACATATTATTTCCCAGGAACTCCCAATCATAGTTCCTTCATTTTGTCAACCACCTTGTATTCCATATGAAATGATATTATGTTGATTTCATCTAGTTAATATGTGACCCATGCCTTTATGCATCCTTTTAATGAAAGATATCCTTTTCCCCTAATCATGCTCATGAGGTAGAGCATGCATCCTTACTATTTGCAACTATATAATGACATGACTTGAATCATTGAACATATGCATACATACCTATTTTATTATTTGGTCATTTAGGCTTCCTTCAACAACTTCTTGTCCTTGATTAAGAGTTCTTCAATCATCTTTGACCTGCTACATTCCTTTGTCATCATACTATCATTCTTCTAAACAATGAATTCCATCCCAAGTGGAATTCTTAGCGATGAATCTTTCAAGAGATGAAACTTCTAATGAAGATTTCAACAAAGGATATGATTATCCTCATCTTGTAGATCCTCCTTCCCAATGATGTATGATGAGTTCTATACTAGATGAATTACTTTTACCCATAGTACTAATGCTTTTATTTAGGTTATCAAGATCTATTTCCTTCTAATAATGATTGCCACAAACTTCAACTATCTTTCAATCTTCCCATAAAAATGTCATGAGCTCTTGCTTTCAACCATACGCTATTATGATGCCATCTCTTAAATGATGCATCATGTCATAGTGCTTTTCTTCTTGACTGCCCAGGTGGAGGCCTTCTTCACCCTCCTCTCTATACAAATTCCTCCTTCCATCATGTTTCTTATAACAAAGGTCCATACCATCCATCTTTACTTCTTTTACCTTAAATATTTATTGACAAGCATCCCGAGCAAAGTAAATGACACCAAAATATGATGCCAAGATTTTTAAGGTTTACATGCAATTAAGAGGTCATCGTAGGGCTTCTAAAGCTCAAACCCTAGATCATATTCTATTCCCTATTTATGTCATGTTGGGGTTCATTCTTTTCCCTAGAATACTAATAGACCCTGGAATCATATCTTCAACCCAAAATATCTTAAAATATACCATACATACCTAATGGTTACTTACCTTTGACGAGATGACTTTCAATTTCAGATGCCATCTTCATTGATATGATTTCGAGTGAGAGATATTCTTCACTGTAGTCATCTGCTTCTTCTTCCAAGTATATGTTTTCCATAGACCTTCTATTGGTGTCCTTACATAAAACTGACTACTATAAGTATATCAATTTTTCTCTCTGTTTGCTTGATGACTAGTTGCTTCATGTTTGTTTCCTCAACTCTTTCCAACTTCTTTACAACAAATAAATCCTTTTCAGAGAAAAGATATGTGATTAGTGACTTCATTGAATGAACTCGATCACCACCAGATTTGAACTTGTAAGCAGAATACAGTTGTTATGTCACAAGGACATATCTTTGAAGATGAGATCTATGCTAGCACAAAGATAGAGAGATCTATACTTTAAACTTTTAGCAATTTTTAATTCTTGATAGAGATCAACAATATGTATGACTTGTAGGGTGAGACGATCTCAAAATTTCATATATATGGTTGATGAAGGTTTGATTTCATGTAAAAATACAAATAATTCAGACTCTCGCTCCTTCTTTTAATGAACTTTGGTCTTCAAAAGATCTTGATGATAGACTTGTTTTTTAAGATCTCAATTGGCAACTTAACTTATTTTGACTCCAAATTTTGGTTGTAATTCAGTGCTATTTCTATGGTGGATGCTCTGTGTTCTCCATAAGTGAGAGGAATTATAGCCCAAAAAGATAGTCTTGATATCTTCAATCTCTCTTTTCCTTGAGGTGATGATGGAGTGAGGTTACCAAGAATGTTTCAAGTGAAGAGACCTTCTTTGAGCGATCTAAGGTTTTGAGACTTCCTTTAATATGATGATCTAATATTTGTCCTTGAAATGTCTTGAGAGGTTATTATTGATGCTTTGATACGTTGCATATTTTGGGAAAAGTTTGTTCCTTGACTATCCTCTGTTGAGATGCCCTTTCTTGACTTGTTACCTTAGCACTGATACCATGTTGAGAAATCTACGGCAACAAGATGTAGGGTATTTCTCTTATCATGATAACTGCTTGTGAATACTTTTTATTTTTTTTCTTATTAAGGTTCCTCTTTAGCTTGATTATTATTTTGTTCTCTTCATCAAACAACTACCAAAACATAATGAACAATGAGACAAAGTAAACAAGATATAGGTAATCAGCCAAGGCCAAAATCTCTCCAATCTTGAGAGGAAAAACCACAAAATTCTTTTTCTTATAGAATCTTCAATATTTTACGAATTCCAAGACCTAGACCCTTGACCAAGACTCTTGCAAGACCAAGTAAACCCTTTCCTTTTTTATCAAGTCAAACTTAGAAAATTCTTCTTTGACATCAACTTTGACCTAGCAACACCTTGACTGCAACTTTCGACCTCTCTCACTGCAACTTTCGACCTCTCTCACTGCAACTTCTACAACTTTCGACTCTAGCCACAGAAACCCTAGGCTACACATGTCTGATGAGAATGGTGAGATCTTCCATCTCTTTCCCTCACTTGACTTCCTCCTTATTTCAAATGAACTCGGTCCTTGAAACAATCTTTCTTGGCATCAATACTTAATCCTTGGATATCACTGCAACTTGACTCATTTTACAGATGATTGTAGCTCTGAATTTCTTCGCACATGTGAATCATAAGAGGTCCAAAATAATCCTAAAATTCTTGGTTTTCATTCACAACTTATTATAGGCTTATTATCTTCCTTTTTTTTTTCGCTCTTCTTTCTTGATGTTTCTTACTTGAACGAATTATATTCCTAAGTGACGTTGAGTCCTCCCTTTTATAGTCTTCTTACCCATGCAATTAGGCTGACTTGTCATCATGTTTAGGCTAACATCTCCTCCTAGATAGGTCTATATCTCCTTTTGAAGGCTGACTTGTTGAGAACTTGTGACGTGGTCTTGGAGGGTCTTTTGACTCTTACAATGACTCAAATAATTTTCTTTTTACAATATGTAACATGCCCAAATGTGTCTTTTATACATGTCAATGACCTATAAGCTCTCAATGGGAGCTTGAACTATAAAATAAAATTCCTTGAGCATGAAACCCATGATTTAAGCATAAGAAAATAATTTTATTTTTCTTCTTTACATCAATTACATAAAATCGTGATTACATGTCATTATGAAGACCAAACCTAGTTACATATTTCAACACTTTTTGATGGCCATAAGCGTGCTTTGGTAGCCGAGGTGGTCGGCGTATGGTTTTGCATGAAACTCCTTCAATATAAAATTCTTTAGGTTACTATCAGTTGGCACATAGATTCTGTTCTTGAATCTAACTAATCAATTTTTTGAAGGAATATTCCTTGTCCTTTTCACACTCGAAATCTTGTTGTAACTTTTCCTTTATTTGTTGATATTTTCATCACATTACCCCTCATTTTTTATTCTTTCTTCCATATCAGTTCCATAAGAACTAATGGTTGTTACCTGGCACATTTGCACTCTCCTTCTAAGTGCATCAAAAACTAGGTTTTCTTTGCCTTTTATGTATTTAATTTTCAAAGTCAAACTCACTAAGTGTGGTTAGCCACCTAGCTTGCCTGGAATTTAATTTAGGCTAATCAAATAAATACTTCATCCCTCCATGATCAATCATTAAAGTAAATCTCCTACCAAGGAGATAATTCCTCCACATTTTTAATGTGTGGATGATGGCAGCCAACTCCAAGTCATGAGTTACATAGTTTTACTCATGTTCTTTCAACTTTCATGATTCATAACAAACCACTTGGCCTTACTACTTTAAAACTCCACCAAGTCCCTCTTTGTAGGCATTTGTGCACATCAAAAAATACTTACCTGGATCTGGTATTCTTAGTGCTAGTTCATCTGTGAGAAATTGCTTCAGCGGATCGAAGCTTGCTGCACATTAAACTGTCCATTCAAACTTCTTTCCTTTCATGTGCAATGTTGTGATTGGATAACCAATATTGGAGAAGTTTTTAATGAGCCTCCTATAGTAGCTCGCCAATCGCCTAAGGAACCTAATTTCAACCACATTCTTCAGTGTTGGCCACTCCATGATGGCCCTATTCTTCTTTGAATCAACAAATACTCCCCCCTTTGAGAAAATGTGCCACAAATAATGGATTTATGATTGGAATAAGTCACATTTTCTAAGCTCTACATAAAGTTCATGTTTCCTTAGTAATTGTAGCACTACAACTAAATTCTCTTCATGCTCCTCCTTAGTCTTTGAATACATTAATATATCAAATTCCATAACAAATTTATCTAGATAAGGGTGCAACACATTATTCATAAGACACATAAAATTTCTAGGCACATTAGTAAGCCCAAAAGGCACTAACACAAACTCATAATGCCCATACCTCGTCAAGAAAGTGGTTTTATAGATGTCTTCGTCTTTAATGCACACATGATGGTCTCCAGATCTTAAGTTGATCTTGGAAAAGACTGTTGCTCCTTTTAATGTATCAAATATATTGTCGATCCATGGCAAGGGATGACTGTTCTTAATGGTTACATTATTCAATGGTCTGTAACTAATGCATAACCTGAGTGTGCCATGCTTCTTCTTCACGAATAAGACTGGTGCTCCCCATGGAAATACACTTGGCCTTATGTATCCCTTCTCCAACATCTCCTTGAGCTGCAATTTCAACTCAATTAATTTTGGAGTGCTCATTCTATATGGATCCTTGAATACTAGTGTTGTCCTTGGTAGAAATTAAATAGAAAAATCCACCTCTCTGTGCGGAGGAAAACCTGACATCTCTTCAAGAAATACATCTTGAAATTTGTTTAAGATGTGATACTTCATTAGAATGTCCTGGTCATCACCTTCAATGCTACTATTAGCTTCAGTAATGTTATTAATTTGAACAACAAATAGAACACATCCTTTCCTATGACTTCTTTTGGCTTGCATAATTGTAATCAACCTCACTGATGTGGGTTTTAATTTTCCCCGCAATATCCTTCTTTCTCCAGACTCATATAAGCACTTGATTTCCTTCTCAAAGCAATCTACCTTGGTGTGATGCATATAAAACCAATCCATTTCCAGTAGTACATTGGATTCTCCCATTGGAAATACATTAAAATTTGGTATTGTTAGCATACCACTTAACTCAAAAGGGCATGATTTTACCCAATGTTTGACTCTTTTCTTTGCTCCTATGGCTAATTTCACTAACCATGATTCTTCATGAGGTTCCTTGGCCAATTGGCACTGATTTATGATTTTTGGGTTAAGATAGCTGTAGTTATACCTCGAGTCAATTAAACTATAAATGGTTTAGTCATAAATCTTACCTTCCATCTCAATTATGGAGGCATAGTGGTAGGCCTTCTTGTTATCTCGTGTTGCGTAGATCCTGGGAATGCTTGAGCCATGTCCCCTACCATTCAAGCTTCCTGCACATTTTAAAGTTATGGCCCAATGTCCCTTTGTTGTGCACAATATATTTTGCGATGATTTTTTTCACATGTCCAACATTTCAATGATTCCCAGACATCGCCTTTGTTCTATTCTCCCACATATCAATTTGCACAACCCTTTTTAGTTGAATTAAATTTTGGTTGTGGTTGAACTTGATTAGCTAAGGTCACACCTTCTCTCTTGCTTGAGGCTTGCAACGTTCCTTTTCTATTATGCATTTTCCTTTATTCTTCATGCTACTCTTCATCTTCCAATCACTCTTGAACTGACACCTATTCCTTGACTTCTCATAATAGTGTTTTAACTTTCTAATTTCATCCTCTAATGTTTGTGGTTCATCAAATTTAATTCAACCTTGAAATTATAGAGGCAACCCACTAATAAAATTTTGAATCTTTGCCTTTTCATCCTTGAGATAAGACATGTATATCAACAATTCTAGGAACTCGATGATGTACTCCTCATTTGACAACTATCCCATTTTGAGCTCATAAAAATCCTTTTCTTTATTGTCATAGTATTTACCTGACATGTATTTTCTTATGAAATACTTCTCAAATTTTTTCTATGATAGCTCCTCTTCACTTATATTTTCCATATTTTTCATGTCTTCCCATCAAATGTTTGTGTTGCCATTCAAGCTGAAGGTAGAAACCTTTGCCTTCATATTCTCCGAATAGTTGTGGATTCTGAAAAAAAAAATCATCCCAAGGAGCCATGCTTTAGCATCCTCTAATTTATACACCTCACCATCAAATTTCAGAGGTTGGCTTTCTTGAACTCCTCTGGCACATACTCCATCTCCTTCCCTTTTGCATGATGATGATGATGATGATGATGGTGTCTATTAACATTATTGGATTTTTGTTTATGGTGGCTTGCCCTCTTTTTTGGGGTATCCAATTGAGTACCCCCTCTTACCATGTCGTCACTTGAAAATCTATGCCTTTTCTTGGATATGCTCCATTAGTATTTTCTTGTTGTTCTGTGGAATTTTTCTAGCCTTTATGGTTGGATTTCAACTCATATTGCTTTTTCCTCTACAATTCTATAGGGATTTACAATATAATTGCATTCATTTTTTCTTACCTCTCTTGTGCCCTGGTGTAGAAATTAAGTTGTAGATTTGCAACTCCTCATGAAGGCCTCTGCTCATTGAAGGCCTCTAACCTAAACCTAGTCAAATTTTCCCCAACTTGAGCTCCTATTTCCTTGCGTTGTTCCTCGAGGAATTAGTAGCTATTATTTAGGAAATTCCTCTAATTGATTTGCACAATTCCTTAGGCTGATCATCTGACTGCATGCAACGCCTGCATAGTCAAGAAAAGCCGACAATTGATGTTACATTGTCTTGGAATCTCCACCTCAAATGGGTAACTCAAATTCTCTACATGCACTAGATATTTTGGGCTGATTGATCAGTTAACTAGATGATCACTGAGTTTGACTGAAGTCCCACTGCTTAACTGACCTTCCACTAGTTCCTCCAAAAATTGGAACTAGTTTAATTGAAAAAAACTTGAGATAACTAACCTTGATTGCTACAAATTAGAAATCACACATGCAGAACTGAACTCTAACTCCTCCAACTCAAATTTACTGAGTAAACTGGGTGACACAAGCCATGTCACACAAGTTAACATCATCCAAGTTGTCTGTTGATGTGGAAATTCATTTTTTCTCAATTTAATCAAGGCAAAATCAAATTGAGAATTTCTTGCTGCAATTTTCAACACTCCCTCTCAGCAAGAAAGGGATTATCAACCACCCCTATCATTCACCTGTGGAGCTTGAACTTCCCTCGTGACAAGGCAATTGTCAAAATTTTAAAATCTTGTTCCTATGTTGTAATGTACTGCAACAACATTATCTTCCTTTGCACACAATCCCGTAAATGGTGATACCAGATATTTATATGCTTGGATCGATCGTGAAAAACAAGATTCTCAGAGAGCTTGATGCAAATCTAATTATCATAGTAGATCATAGTTGGATCCATCATCTGACCAAACAATTCAACAACTATTTTCTCATCCAAATCACCTCACATTTTTCTTGACTGGCAGCCATGTATTCTACTTCTGTTGAGATGAGTGCCACAAATATTTGCTTCATGTTGTACCAAGAAAACGTTGTGGACCCAAAACTAAAAATTCCACCTAATGTACTCTTTCAGTCTGATGGACTCCCTGCCAAATCTGCATCTGTGAAGCCACATAACTTCACTCCCTTTATTCATCTATACCATAGTTCAAATTGGGTAGTGCTTTTGAGGTATCATCGAACATGATTAACTGCCCTAAAAAATAGTTTGGTTGGCCTAACCATAGCTTGGATCAACCAGTTGACTACATAACACATATTTGTGTGTGTCTTCACAAGATACATTAGTGAACCCACCAACTGCTGGTAAACAATAACATCCACTTCCTCACATGAAGTGGCATCCTCTTTCCTCTAGTTGGTCGCTAGAGTGTCTCCATGGGTTTGCAAATGTCCATGCGAAAACTCTGAAGTATCTCATTTGCATACTTGCCTTGAGAGACAAACAATTCCACATCACCTTGCCATACTTCTTGATGCAGGTGCATCTAACCTAGGTCAATTGTTTACTAGAGAGTCAATTTACAAAGTTATGATTTAATTAATTATTGTATTTTCCTATAGTTTTAGGAGAAAATGACAATTCTTGTAAATAGGAGAAGATTCAATAGTATTGTGGAAGGTTTAAGAAGATTATGGATTAGTTAGCTCTTATCTAGGGATAAGGGATTGGATTAGGGATTTTATGGATATGAGAGATATTTTGGGAGTTATTTTAGGGATCTAGAACCTACCTTGGATTCTAACCCATTTGTATAAATTGAAGTGAGCCCATGAAGCATGGATGTATGTATTGTGTGAGTGAGTGAAAAGTCATAAGAGGCTAATGAATAGGCCATGAGTTCTCCTGTAAATATTCTATTTCTTTAATGAATTATTTGAGAGTTTATGTGTACTTAATATTGTATGATTTTTAGCTAGTTTTAGTTTTATGTGGTGTGTTAATTTATAAGGGCAGTACCTATGGTTAGACCTGCTTCAAAAATTTGGTATCAGAGTAGGTTGGTAATACTGCTCTAAATATTGTGAGGCATTTGATGTTGCACGCCTGTAAATAAATCTTGTTGTGGTGTAGATTGGTCTATTGATGTGAGGACACTTCAAGCGACTGGTGTGTTTGGACGTATGTTATCAGAATTTATTTCAATTTAAAGAAATCATTGCTGAAGGAATCGCTGTCAAGGAACCATCCGTGACTGATGAGCTGGGAGACGTTTTCCTGGAGCAGAGGATTCCGATCACATGGAAAAGATGAGTTTATCGAATCCTGGACATCATTCCATAATCGAGTTGTCTAATACTGCTTTGTCACATTGTACCATGATGATGAGGGGTTTTCCCAAGAAACTACATAGAGAAAAGAGAAGAGCGCGTTTACAATTTCCTTGACTGTGCACTGGGTAAATTGCATATTTTGAATAGAGGAAAGTGCGTCTAGTTTCAGAGGTCAGTTTTCGGTATATTTTGGATTTAAGTGAGAATCCATAGGTTTACAAATCAGTGAGCACATATAAAGGAGGCGAGTCAGTGCTATCAAAAAACTTCATCTGTAATACCTAAAATTGTGCATAAAAAGGAAATAAATTTACACTGAGGAGACAGTGTGAGGAACACGTTATATCTGCGTAAAGGGAGAGGAGATCGTGTTGAAGAAAATTCAAAACTCAAAATATCATGGCCTCTATCGATCAACGATATTCTCTTGTGGATGAGGTCACTATATTTATACATGCAATTACAGGAGATATGGTCCATTACGTTTTAGCAAAAAATGGTCCATTACACAAGGATGATGAAATATAAATGGCAAGTGTTAGTGTCGATATCTTCATCCCTCCATCAGAGATCAAATCCTCTTGTTGCATTGCATATCAGGTGTCCCGCTCAGTCAGCTGCATTCCATTAGGCGCATGGATCATCTGACGGTAGTGGCTTTCCTATAGTTTCCCTCATGTTATCTACCTGCTGGCTTATGTTTGTTCATTACAAAAGCATATACAGTCATCTTTGGTCTTAAAGATTGCAAAGGTTTTCGTTTTAGGGTTTCATTGTCATTTAGGTCTAGGGTTTCATTACGGTATCAAAAGGTGTTTCAAAGTGTCCAATAACAACCAGCAGGCCATGAGGAGGTTCCAGTTTCATCATTAAGTGCTCAAAGATGTGTCTTTCCTCAAAACTCTGTTTTGAGGGAAAACAGAGTATTTTTTCTTTTATGGTACAAATTTATGTAATTTTATTTTCTTCATATGTAAATCACTCCACCTGTAACCCTGGTCTCTTTCCCTAGCCACAGTATCTCTAGCCACCTACAAAACAAGCAAAGCATAGGTCATTCAGTCCATCACAAGTTCTAATAAAGTGAAAAAGCTCAAAACAGAGTAAAAAACAAAGTCATTTTCAAAACATTGTAAAAATGGGTTTTATGAGCCAAAAATTTAAAAGCTCCTTGTTTATAAGTCATTCCTTCAATTTGAAAAGTTCATTTGCACTCCAAGACAAAGTGGAAGCAAGGCAAAGTCGTGGTGGTGAGCAAGTGAGAAAAATTGGTGAAAATCGCTCCAAGACAAAGGCGCGATGCACTGGGCAGGTGGCGTGGCGCGACGCACATATCGTGTGTGGCGCATAGAACCGCAACCTCCAGTGCAAATTAACACGGGTGTGACGCACACACTAGGCATGACGCATTGGGTTTGATGTGCGGCGCATATAGCCGACAAGCCTGAAAACTTCAAAAACTTGCTCCAAATCGCTCAAAACTTGTGGATCATCACTTGTCCAAGTAGGTTGACCCTCTGTCACTGCTTTTCGTCCAAATTTGGTGGTTTTTTTATGGTGTTTGTTGTATGGTGAGTGTTTAAAAGAAACCAAACCCTATCTCTTGAAGTTTCTCAAAGGAAATTGCTACTTAAGGTTAGTATTGATTGTTTTGCTACCAATTCCATCCTTCTATTCCCTCAATCACTCCCTTATTCCATTTTTCCCTTGATTTCGCTATTCCCTAAATTCACACCCCTTATATTCACTAATTCCATATCCCAAATCCCCTTTCCCAAAGTCCCAAATACTCTCTAATTCCCAAACCCTAGTCCTATATCAAAAACTCCTAAATCATTCCCTAATTCCCTATTTCCCTAATTAAACCCTACCCCAATAGTCCCTAAATCCCTCACTATTTTCTCCCTCCACAGTCCCTCATATCACTATTTCCCTTGGTGGCAAAAGTCAAAACACATCACAGCTCACCTATTTCTCATCAAGACAGCTCCAAAATAGTCCATCCACTAGCAGACATGGCATCTGATCCCTCATATGATTATGAAGAGGAGACACACAGTGACTCACCTGCAGAGGTACATGCACCCAGGAGGCCTCATAGAGGTGGCAAACATATTCGAGAGGAACCAACCACCCTTGTTGAGTTACAGGCCTGCCCTCTTGCCATCTCTTGTTTTCAGCACCAGTCCTGCTATGAATTTTGTGAGAAGGTTGCTAACATTCAGTTTCATCATGAGTTGGCTCATTTGTTTGTATTGCATTTACATGATGGTCAAGCCACTCTAGCTGGTGTCACTTTCACATTAACACCAAAATCTATTTCACTAGCAACCAGTATTCCTAACATTGGAGAGCAATGGAACAAGAGGCAGCAAATTGACCGGCAACATTATGAACCATACATCAAGCCCGGTTATTTGAGACAGCTCAGGAGAGTTTTTCCTTTTCAGTACCTCAAAGATGCATATGCTCCTTTAATGAAACTGATCATGAAGTATTTCAGCTGTGAGGGCCGGTTTTCACGTTTATATGCTTATCATATTAGGCTGTTGATGCATTTTACCAGGGTAAGGATGATGAACATCCCTTACTTCATGTGCTGAAATATTGAGAAGATGACCACTCTAGTGCAGCACAAGACTCCTCAGCAGCAGTTCAACAGTATTTACCATTTTGCTCTCATTAAAATTGTGGTCATTCATCAGCTTGGCTTACAGGGCATCACTTGGGAGGACTTCATCTCTCGTGAGTTTTTCAGAGCTCCTCAAGGACCTTCAGAGGCTTTGCATGAGACAGGTGGACCTTCTTATCAGCATGAGGGTCATGAGACACAGACCGCTAGCATGCCGGTGTTTATCACCTATCAGAAGGGCACTAGACGGTTGTTTACAACAGCTAAGCAAGTGTTATCTCTACCCAAGGTGGAAGGGGCCTCGCTTCCATCATCAGCACAACAGGTTCAGGACAGAGGCAAGAGGCCACTATAGGACGAAGGACCATCAGGTGAGTATGAGACTTATTTCATTCTCATTGAGGGTGATGATACTGATATGGGCCCGCAAAGCACAAATCTCAAAGAAATCATTCAAGAGCAGCAGGCGGACATTAATGCCTTGGCCATCAACTTAGATAGAGACCAATGGACAATATAGTACCTGGAGCAAAGGAATAAGCAGCTTGAACACCAGCAAGTGATTATGGAGCTGCAAAACATTCGAGAGAATCGCCAAGCTGCCCAAAGGAGGAGGGTGGAGTTCACTTCACTTGAGCGGGAGGTTAATGCTGATCGGGAGTCATGGCTTGAAAGAGCCAATATCCACTTGGAAAGGAAGCTAGAAAAGGCCATCAATGAGAAGAATATGCTCAGAAACCTATCATGTCATTACTTGTCGAGGAACATGGTGTGCCAAGCTAGAATCAGGAGCTTAAAGGCAAAGTTGAAGAGAGCATCAAGGAGGCAAAAAGAGAATGAAGGACTTTAGATATTGGCTGAGGCTTCCTTGGCCCAACACAATGTTTGATGAAGAAGACTCAGCCCAAATTTCAAAAAATTTGGGGCACTTTTTGTATTTTTGAAATTTTTGGCACAAAAAACAGGATTTTCTGCCCTATGCGCTACGCCACGTGGCGCTCGCTTTTTCTAGGAGCCTCCAAAGCACAAAAAATCAGCATTTTTGGATTTGGCATGGAAAATTATGTTTTCCTACCAATGGCCAAGAAATTTGGACAGGTTTTGAGCCCTCAAAAAGGTCAAAAACACTCAAAAAATGACCTCATTGCCCCTATTTTGACACACAGGGAGCAATGTTGGGAGAACTGACTTTTGGAGGGGAAAATGGAGGCCAAATTGAAAAATTCCACTTAGGTTGGAAAGTAGACAGGTAGAAATTTCCAACAAGCACACTTGGAGCTAATTTGGACACTAGGAAGGCCTCCAAAAGTGAGTCCAAACAGGCGCTACGCATAGAGAATCAGGCGCGACGCATAGAGGAAAAATTGCCAGTTTGACCAAGTATTGCTCTGTTTTTCGCCCAGCTTTGGCCAGTTTGACTTTTTCACTTTCCTAATGGAAAATTTGTGATGTAATTTAATGTACATTGATGGATCATGATGTAAATATGTCAAATTTTCACTTGTAGAGGTAGATTCATTAGTTTAAAAGTTGTTTGAAACTGAATGAATCAGTTCCCTTGTTTCTAGAGGCATGCTGTTCTGTTGCCTAATTTATAGTTCTTAGTTTAGAATTGGTTGAAACAGCTCATAAACATGTGAGTTTGACCCCTAGAGGAAAGGATGAGCTATGGTTATCTATATTATCTTGTTTTTCAGTCATTAGCACGGTTGGACTTTTGAGAAAGCCTTGAGTTTCATTGTACACTCATATCAGCATTTTGGCTAAGGAATTGAGACCAGGATTTGCAGCACTCTGGGATTCATGTGGAAATTTGTCTTGGTACAATGCTTTCTTTTGTAATCTTGAATTTGCTTATGTGTTGTGTATGCCATTTTCTATCTTGTTTCTTCTTAACTAAACAAACAAGAGTGTAAGTAGAATCCATTGAAATTACAGTGCTCTACTTGAAGTTTGCTTTAGTTTCTTGATGCTTTCAGCTGTTTGGAGAGGATCCATGGTTTCTCTTTCCCTCTTCAACTCCTCACCTGTCTAATCTTTCCATCTCACTCAAATTGAAGTGCCAAAAACAATTGCCTACATTGCCCCATTGAGATCTCTACAAGACTGAGCCTCGATCCTCGCACCCAAAATCTACCTTTCCATCTGAGCCAACAAAAACATCATTTCATTCAATCAAACTTTTCACACATATACCTAGCCTAAGATCAGTATTTCTATCAGTCATCTCAAGCCCTCATCGATTATAATTTGCTGAGATTGACCCGGAGAGAGCCCTCTCCTGACCTGGTAGGGCTAGCTACCAGGTTGAGCGTGGTTTGATGTTGGCCCTGGATCCTACCTTCCTCAGCCTAAGGTAAATCTAGGCACTAAAGTAGCTCCAATGAGGATGGTAGCTCCTTAGAGGTGCCAAGAACTACAGGTCTCTGGGAAAGTGGGCAGTGCCTTCGTCCATTGGGCTATGGATTCAATAACTTCAACAAACCAAAACTGAACTCTTGACTTAAAGACTCAATTTCAGGACTGAACGTGACTAAAATTGACTCATTTCAAGACTGAAATTCACTGAAAGACCTGACTCTATCAAACCAAACCAAAACTGAAATCAAACCTCAGTTTTATAGCCTTCACTTCGGTCCCCAAACTGAAGAATGAAAACAGTTCACACTTGCAATGGAATTTAAACAAACTGGTATGTACAATGATGAATAGGACAACAGAAAATAGTTCAAAAATAATACCGTTTGAGTAGCCGACCGTTGATCGGCCCATCGGGATAGTCTTCACCATTCAGCTCTTGCAAAAGGAAAGCATTCTGGCCGTGATATGCAGCAATCTTGTACTGTCCTTTCCAAAGATTTTCAAATTTTCAATGTTTACCTTTCTCTTTGTTCCTTGCATCCCATTTCATCACTATGTCTCCAATTTCAAACCTGTCCACCTTTGCTTTTCGGTCATATATCCTCTTAATTATTTCCTTTAGCTTGGAAGTGTTCTGAAATACCTCCTCTCTAGTTTGCTGCAAATGTATCATTTGATTGATCCTCTGCTACAAACTATCATCTTCATTGCCAGCTTCTTGCAACAATTTGACCACCGGGATAGCCAGAGAGGTCGGGAAGACTGTGTCCACACCGTACACAAGCTCAAAAGGAGACATGCCTATAGATTTCTTTTGACTTACCCTGTCTGCCCAAAGTGCATTGACCAGCTTTTTGTGCCAACTCTTCTTGTTAGTTTCCAGTAGCTTTTTGATAATGTTGACAAGAGATTTATTTGAGGATTCTGCCAATCCATTACCTTGTGGGTAATAGGCAGTCGAATGCCCCAAAGTGATTTGATACTTATGACAAAAGTCAATCATTATTTTCGATTTAAAGGTTGTTGCATTGTCAGTGATCAGCTTATTTGGACAGCCAAAACGAGACAAAATGTTGTTTTCAAGAAATGAGATAATTACCGAATCGGTGGCCTGCCTTGTAGGAATTGCCTCAATCCATTTGGTGAAATAATCCGTCGTTGTGAGGATCCACTTATGCTACGCTGAAGAAGAAGGATGGATCTCACCAATAAAATCCAAACCCCACTACTAAAATGGAGCACTTACTTCAATGGGCTTGACTGATAAAGGCTGCAACTTCCTCTTACCTTGAAAAATTTGACATTCGTGGTAGCTGGCCACTATTTTTTACACACCAGCAAAAGGACTTGGCCAATAATACCCCACTCTCAAGATTTTATTGGCTGTAATTTTCTAGAAAAGATGGCCTCCACAATCTCCCTTGTGAAAATCTTCCATAACCTATTTTGCCTCTTCTTCTACTAAACAGTTCAGCAGGACACCATCGGGATCTTTCCAATAAAGTGCACCATTCATGACACAAAATTTTGCAGCCTTCAATTTTAGTTTCCTACTTTTGTTCTTAGCCATTCCAGGTGGTGATGACAGATTTTGGAGTACATAAACAATGTCCGAATACCAAGGAGAAAGAAGGAAAATTTCTGATACCTGAGCGGGTAGATTTTCTTCATCTTCCTCGGACATAGCAGCAATTAGATTAATATCCAAGGCGTGCAGATTTGACTCAGCCATTAGTTTAGCCAGCCCTTGTCCTTTAATGAGCTTTGTTGGTTTGATTTCCACGTCATATTCTAGCAAGGCAGCAATCCATTTGCCTCTTCTCCCCTCCGGATCTGTTTGAACTAAGAAATCCTTAACAACAGCATTAGGGACATAAGCAAGGATGTGAGAATGCAAAATATAAACCCGAAAATCTTTCAAATTCTTTCCAATGCAAGGGCTTGTTTTTCAATAATATTATACTTCAACGCCGCATCCCTTATGGTTTTGCTGAAGAATGCAATTGGTTTCTCGAGCTGGTCTCTCTTCTGCATCAAGACCGTTGCCATAGTATGATCCGAGACGAATGAAAACAAAATAAAATCCTGAGTATAGTCCGGGTTGATCAAAACCAGAGTTGAAGAAAGAGCTAATTTTACCAAATTAAAAGACTTAACTGCTTCCTCGGTCCACTTTACTGCACTATCCTTTTTGAGCATATTTGTGATTTCCCTTAAATGTTCTACAAGATTGGGCACAAAGCGACGTAAGAAATTTATCTTACCATTAAAGGATTGGATTTCTTTCTTACTTCATGGGAAATCAATCTTTTGAATGGCCTCCACTCAAGCTGGATCGATGCAGATGCCCTCCTTTGAGATAATATGCCCAAGAAGCTTGCCTTCATCCATGGCAAACAAACTTTTCTTTGGATTGAGCGAGATGCCATACTTCCTACACCGCTAAAAAACAATCTTCAAATGATATAGGTGATCTTCATATGTATTGGAGAAAACTGTTAAGTCATCAAGATAAACAACTAGAAAGACATCTTTTTCATTAGCAAATGCTATATCCATCGCCCGTTGAAAGGTTGCACCAGCATTTTTCAATCCAAAAGGCATCTTTGCATAATGAAAAGTTCCCCACGGAGTGGTGAACGCTATTTTGTCACGATCATCCTCATGGACCAAAATTTGGTTATAACCCAAATAACCATCGAGTAGTGACATCCGTGATGCTCCAACTACTCTCTGAAGTATGTGATCCATCTTGGGCAATGGATAGTTGTCCTTCAAGGAAACTTTGTTCAGATTTCTAAAATCAATGCATAACCAGATCTCACATGTTTTCTTGCGAATGGGCACCAAGTTTGAAATCCAATCTGAAAATCTTATGGGAACTATGATACCGACTTTATACAATCGATTCACCTCCTTCTCGATTGAGGGTAGCAGCTTTGGATTTATTCTTCTTATCTTCTGATGAAAATGATTTTGATTTGGCTTGATCGTGATGACATGCTGAATTATGCTTGTGTCATATGCCTTCAAATTTGAATAATCCCAAGAAAATACATCAGTAAAAGAGGATAACAAACTTATATACTTTGCTTTTACCTGTGGAGGCAACGCCTTTGATAATTTTACCATCTTGGGATTTTCAGTTGATCCAATGTTCACATCCTCAACTCCTTTTTCGGTTGGCAGCAAGCTCGGTTTTCTAGCCACATCGTCCTGATCGAAGAGCTCCTCTAAAGGTATTAGACCTTTAGGAATGATGTTGTCTTTGAGCTGCAAAACTTCCATCTGATTGACTTCCATATCCACATCACCGTCATCATACTCCACATCAATAGAAGTGTCCTTGAATTTACCTTTATTTTGCAGAAATTCATCGATCTCATCATCATCTTGAAACACTTGCCAATACCTTTGATTGTCGGGGATTGTTGGGCAATGCTTCATGTGAATCTCAAACTTGTTGTTTGAATTCATTGGAATTTTCAAATTATTTGCTGCTGTTGCAAGTGAATCTGCAATGACATTCTGAGCACGGGGCACACAGGTTATAGTATAATCAGAAAATAATTTCAAGATATCCAATACCACATTGCGGTAGACCCGCATTCAAGGATGCTTAGCTTGGTATTCCCCTTTCACCTGCTTGATAAATAACTCAGAGTCATCATACACTGAAATCCTTTTAGCATTCAATTTTTTAAGAACTTTCAAACCAGAAATTAAAGCTTCATATTCAGCCTCATTGTTTGAACAGTCAAAAGCTAGTTTATAAGAGTAGACCCTTACATTGCTTGGAACTTTGTTTGGGGTTAAAACAGGGCTGCATATCCAAATACCAATTCCAGCACCTTCCCTTCCTACCGCGCCATCAAGTCCATGCTCCACATGCCTGTTTGATCCTCTTCCAAATGCTGAAATTCTTTTTCTTTTCCTTGCTGTCCATCAATATGTTGCTGCTGTCGGATGACTGATTGCTTAGCGGTACTATCAAGTCTTTGCCTTTCTTGTTTTAAGACTTCTCTGAAATTTTCAGTGATCTCGGGAATGTCTTCTACTTCAACTATTTGGCTATTTACATCATTAAAACTATCTAAATACAAAACAAATGATTCTAGATCAGTATGTACATAGTTGATTGGATGATTTACCGGTTTCTCCTTGCTAGTGATCATGCACTTCATTTTCTGTTCCCGGTATAGTTTCCTCATCTGACCGAACACAGGAATGGTAGCATATGAGAAATCAAGCTGCATTATCCCTTTAATATTTGCTCCCGAAGATCTGGAAAGAAGCATATAAAATCTAGGAGGTATATTGGCCACCACTACATCCATCAAAACATTTTTAGCCGGAATCTGATCCAAACTGACCACCAAATCCTTGATAAGATCAATGCACCTTACTCTACCGAAATCGAAAGAGTAGAGGTCATGATATTTTCTAGTGATATCCAATCCCAATTTCTCTATGATGGCCTTAGGCATGAGATTATGAGAGGCTCCGGAATCAAACATATCATTATGTAACACAAAGTCATGCACCCTGAGACTGATATAGAAAGGAGTGACATCACTATCTTGGGACTGACCTTCCAAGGCTGGCCCAAAAATCAACTCGGGACTGTCATCCTCCACGGTTACCATGTCAGATGATGGATCTAAATTCAAAATTTTAGACACCCGACATTTATAATTGATGTTCTTCATTAACTCAGTCAAAGGAATGGATATTTTCAACTTAGCAATTTCATTTTCTAAGTTAAAAATTGAAACTTTTCTACCTCTTTCGTTGGAACATCCTTCTTCTCCGTTTTCTCCTTTGACACATTTGCCTGATTGGGTCTTTCACTTGCTGATGTCGTTTTGGTGGTGTTAGGATCAACTGTCTCTTTTCCCTTTTTCTGCACATTAGGAGGATCATTCTTTGACGCTACTGCCTCCTTCCTTTTTCTGAATTGGATTCACGGGCACATCTCTATTTCGGAGTGAATATTGCCACTACTGAGCTGACAAAGCATTCATGTATCCTCTTTGGTATTCATCGGAGTCTTCCTCAAGAACTATTTCATTTGCCAAAATGAAATTTTCATCCCTTTGTTCAACTGAATTGTCGGAGTACTCCTCATCTTCAGTGATGAAAATTGGCATATCATCGGGCGTAAAGAAATGATTTTCTTTTCCAATCACATTCTCCTCTTCATCTGATTCCGAGCCATGCACAAAATTCTGCTATAGAGGTGTCTGCACTTGCTGCTGCACTGCTTGATCTTGGGCTCGCTGCTCTCTTTGTTTGATCCTATATTGGGGCTGCTGCTGGCCATGGAAGTTAGGATTTCTGACTTGTGGTTCAGACTTGTCAAGTTTCATCCTATCAAGCATCTGCTCCACCTTTCGAAGCACTTGATCTAACGAGGAAGACTCTTCTTTTATTGTGACTTTCTTTTCAGCCTTTGCTCTAGCTCTCTTGGCAAGCAGATTTGCTTCAACGCTGACCGCAATCTTCTGCATGTCTTCCAAAGTGACCGGATCTCTCTCTCTTAATTGATAAGCCATATAAGTATCAAAACCGTCCAGAAACTTTATCAAGGCTAGCCCCATCGGTGGCTTTATATGATCAGGAATTGCATTGTAAACTGAGTTGAATCTAATACAATAATATTGAACAGACTCACCAACATTCCGCTTGATGTGCTCATATTCGGAAAAGATCTGAAGAGGATTTTTCTTCACTTCCCAGCGGTCTAAGAATTGTCTCTGCAGATTGGCCAATGTAGTGATTCTTGCAGCCGGCAAAGCCCTGAACCATTTCCTTACTTCACCACCAAATGTTTGTACAAACAGTCTCATTTTCACATTTTCTGCATCGATCTCATGAAGATCGAAGAAATCTATCATTATGTCCACATGTTGCTGAGCTGTAACACTATGAGGAGTTCCATCAAACAAAGGAATTTTTTTTTTGATTATCGATAGGGATATCATCCAAATTTTGAGGCAGTACAAGAGGTGCAAAACGAGCAGCCATTGCTCTTGGTGGATTTGCAATCGGTCTTGGGGATGTTGGGGGAGTGGGTGTAGCTGATGTATGGGGGGTATGAGAAGGTGTATGTTATATATCTAGGGGGGATAATATGGGGTACCAAGGGAGGTACCCAAGGTAATAATGTAATAATGTAATAATGGGATGGGCCATAGTAATAAATAAGGTGGTTAACCCATATCATGTAAGGGACCATAAGTAGTTAGTAATAATGTAATGGGCCCATGGTATTAGTTGATGGTATGAGGGAACCATCGTAATGACCCATGGTATTATATCTATGAGGCCTATATAGAGGCTAGAGACACCATGTGAAGGAACAATGTCAAGGATTATTGTATGAACAAGCATATGGCTTGTGGAGTGCTCTCCTTCCTTAAGGCGTGAATGTATGGTGTTGCCCTACCTTAAGGGTTTGATCAATAAAGAATCATTTCATATTATTTCTGGGTTTATTTGCATTATCTTATATTTTTATATCAAATCTATAGTATTTCCAGGTTAAATCTATAACAAGTGGTATCAGAGCTATAACAAGTGGTATCAGAGCACTTTCTTGGGCACAAAAGTGGAGAATTTTTTTTTTTAATTTTTTGTAGGATCTCGGGGGTGGCGAGTTTGCAGATCATATCTATATGTTTTGGTGCAAGATATGCAAAATCTAATTGCATATCCGGATTCTTTGTGAAAAAATAGCCGATTAAAAAAAAAAATCGGTTGAATCGGAGTCCGGATGAAGGAGATATCGTTGATCTAAAAATCAGTGGAGTTGCAGACAATTTTTCAAGGCAGTGAGTTTGCAGCACAAATCTGGACGTCCTAGTGCACGATCTGCAAAATATAATTGTAGATCTGGATTCTATGTGAAAAAATAGCCGATTTAAAAAAAAATCGGTCGAATCGGAGTCCGGATGAGGGAGATATAGCTGACTTAAAATCAGCTCTTTTTGCAGAAATTTTGGTGACGGTGGGAGAGTTGCAACACAGATCTGAAATTCCAATGCCTGGATCAAGATTTCTTTCACATGGATAGATGCAGAATGATTGTTCCATTTCCAAAAATAGGTCATAATACGAATTCTGAGCAATATTGACGGAATTGTGACCATTTCAAATTTTCACCAATTTTTTTGTGATGGCGGCCCTAGGTCAGAATTTCAGGGACTTGTATAAATTTGATGGCTCTCATCCAGCCAAATGGCTAACACAAATGGAGAAATATTTTAGATTGAAGTACATCATGGATGATGAGACTCAGATGAGTGTGGGAATAATGTACTTGGACAATGAAAGACGGCAATGGTGGCAATGGCATCAACGTTGATATTGAAGGCCCTTGACTTGGGACACATTTACAAAAGATCTTATGGACCACTTTAACCATAAAGCTAATCTTGTGGATAAGCTCACACAGACAGACACACAACCTAGCAAAGATTTTATTTTTACTGTAGGTTTTAACCTCGTACATAAATTATCTGCATACGAATTCTAAATCACAGAAAAATAAACAATGCGAGAGCATAACACATAAAATACATATACACAAAGATTTTCTCCTGGATCCCAAAACCGGGACTACCAGCTTGATTTTTCATCATATTCCTTTCAATGTTACAATACATATTTATACATGCCGAAGCATCCAATACTATGGACCAAAAACCATCGCGTCCAAAACCATGGACCGAAACCATAGGTAGGTTCGCCCAACCTAATATAGGGTCCAACAAAAAAAATTTCTCGGGGCGCTGCCCCAGACCCCGTAGAGGGGGGCTACCCGGCCCCCTCAAACCCCCCGGACAGGGGGGCTGCTGCCCCCCCTGTGACCCCCCCGCTGTGCAATCGGTGCAACGAAGGGGGGGCTCCACCCCCCTCTAACCCCCGGGTTCACTACGTAGGTTAGTCGTGGAAATAATATAACAAAACCCAACAATCTCCCACTTGTTGTTTTCTTTCCACAGGGGGCCACAGGAGAGCTTAGTCATTTTTCCACCCCCTGAAATGCCCATTGTTTCTCTACACCAAGAGAACTTCTTAGAGCTCAAAGATTTTGTCAATGCATCTGTAGTATTCTTCAAAGTGTCCACCTTTACCAGTAACACCTTTTTGTCTTCTATCATATCCCTCACAAAGTGATACTGAACATCAATGTGCTTTGTCTTTGAATGATAAGCAGGGTTCTTTGCCAAGAAAATTGCACTTTGGCTATCACATTCTATTCTTATAGCTCCATGTACTAACGTCACAATCTCTGCAACCAAACTGCTTCCTTGCTTGCATGAGTGGCTGCCATGTATTCTGCCTTTTTAGTTCATAGTGCCACTACAGATTGTTTCTTACTCATCCAACTAACTGCACCTCCAAATAGGTTAAACACATACCCACTTGTAGATCTTCTCTGATCCAGATCTCCAACCCAGTCTGCATCAACAAAGCTACGAATATCCAACACTCTGTTCAATCCTGGTCTTCCTTGGTAGCACAAACCATCATCACTAGTACCACACAAATACCTGAAAACCCGCTTCACTACTGTCCAGTGTTCCTTCCCTGGTTTTGACATAAACTTGCTCAATACTCCCACTGCATGTGCAATGTCTGGTCTAGTACAGACCATTGCATACATCAGGCTACCGACTGCACTCGCATATGGAACACGGGACATATCCTCTTCCTCTTCTTGTGTCTTGGGACACTGTTCAATAGATAACCTCACACCTACAGGAATAGGAACCTTCACCGGTTTACTATCCTACATATTAAACCTCTGCAGTATTGTCTCGACATACTTCCTCTTGTTTAACCAGAGCTTCCTCTTTACCTGATATCTTTTAATTTCCATGCCCGAAATATAGTTTGCAACACCAAGATCTTTCATGTCGAATTTGGAGGATAATTGGGTCTTCAAATCTTGGATAATTTCTTTGTCATTTCCAACCAACAACATATCATCCACATACAAGACCAGATAAATACCACAGCCACCAATTAATTTAAAATACACACAATGATCTGCTTTGCTTCTGGTGAAGCCAAGTCCTCGTATAAATGTATCAAATTTCTGATACCACATCCTTGGTGACTGTTTTAACCCATACAGAGACTTCTTTAACTTGCATACCAGTTCTTTCTTACCCTTCACCGCAAAGCCTTCAGGTTGCTTCATCTAGATTTCCTCTTCCAAATCCCCGTGAAGAAATGTTTTCTTCACATCCATCTGTTCTACCTCAAAATCAAAAGCAGCAGCAACAGATAAAAGTAACCTAATAGAAGTTACCTTAGCAACAGGAGAAAAAATATCACCAAAATCAATTCCCGGCACCTGGGAATAACCTTTTGTTACAAACCGAGCTTTATATTTCTCCACCTTCCCTTCTACATTTGTCTTCTTTTTGAACACCCATTTTCTGCCAATGGGTTTCCTTCCAGCTGGCAACTCCACCAGATCCCAAGCCTCATTTTTGTGCAAAGATGTCATTTCATCAACCATGGCCTCTTTCCAGAGTTTTCCATCCTCTGAATCTACTGCTTCCTTCACAGTTCTGGGATCATCATCAGTAACAGACAAAGAAAAATTTGAACAGAAAGCAGAAGGACTATACCTTTCTTGCTGCCTTCTTTCTCGAACTGATTTTCTCACAGCTAGAGTTTGTGGCTCTTCATCTTCTGATTCCTCCTCTACTGCAGAGTCTGATTCTTCCTCCTTTAGCTCAAACTCTATCTTCTCAGGTTCCTTTGGTTGGACTTCATGTTTAATAACATCTTTTACCTCTCTAAACACGACATCTCGGCTATACACCACCTTCCGTGTGATTGGGTTCCAAAGCTTATAACCCTTTAAACCATCCTTATACCCAATAAAGATGCACTTTTCAGATTTACTATCCAACTTGGTTCGTTTCTCCTTTGGAACATGTACATATGCATCACATCCAAATACCCTCAGATGTAAAAGTGAGGGTTTCTTACCAGTCCATACTTCTTGTGGAGTCTTATCCTCCAACGATGATGAAGGTGACCTGTTGACCAAGTTACATGCAGTATCCACCGCCTCTGCCCAGAATTCCTGTCCTAACCCGACACCACTGAGCATGCTTCTTGCCCTTTCCATCAACGTCTTGTTCATTCTTTCTATGACTCCATTTTGCTGAGGTGTATATGGACTAGTCTTCTGCCATGCTATATCACACTTCTTACAGAATTCTTCAAATTCCTTGCTACAAAACTCTCCACCATTATCTGTCCTCAACACCTTTATCTTCTTCTTTGTCTTATTTTCCACCAGAGCCTTAAATTCTTTAAACCTGTCAAAGACTTCAGATTTCTTCTTAAGGAAATATATCCATGTATTCCTTGAGAAGTCATCTATAAATGATACATAGTACACAGAATTACCCAATGATGGAACTTTCACAGGTCCAAACACATCACTGTGCACAAGCTCTAATATCTATTTCGCCGTCTTAGCACTAGAGGGGAAACTCACCCGATTTTGCTTCCCATATACACAATTTTCACAGAAATCAAGATCCAAAGAGCTATTACTCATACCTTCTACCATACCTTTACCATGAAGTATTCGAAGGCCCTTCTCTCCAATATGTCCAAGCCTTTGATGCCACAGCATGGTCTTCTCTCCAGAGACCACTAGATTTTCAGCTCCACTTTCAGGAACCACAGAACTGTTGCACCCATCAACAACAGTGCTACCTTGCAGCTTGTACAGAGTTCCAGTCTGAACTCCCCGCATCAATACCAGTGCTCCCCGAACCATCTTGCAGGTATCCTTCTCGAACACTGTTTTTACACCTGCATCATCCAACTTGCTTACAGAAATTAGATTTCTGGCTAATGCAGGAATATGCAGAACACCCAGAAGTGTTCTAACCCTTCCACCTTGCAACTTCAACTTTACTTTTCCGCGACCAATGATTCTAGCCTTCCTATCATCTCCTAAGAAGACATCACCACCATCATATTTCTCATACTCGCAGAACCACTCTCTATGGGGAGTGAAGTGAAAGGATGCACCTGAGTCAATCAACCATGACTCATGATCTAGATGTGTACTTGAAGAATCCAAGTACACATTCCCACCTTCATCTGAGGTGGTTTTCGCCTCTGCAGAAGAAGCATCATCAGATCCCTTTCCTTTATCAGGAGCTTTAGATTTACAGTCTCTTTTGAAGTGCCCTTCCTTTCCGCATTTCCAGCACACCACCTTTACAGGTTTTCCTGGAGATTTAGATCTCCCACTCGATGACTTATTTTTGTTTCTATTCTGGGACCGTCCTCGTACAGACAAGGCATCACCATTCTGGCTCTCCATATTTTTCCGTCTCATCTCCTCCGTCAGCAAGGTTGAGACTATTTCATCAAACTGTAAAACAATTGCATTGCTACCTATTACAATAACCAAACTATCCCACGAATCTGGTAGAGAACACAACAAACTGATGCACTTATCTTCATCTGAACTTTTAATATCAACAGACACTAACTGACTTACCACAGTATTAAATGCGTTCAGATGCTTTGTCACCAATTCTCCATCTTTCATCCTCAGGTTATACAACTTTTTCCGCAGGAACAGTTTATTCACCAGAGACTTAGATTAGTACAAAGTCCCTAACTTGTCCCACAAAGCCTTTTCCGTAGCTTCCCCTGATACATTCAACAATACTGAATCTGAGACACACAATCGTATTGTGCACTTTGCCTTCCGATCCAACTTCTTCCATTCTTCATCGGTCACTCCCGTTGTTTTAGTACCTGGATCTACTGCGATCCACTAATCTTTATCCACCAACAGATCCTCCATCTTGAGTTTCCACAACTCAAAACTCTGGCCATTGAACTTCTCGATCTCTATCTTTCCGCTGCCTTCCATCTTCTTTCACCACCAGAATCGATCTCATAGTTCTCCCACTGAACAGGGTCTACCACAGGCCCGAGCGAAACCCCTCAGCAACAAAGGCATCTTCTTGAAGCCCAAACAACTCCGATACCAAATGTAGGTTTTAACCCCCGTACAAAAATTACCTGCATACGAATTCTAAATCACAGAAAAATAAACAATGTGAGAGCATAACACATAAAACAAATATACACAGATATTTTCCCCTGGATCCCAAAACCGAGACTACCAGCTTGATTTTTCATTATATTCCTTTCAATGTTACAATACATATTTATACATGCCAAAGCATCCAATAGCATGGACCAAAAACCATCGTGTCCAAAACCATGGACCGAAAACCATAGGTAGGTTCGCCCAACCTAATATAGGATCCAAAAAAAACAAATTCTGCCCCCCTCAAACCCCCTAGACAGGGGGGGTTGCCACCCCCCCTATGACCCTCCTGCTGCGCAATCGGGGCAACGAAGGGGGGGCTCCGCCCTCCCTCTAACCCCCCGGTTCACTACGTAGGTTAGTCGTGGAAAGAATATAACACAAACTTTACAGGAAAGAAGGAAACCAAGGAACCAAAAGGGTTAATTTCTGCTGGTATCTCCTTATTGCAGGTTCATGGATTGATTCAGAAGGAGAAAATCATTGTGTCTATAAATCCAAGTTGCAAGCAAAATCTCATAAATGTCAGCTTGGCAAAAAAATTGCAAGTTCCAACAAAACACATTGAAAATACACAAGTTGATGATGAGGATGTTCAAATTTATAAGGATTTGAAGATTTCTATGGATAAGTATGTGTTGCATGGTGATTTTTATACTTTAGAGATGGATAATATGGATGTTGTTTTGGGATATCCTTGGATGGAATCTGCGGGTACTATCAATATTAATGTGCAGAAGAAATTCCTGAAGCTGTGGCATAAAAAGAGGAAAATTACATTACAAGATATTTCCATCAATAAATAGGTAGAGTACATGGAGGCTGAAGCAGAAGATGTTCCAGGGACTGACATATCAGATGATGAGCCTTTGATGATCGACAATCAAACACAAACAGAGGTTGAAGCAGAAAAGGTTACAGGTACATCAGATGAGGGCTCAATGGTTGAAGTCATATTAGAAAAGAAGACACCACAACAGGCACCACAGTAGGGTGAATTAAAGAAAAAGACACCGTGGGGTACAACTTCAACATATCATCACCCACATCACCCCGCAAGACAACCATCAAGATGGCAACCAATTAGCCACACAGACAACAACCCCCGCAGAACAGATAGAGAGGAGCGAAGATCCACCTACTACACATCAACACAAAAGAGCTACCACGGTCAACTTCCATCTCAAGCGAGCGAGGAACTAGTGAGACCAAGGGCTCACCTCTCTCTTGGATGGCTAGATGCACGTGCATGGTACCAGTGGACTACTCTTTTGAGTAGATTTTATTATTTGTGTTCTTCCCATGTTTCGGGGACGAAACATGCTTAGGGGGGTGGAATGTTATATATCTAGGGGGGATAATATGGGGTACTAAGGGAGGTACCCAAGGTAATAATGTAATAATGGGATGGGCCATAGTAATAAATAAGGTGGTTAACCCATATCATGTAAGGGACCACAAGTAGTTAGTAATAATGTAATGGGCCCATGGTATTAGTTGATGGTATGAAGGAACCATGGTAATGACCCATGGTATTGTATGTATGAGGCCTATATAGAGGCTAGAGACTCCATGTGAAGGAACAATGTCAAGGATTATTGTATGAACAGGCATATGGCTTGTGGAGTGATCTCCTTCCTTAAGGAGTGAATTTATGGTGTTGCCCTACCTTAGGGGTTTGATCAATAAAGAATCATTTCATATTATTTTTGGGTTTATTTGCATTGTCTTATATTTTCATATCATATCTATAGTATTTCCGGGTTAGATCTATAACAATGTTATATATCTAGGGGGGATAATATGGAGTACCAAGGGAGATATCCAAGGTAATAATGTAATAATGGGATGGGCCATAGTAATAAATAAGGTGGTTAACCCATATCATGTAAGGGACCACAAGTAGTTAGTAATAATGTAATGGGCCCATGGTATTAGTTGATGGTATGAGGGAACCATGGTAATGACCCATGGTATTGTATGTATGAGGCCTATATAGAGGCTAGAGACTCCACGTGAAGGAACAATGTCAAGGATTATTGTATGAACAGGCATATGGCTTGTGGAGTGATCTCCTTCCTTAAGGAGTGAATTTATGGTGTTGCCCTACCTTAGGGGTTTGATCAATAAAGAATCATTTCATATTATTTCTGGGTTTATTTTCATTATCTTATATTTTCATATCATATCTATAATATTTCCGGGTTAGATCTATAACAATGTTATATATCTAGGGGGGATAATATGGAGTACCAAGGGAGGTACCCAAGGTAATAATGTAATAATGGGATGGGCCATAGTAATAAATAAGGTGGTTAACCCATATCATGTAAGGGACCACAAGTAGTTAGTAATAATTTAATGGGCCCATGGTATTAGTTGATGGTATGAGGGAACCATGATATTGTATGTATGAGGCCTATATAGAAGCTAGAGACTCCATGTAAAGGAAAATAGTCAAGGATTATTGTATGAACATGCATATGGCTTGTGGAGTGTTCTCCTTCCTTAAGGAGTGAATGTATGGTGTTGCCCTACCATAAGGGTTTTGATTAATAAAGAAGCATTTCATATTATTTCTGGGTTTATTTGCATTGTCTTATATTTTTATATCAGATCTATAATATTTCCAGGTTAGATCCATAACAAGTGGTATCGGAGCACTTTCTTGGGCAAAAAAGCTAGAGAATTTTTTTTTTTACAGGATTTTGGGGGCGGCGAGTTTACAGATCAGATCTATACGTTTTGGTACAAGATCTGCAAATTCTAATTACAGATCTGGATTCTATGTGAAAAAATACCCAATTAAAAAAAAAATCAGCTGAATCGGAGTCTCGATGAAGGAGATATCACTGATCTAAAAATCAGTGGTGTTGCAGACAAATTTTCAAGGCAGCAAATTTGCAGCGCAGATCTGGACGTCCTGGCACAAGATCTATAAAATCTAATTGTAGATCTGGATTATTTGTGAAAAAATACCCAATTTCAAAAAAAAATCAGTCGAATCGGAGTCCGGATGAGGGAGATATCGCTGATTTAAAATTAGCTCTTTTTTGCAGAAATTGTGGTGATAGCGGGAGAGTAGCAGCGTAGATCTGAAATTCTAGTGTGTGGATCAGGATTTCTATCACATGGGCAGATTCAAAATGGTTGTTCTATTTCCGAAAACAGGTCATAATACGAATTCTAAGCAATATTGACGGAATTGTGACCATTTCAAATTTTCGCCATTTTTTTTTTTTTTGTGATGGTGGCCCTAGGTCAGAATTTCAGGGACTTGTATAAATTTGATGGCTCTCATCCAGCCAAATGGCTAGCACAAATGGAGAAATATTTTAGATTGAATTACATCATGGAGGATGAGACTCAGTTGAGCGTGGGAATAATGTACTTGGACAATGAAAGACGACGATGGTGGCAATGGCATCAATGTTGCTATCGAAGGCCCTTGACTTGTGACACATTCAAAAAAGATCTTATGGACGACTTTGACCGTAAAGCTAATCTTGTGGATAAGCTCACATAGACAGACACACAGCCTAGCAAAGATTTTATAGAAAAGAAGGAAACCAAGGAACCTAAAGGGTTATTTTCTTCTGGTATCTCCTTATTGCAGGTTCATGGATTGATTCAGAAAGAGAAGATCATTGTTTCTATAAATCCTAGTTGCAAGCATAATTTCATCAATATTAATTTGGAAAAAAAATTGCAAGTTCCTGCAAAACACATTGAAAACACATAGGTGGACGATGAGGATGTTCAAGTGTATAAGGATTTGAAGATTTCTATGGATAAGTATGTGTTGCATGGTGATTTTTATACTTCAAAGATGGATAATATGGATGTTGTTTTAGGATATTCTTGGATGGAATCTATGGGTACTATAAATATTAACGTGCAGAAGAAATTCCTAAAGCTCTGGTATAAAAAGAAGAAAATTACATTACAAGATATTTCCATCAATAAACAGGTTGACGCAGAAGATGTTCCAGGGACTGACATATCAGATGATGAGCAGTTGATGGTCGACAATCAAACACAAACAGAGGCTGAAGCAGAAAAGGTTACAGGTGCTGATACATCAGATGAGGGCTCAGTAGTGGAAGTAATATTGGAAGATAAGACACCACAGTAGGCACCACAACATAACAGTCAGGCTCCCGTAAGGGGTGAATTAAACAAAAAGCCATCGTGGGTTAAAACTTCAACATATCATCACCCACATGACCCCATAAGACAACCATCAAGATGGCAACCAATTAGCCACACGGACAACAACCCCCGCAGGACAGATAGAGAGGAGCGAAGATCCACCTACTACACATCAACACAGAAGAGCTACCACGGTCAACTTCCATCTCAATCGAGCGAGGCACCAACGAGACCGAGGGTTCACCTCTCTCTTGGATGGTTAGATGCACGTGCATGGTACCAGTAGACTACTCTTTTGAGTAGATCTTATTATTTGTGTTCTTCCCATGTTTCGGGGACGAAACATGCTAAGAGGGGTGGAATGTTATATACCTAGAGGGGATAATATGGGGTACCAAGGGAGGTACCCAAGGTAATAATGTAATAATGGGATGGGCCATAGTAATAAATAAGGTGGTTAACCCATATCATGTAAGGGACCACAAGTAGTTAGTAATAATGTAATGGGCCCATGGTATTAGTTTGATGGTATGAGGGAACCATGGTAATGACTCATGGTATTGTATGTATGAGGCTGATATAGAGGCTAGAGACTACATGTCAAGGAATAGTGAAGGATTATTGTATGAATAGGAATATGGCTTGTGGAGCATTCTCCTTCCTTAAGGAGTGAATGTATGGTGTAACCCTACCTTAAGGGTTTGATCAATAAAGAATCGTTTCATATTATTTCTGGGTTTATTTGCATTATCTTATTTTTTTATATCATATCTATAGTATTTCCGGGTTAGATCCATAACAAGTGGTATCAGAGCTATAACAAGTGGTATAAGAGCTATAACACTGTATGTGGAGGTGAAGCAATCTTAGATGTTTGAGGAGTAGAAGGAGTGGATGGAGGTGACACTACAACAGATTTTTGATCAGAAACAATAGGCTGCACAGGAATGGTAGGAATGAAAGGAGGTTCGGTGGGAATTCTTGAGCTAGATGCAATTGCAGATGACCCAAGGGTTGCAGAAGTAGTCTCTAAGAAATCAGCGATATTAGAATCCACAATTGAAGTTTGGAGCTGGTTCAAGATATAATCGTCAATGGATTTATTGGCCCTTTCAGTTTCAAGATTTCTAATAAACTCAAGATTTAATGTAGTTGAAGCAACAACACTTTCAAATTTGGTTTCAAACAAAGACAACTCGAATTGTTCATCAAACTCAAGATCCTCGAGATACTCAAAGCCAACAGGACATGATTGAGCTTTGAACATGGGAATCACAGAACTTCCTTGGCGAAGGATTCTCAGAATAAGATTGGGATTTTCGTACACATGAGGGGGATCAGGATCCGGATTTGCTCTGGTATGTCTTCTGGAAGCTAGTGTGCTATTATTTCCAAGAAATCAAATGGACATTAACAACTTGTTCAGCCTATCAAATCCTAAACTTATCATCCAAAATCTTAGAATTATCAGATGTACTAGGGTGATCTGCAAGTTAGATATTCCGTTTATAAGACTAGATCGGAGATTCACTGAAGTAGCTTTTATCTACTTGCGCTAATGCAAATCAAAAGAATTTCGAAGGCTACCTGGCTAATCTTCAGGCTCTGTCTATAGTTTATAAAACGAAGAACACTAACAAACAAACAATCTTCCCCAGTATGGTCGCCACTATGTTAGTGCCTAGATTTACCTTAGGCTGAGGAAGGTAGGATCCAGGGCCAACATCAAACCATGCTCAACCTGGTAGCTAGCCCTACCAGGTCAGGAGAGGGCTCTCTTCGGGTCAATCTCAGCAAATTATAATCGATGAGGGCTTGAGATGACTGATAGAAATACTGATCTTAGGCTAGGTATATGTGTGAAAAATTTTGATTGAATGAAATGATGTTTTTGTTGGCTTAGATGTAAAGGTAGATTTTGGGTGTGGGGATTGAGGCTCAGTCTTGCAAAGATCTCAATGGGGCAAGGTAGGCAATTGTTTTTGGCACTTCAATTTGAGTGAGATGGAAAGATTAGACAGGTGATGAGTTGAAGAGGGAAAGAGCAACCATGGATCCTCTCCAAACAGCTGAAAACATTAAGAAACTAAAGCAAACTTCAAGTAGAGCACCGCAATTTCAATGGATTCTACTTACACTCTTGTTTGTTTAGTTAAGTAGAAACAAGAGTGTAAGTAGAATCCATTGAAATTGCAGTGCTCTACTTGAAGTTTGCTTTAGTTTCTTGATGTTTTCAGCTGTTTGGAGGGGATCCATGGTTGCTCTTGCCCTCTTCAACTCCTCACCTGTCTAATCTTTCCATCTCACTCAAATTGAAGTGCCAAAAACAATTGCCTACCTTGCCCCATTGAGATCTCTGCAAGACTGAGCCTCGATCCTCACACCCAAAATCTACCTTTCCATCTGAGCCAACAAAAACATCATTTCATTCAATCAAACTTTTTTACACATATACCTAGCCTAAGATCAGTATTTCTATCAGTCATCTCAAGCCCTCATCGATTATAATTTGCTGAGATTGACCCGGAGAGAGCCCTCTCCTGACCTGGTAGGGCTAGCTACCAGGTTGAGCGTGGTTTGATGTTGGCCCTGGATCCTACGTTCCTCAGCCTAAGATAAATATAGGCACTAACAACAAGCTTAGTAATTTCAATGGGAGCCGAAAAAGAAGCCTTCATGACCTCAATTTCCTCTATCGTGGCAAAGAAATCATCCTTTTAAATTTTCGTAAAATACTCCACCTTGAGATCATCGTTTTTTAAATTCTCGTAAAAGACTCTACCTTGAGATCATCTTTTTTTGGTTCATTCAATTTTCAACGCATTAACTTACAGATAAAAAAAAAGGAGCTGAAAATTCTCATGGTTTGTAATGAAGCATGGTAGTTTTTAATTTATGATGAGAGATAATAAGTGGTAAGGAAGTATTTATTTATTATTTTAAAGTTGAAAAAAAAAATCTAAATTTCAAGTTACAACCTGTGCTCTCTTCGAAGATGTGGATTCAAGGTTTCTATCTTTACCTTTTTGGTATTAATAGGGAAGAAAATATGTGCCACTCCTACTTACCATAAAGACTTGAACATTAATGTAATCGAGCTCTCTCACAAAGTGATGATTATAAGGGTGAAACAATTATGAAAGACATGAGAGTAAGATTTGGAAGCCAATAAAGTTGTCTAAGTTGAATACTTAAAAGTCATTGGGTTAATTCAAGAACTTCATGGAAAATTTTGATATTTTTTATGTAATGTGTCATGTGACAAATAAATTTGGGAGTCAAAAGCATTGAATGTAAATGGGTGCATTTTCAGTCATACCCGACACCCAAGTCCATTAAAAGTTGATGTCAAATTAAAAGTCTGGAGTCAAAAAGAAATTTAGAGTCAAAACAAAAGTGTCATTGATTGTAATGGGCGCATGATCAGGGGATCCCAACGCCCAAAGTGTGGCCAAAGTGTTGTAAGGACAATTTGAAGAGTTATCACAGTTGTTGCTTGCAGCAAAAAGGAGCAAGAAGTGCTCAGGAGTAAGTTTCAAGTGAAAGGAACCATTGACCAAGTTCAAAGGAGATAACTTGGTAAAGTGATTCAATTGTAGGTTATAGTGAAAAAGGTGAAGTTCACGAAAGGAGAAGAAAATGAAGATATAGATTCTAAAGAAAGGCCACGATGATGCCATAACAATTGGAATTGGTGATAAAGAGAAAGATATCATTGAATTAAAGGCACGACTTAATGTGCTAGAGGATCTGTTACAAAGATAGAGACACAAATGGGTAATAAAGCGAATAATTAAATGGCCAATTAAATAGTTGATGGAAAGAATACTGAAGCGCAAACTGAAATTTTTAGAAGAAAAGAAACTCTAGACAAATATATACATTTGTGAACCAGAGCAAGGATCATTTCTTGGTGACGAGGATGATGAATCTATGGATATGGACACCAATAAGAAAATTGAAGAAGATGAGGAAGAGTTAGTGAGCAACTTGAAGGATTGTATGCTACATGTTAGGGTCCTATAATAATAGGATTCATAATTTTGAATTGGATATGATTAGTCTTGTAATATTGTGCATACCTTTGCTTTTCTGTAAATGTTTTCCATATTAAAGATTAAAAAATGTAAAGAGGGTATGTCCTAAACATGGAAAATTTTAGGGGCTAATGTTTGCCCAGTGGGCTAATTTTCCATGATTTTTCCACAAAAAAGATTCGCCAACTTCCAATTTTATAAAATACGATTCGCCCAAATTTTAGAATATAAAATTATTTTACCTTAAAAATCGCCAACATTGTATAGAGGCTATATAAAAAATCATTATAAATTTGAATAATTTTACAAATATATCAATAAACATTTTATAGTTTGCATATTAGGGATTAGTGAGATTCGCCAATGTTTTAAACTTCAAGAAATTTTTCCATCCTTAAAATTTTCCCTGGTCCTAAAATAATAATCAAGGGACAAAAGAAAAACAAAAGTGAAAAAAATGAAATCCAAACAAAAAAACATATCATGAAAGTGTGCATATTCAAATGCCACTCCTCTCAGTTTACTTTTTGCAAATAAGGTTGTGTGCAGCTTTTCATAAATGCCACAATCCATGACAGTCAAATAGCTTAATCTTGACTAGTTCATGCTTTAAATTTCATTTTTATAGATAGAGAATAAATATATGGCCGATCTGTTTAACCTTGGCAGATTAGTAGTTAGGTAGAGAAATAAAAATTTCCTCCTAAGCTTAATCTAAGCCATTAGAAGATATACGGTTAGAATTAGATAGTTTACTTGTCAAAATAAAAAGAAAGAAAGGGTTTGCTAGCCTAAATGCACCCAATAAAGTGAACAAAAAATGTTAGGTTAAGTAAAGGGTAGGTACAAGAAAGGTTGCAAAAGTACAAGGTTGTTAAAGCATAAGTACATTCATAATGCTTAATCCTATGTTTTAGTGTGCAGGAGCAGTTATGAAAGTGAAAGGATGTTCACAAATTGATTTGGTTAACTTCCCCTCATTTCATTTCCCCCCCCACTACATACTTACTAATTTCCCCATTATCCCATCATTTCTTATGAAAACATCCTTTCCCTTCATTTTAACCCTTACCCCTTGGTTTCCCACATTTCCCTAGCAAATTACCCTCCAAAACTAAATCCCATACTCAAAACCCCTTTTCACTAGTGTGAAACCCTTTCCCCATGGAAAAAATCGCCTTCCCCCTCAATAATTTCCCTAAATACCCATAAAAAACCCATAAAACCCCCCTTTTCCTAAGTTTAAATTCCCCCTCTGCATTACTTAGTTAACTCCGCCATACCATTATTTCACCTAAAAAACCCATAAAACCCCTTTATTCTAAGTTTTGTTTCCCCATCCCGATATTAATTTTACATTAGAAACTTAATGTATTTTTACAATCCCGCCCATATACTAATATTAACATTTAGCTCTAATTATTTAATTCCCCCTATACATATATCCTGTATTAAAATAATTCCCGCATACACATTAAACCCTGGTGCCATTGTATTAAACCCGCTCATTATATTTTTAACCCACACCATATTCATTAATTAATTACAGTTAAGTGTAATTAATCCCCCCGAGCCCCGCAAGTCTCTGCCCTTATTCCCTTCGTGCATTTCCACCACACGACAATTGTTAGATCTTGCACCTCTAGATCTGACGACGCACATCCATATTGCGTTGATTTCTTTTCCGAGTTTTACCTGCTCGAGAGCACGCGAGATTCGCAGTTTTGCTCGGGCCCCTTTCGATTACGTGGCAACTTTGGGTTAACTCGCGTGCTCTCGGGGAAATACTGCCCGATTGCCAAAAGCGGTGCAATGGCCCCCGAAACCGCCTCCCTGCGTAGGCCAAAACCATCCACTGTTCATTGTGAAATTCCACGCCAATTCTACCCGTTACCCATTAAAAGGCCGAAGACACTCATTTTCACTCTTTTCGCTCATTCAAATTGTGAAAGTTTCCTTAGCCATTTGCACCACCTTGAGCCTCTTCAACCAAATTTAACCACTGATTACCTCCTGAACATGCTCCGGACTCCGTCCACAGACTTCCTTGTTCAATAAAGCCATTCATTACCTTCCCCGCAGACCTATGCTTTATTAATGATTGTTTTATTTTGCAGGTGATTAGAAGGCTAGAAGCTTGGATAAACAGTTTTGATACTAGTTCCAAAACCTGTTTACTCCAAGATTCGCAAGGAAATATATTCAAAGGTTTCATTTAGCAGGAGTTTTGTGTACAAAGAGAAAATCAAGTTTAAACCAGAGATAGAGCAGAAGGAAACAATTTACACAGTAATGGTTAAAACAGAGATGAAGTCATTTTCACCAGCACAACAAAATATTCTTACAAAATACTCTCCAAGAAACATTTTGTATTCTACATGTGTCTTTTAGTAAAAATCATTTTTACTAAAAACACAGAAGCATGAAAGAGTGAGTAAGATTTACAGTAAAAGGTAAAAATGAAAGTAGGTGACAGAGCATTCATGGTAAAGAAGGTAGATAAAGTGTATTAGATGAAAGTTCATAAGTAAATATGACATCTAGCGTGAAGACCAAATAGCCAAGTAGCTTAAAGGGAAAAGGATCAAAGAATAAAGGACAACAAAACCTAAATAACAGGGACAACAAACAATATTTCAATAGCTGTCTCTATCTTCTTGCATGAAGATATTTCATTTTCCTAGATTAGTTCTCAATGCAGTTTGAGATATTTTGTAAATTATTTCTATATAAATACTTCATAATTCAAAGTATTAGAGTGTGGATTACTATACATTTGTAGAGTTATTTTGATCTTAAACCTAAGGGTGATTGTACCAATATTCAAGTCAACAGACTAGAGCAAGTCATAAAAGCATTTCATTACGGGATTCATGAGATGATCTCTTTGCAGTGAAGTATATTCTTTGTCTGATTTTGTTACTTTCTTATGTGTTTCATAAACTTAAATGTTATCCAAATTTGAATGAGTTAACTGGAAATATCACTCGAAACTTGTTTAAGTACACTCTGTTTTGCACAGTTAGTCATTTATATGTTTTTCCTCTTATATCCAGATTTGGGAACCCTTAATTTCTCTCCCATCTTGGTTGACCTCTTTCATTCTCTTCATAATCCGGCCTAAGGAAACCTTAATTTATCCCTGGATCCGATTAGAAACCACTTCACAATCCAACCTTTGAGATCTGTAATAACTCACTTAGCTTGCCTTGTAGACACTGTTTTTAGAACTTAATCCAGTCCAGTTTGTCTGATATTGACTCCATAGCCCAATGGTAAAAGCAAATCTATGTTCATCTAAGTAAGTGATCCCACCACCCAAATACAAATCAAAACCCAATCAAGCTTACATAACTAGCCTAAAATCAAGTAACTAAACAAAGTTAAATAAAAAAGAGAGAGCCCTCTCTGAGGTTAGGAAGGCTAGATCCTAATCTGCAAAGTAGGTTTGTGGTTACCTCGGTGATTTATTTCCTTAACCTTGGAGAAATTTCTTAGTGATAACACTACATAAGGAAAGGATGCATGAACTCATAAGAGAGACCTCCAAGTCTCATGATTTTGAAACTAATACTCATTTTGTGTTTTCAGGTAGTGGAGAATCACAAGAAACTGAGAGTAAGCTGGAAATTAAGGAAGCTCAGGAACCATTGGAGGAACCTATGAAGTCTACAAAGGCATATATAAGGAGGTTGTTGCTGCATAAATGGATTTTTTAGAGGATTGGTTGGACAATCCAAAGAACAATTGTGAATAAAATGAAATGATGATGAACAACAACAATTTCATAGAGGATGAGGATGAGGTTTCAATGAAGAAAATGTAGCAGAAAAGTGGCAGTAATGAGGATGACTTCTAGGAGAAGAGGCAGAGAATGATAGAAGATGAGTTGTATCCTAGTGAATTCATGGAGGACAAGAGTCATTTTCAACAAAGAATCGGTGATTTTTATGAGCATGAAGACAAGTTGGACATGACAATTGAAGAGATTAGAACATTGATGGTGAAAGTGTCCTAAAAGAGACATATTGCAGGAAGGAAAGAAGATGAAAGCAACTTGTTGATGACAAAAAAACAAGCATACATCAACAAGGAGAAGGGATAATTGCAACATAAAGTTTGGAAACCTAGAAGACAGAAAATGATAACAATAGAATGGCAACAATATGACAAAATAATTGCTCAGCGACAGACTAAAGTTTGGGATCCAGGAGGATGTATAATCAATTATGAAGACATATGGTTGGTATACCATGAATTATTTTACCTGGGGAGTCTAATGTGGATGCATCTAACCTAGGGAAATTGTTTACTAGAGGAGTTAGTTTACAAAGTTAGGATTTATTTAATTATTGTATTTTCCTATAGTTTTAGGAGAAAATGACAATTCTTGTAAATAGGAGAATATTCGATAGTATTGTGGAAGGTTTAAGAATATTATGGATTAATTATCTCTTATCTAGGGATAAGGGATTGGATGAGATATTTTATGGATATGAGAGATATTTTGGGAGTTAGTTTAGGGGTCTAGAACCTACCTTGGCTTCTAATCCATTTGTATAAATTGAGGTGAGCCCATGAGGCATGGATGTATGTATTGTGTGAGTGAGTGAGAAGTCATAAGAGGCCAATGAATAGGCCATGAGTTCTCCTGTAAATATTATATTTCTTTAATGAATTATTTGAGAGTTTATGTGTACTTAATATTGTATGAATTTTAGCTAGTTTTAGTTTTATGTGGTGTGTTAATTTATAAGTACAGGACCTATGGTTAGACCTGCGTCACTTCTAATCTGAGGAAGTAGTGCATGAGACCCATGTCCTTCATTTCAAACTATCTTGCAAGCTCCTCCTTGCAAGATCTGATCAACTGCTTATCACTAGTTAAAATCAAACGATCAACATATAAGACAATAATTAACAATTTACCTTCTACCAAGATATGATAGAGGTTACATCCGCTTCAATTTTGGTGAAGCCAAAACCGATGAGATAGCTATCGATTTTGGTGTACCAAGCACAACGTGCTTGCTTGAGACCGTACATTGCTTGCTTGAGTCTCCACACATGAGACTCCTAATCAAAAGTCTTCAATCCTTATGGTTGTTCGATAAACACCTCCTCCTCAATAAACCTATTGAGGAAAACTATTTTTACATCCATCAGGTGGATCTTCCAACCCAGCTATGCAACCAGATCAAGAATTGATATAATGGATGAGTACCTTGCTACATGAGCAAAGGTCTCCTCATAGTCAATCCATTCAAATTGAGAGTACCCCATTGGCCATAAATCTAGCCTTGTATTTTTCTGCGCTTTCGTCTGCTGCATGCTTTACCTTGAAGATCCATCTCGAACTCACTAGTCTTGGGACCACTTTCCAAACACTGTTATTTACAATGGATTCATATTCCTCCACCATTGCATCAAACCACCTAGGTTTCTCTATTGTTTTCTCGAAAGAGGATGGTTTAGTCTCTACAAGCTCAATCATTAGGTCCATGTAGCCAGTGTACCAATCTGGTGACCTTCTCTTCCTACTGATTTGAAGGAGCACCCACATTCTCCCTCACATCCTGCACAAGTCTCTTAGCTTCCCTGGTCCTTTTTTTGCCTACTCTAGATGGTTTTTCTTGAGTGGCTGTCTCCAACCTCTGCTCCTTAACTTATGGTTTCTCCAAAAATTCTTGAGGTTCCTCCTTTGGAGCTAAAATATCCTCTTCTAGTGGGATCTGAAGCTCCCACTCAAGAGAGCACTGCATCGATTTATTTTCATTAAATTTTACGTCCCTTTACACAACTATAATTTTGAGAGATGGAAAGTACACAGAATAGTTGTGGGGAGTTTCTAAGTAACCCACAAATACCTCCAATTCTGTTGTTGGCTCTAGCTCCTTCCTTGATTCTTTGGAGACATGGCAGTAAAAAAAGGCTCCAAAGATCCTACAGTGTGACACATCTGACTTCCCCCCCAATAAGTCCTCCTCTAGTGTAATCATACCTAGAATTCAATGAGCACTTTGGTTCTGCAAATAGACTGTTGTGTTGCTTGCCTTAGCCCACAAATGTAGAGGTAGGCCATGATCATGAAACATAGCCCTCACTGCTCCCATAATGCTATAGTTCTTTCTCATAGCCACCCCATTCTGTTGTGGGTTGTGGGGTGTTGTCAACTCTCTTCGAATGCCTTAATTTGCTTGAAAACTTTTAAATTCATTTGAAAAATACTCACCTCCATTATTCCTCCTGAGAGCCTTCACCTTCTTTGCTTTTTCTTTCTCAACCAATGCCTTGAATTCTACAAACTTGGAGAATGTATCATCCTTCTTCTGCACGAAGAAGACCCATCACTTTCGTGAGATGTCATCAATAAAAATGAAAAAATATTTGTTCTTGGAAATGGAGGTTGTCGAGAAAGGTCCATAGAATCAGAGTGGATCCTTTCAAGGACTGCATGTGCTTTGCTGCCCCGATCATGGAATGTGGATTTTGTGTACATCCCCAAAGTACATCCTTTGCAAAGATCATGTTGCTCAAGTGCTCCTCTGGGGAGGTTTGTGGTTATCTACTGCATGATCTTCAATGCACCATGATGAAATGGCCAAGTCTTCTATGAGAAAGTTCATAGACATCGTGGCTCTGCACCTTCTCCGCCTTTGTGCTCAATGCAACACAATCCTCCACATCTAGCTTGTACAAGTTCTTCACACGAACCCTAATCCGCTTCACCTGTCCTATGGATTGTTGGAAATAATATTGAGAGGGGAGGGGGGGGGGGGGTGAATCAATATTATCAGATCAATAACTTAATTTTCAAATAGATTTGTATACGCTACTTCAGCTAAGTGAACTAGCGTGTATACGCGACTGTACTTAAGGCAACCAGTGTATATGCAGAGAACTTTTGATTTACCCAATTTATCATGCATTGAAATTTAACCAATATATTAGGAATTCATCAGACAGTGCAATAAAAGCAGAATAAAGCATCACACATAAGCAAGATACATGAACACCAAGATATAAGGTGGAAATCCAATGTGGATGAAAACCACTTGCTGCTGTCGTCTTTGTCTTGTTTTAATAATAAGAAAATCTGTTTACAATTTTGTACTGGTGTAGACTTATACCAGTATGCAAGATTCTACCTGCATAAGGTTACAACCTTCTCTCATTCTCCAGCTTCTCCTAGAAGGGAGCTACAACCCCCCAGCTCTTGTACTAGCCGATATGTTTGCTAGTACATAGGCACTGACCTAGAGAAGGGAACGACCTTCTCTCTTCCTCTAGGGACCACGTTTCATAAATTTTTAGGTTGGATCCATCAACAACATCATAACTATAATTCAATCATCAAATACATTTGCATCAACCAATCACTTTTTGAACCAACCACAACCGAATCAATCAATCACTTTGACAACCCATCAATCTGATCATTCAGAATACTGTCACCAGAATATAGTAACCAGAACCCAGAACTCTGCAATAGCAAACAGAAGCAACTAAAACATATTTTATAAGGTATACGCTACTTCCATGTGTCGAACCTACATGTATACACGCTTTTATCAAAGCCTACCAGTGTATACATCTGCAAATATTAATTTAGAATTCTGTAGCTATTCCAGACTTCAGTTATACCCAGATCATAATATTTACATAACAACACATGTGTCAGTATACAGATCTAGAATAAACATGATCAGACCATATGAAGATAATTCATTTCAAGCCTTAAGATCCTGATCCATCATCAGATATTATTTTTCATCAACCGCTAAGGTTCATCCCTGGTTCAGATCAAGCACAACACCATAAGCCAATAACTTGCATACTAGATCTCACACTTCATCAGATATTTGATACTTGCACACCTTGGCCTAATGACCTTCTCCTCCCTTTATAATTTTAGGCCTTTCTCAATACCATGGACCAAAACCAATTAGGACCAATACCTTGGACCAAATACCTAGGGTCAATACCTCAAACCAGATAGCTTGGACCAATACCATGGATCAAAATACCATGGACCAAATACTTCAGACCAAAACCTTAGTTTTCCAAGGTATACGCGCTTTTCCTTCTGTGAAAGTGTGTGTGTATGTATACACGACTTGTGGTCAGTGAACCTGCGTGTATACACGGCTTGGTCAATGGTGAACCTGTGTATATCTCTTTTTCTTCATTCTGTGAAGACCGATCTGTAATTATTTGTTGTTTACCTGCTATACTGTGATCTTTCATCTAAGTGAGTTGCCATCAAGGACAATACCTGTATCATAATGCCAACAATCTCCCCCTTTGGACTTGATGGCAACAACCACCAAGTCACTCTCCCCCTTTGACATCAAGGGCAAAGGGTCATGCTCCCCCTGAGTACATGCTGAATTCTCTGATATGCTGAAGTGTACTGATTGAGCTCCCATGATCGAGTCCATGCTCCCCTTGAGCATAAGCAAAGTCTGTAAAAATATTTTCTAAAAGAAGAACATGACTCTATACCAATGACCTTCCTATCACTAATGACTCATACATACATCCATCTCCCAACCAAGTGGGGATATACCAAATTTGACTCATCCACCCAACCAAGTGGGGATATACCAAATTTGACTCATCCACCCAACCAAGTGGGGATATACCAATTATTTATACATGACAAAAACAAGAAACATTACATCATCCATCCCATACATAGTGAGGCTACAAATTAGGTATTTTCATGACATTTACATTAAATTACATGCATGACATATATAACAAAGACCAAATATCTTAAACAAGACCATGATAGTCATCAACAACTATCATATGATCTGTATCATCAACAACATCTGTTAACAGCATCCAGACCAACAACCTGTATATGTCCATCATATCATCAACCTATGTCAAAGTATGTTGGCATATATCAACTCATCCTCTTGATCTCATCAAGATCAACTTGCTTCATTCCCTTATCATAAACTTCCATGAATCAACTAAGCATATGTCATGTCTCCAAGCGGTACCACAAAATCATGCACATCATATCATATGTATGTGAAAACACCATAGACATCATTATCAAGAATTGCATGATATTTCCACAAGAACCTTCATTATATCATCACTAGGGAACATCCCACATCATCAACCATGATAATCAACATATGTGAGTATCAACCTATCATCATAAAGTAAGAAATCATCATCATTATTTAGGTACCAAAGACTTCTAGACATAATGCCAATAATGCTTTATTAGAAGCATAACATTTTCTGCCCCTAAACCTGTTCCACCTGTTCACTGTCAGATTTGATCATTGCATATGTCAGTAAGAGATATCAAAGCATCATCATCAATCAGATATACATCAAGTTATCAACAACTTTATGAGGACCAATATATTTCCACATGTTATCAACAGATTGTAACCATCATCAAACAGAGCAGATAATTGATAGAACCATAGTAGATCCCTTTTTCCTGAGTTTGACCCATTGCTTTTCTTCAAACCAACATATACACGATTGTACCCACGTAAACCCGTGTATGTACGCAACTATGCTTCATGAAACTCGCGTATAACAACCTTTCTCTGAAAAATAGGATTTAATAGCAGGATGATGTAGCAACTACTCCCAGCTTTTATCTGAGATATTCAAATGTCTCTTTGAGCAGTGGTTTAGTGAATATATCAACAACCTGTTCTTTGGAGGGAAAATACTCCAATTTGATCTTTTGTTCAAGCACTTGTTCACGTAGAAAATGATATTTGATGGGTATGTGCTTGGTCATGGAGTGCATGATTGGATTCTTTGAAATACTGATGGCACTTGTATTATCACACAAAATGGAGATGAGTGGAGTACAAGTGATCTGAATGTCTTGCAAGGTTTGCATCATCCAAAGTAGTTGTGTGCAGCAAGATGCAGCAGCCATGTATTCTGCTTTAGCTGTAGATAATGCAATTGAACTTTGTTTCTTGCTGAACCAAGACTCTAACCTGGAACCTATATAGAATGCACCACCACTAGTGCTTTTTCTGTCATCAACACTTCCTTCCCAATCTGCATCTGTATATGCATGAAGAGTAAGATCTGTATCTCTAGGATATCATAAACCAAAGTTCTATGTTCCTTGAAGATATTTGAAAATACTTTTGACTGCTTGAAGGTGTGATTCCTTTGGATTTGCTTGGAATCTTTCAACTATTCCTACTGCATGCATGATTTTAGGTCGGGTACCTGTTAGATAAAGCAGATTGCCAATCATTGATCTGTAAGTTGGTTGATGTACTACTACTGATTCATCATTGGGGCTGAGACTGCATCTTGTTACCATTGGGGTACATACTAGTTTAGAATCTTCCATGCCATACTTTTTCAAGATCTATTTGAGATATTTGGTTTGTGAAAGAAAAATACCATCTTTATTTTGTTGAACTTGTAGACCAAGAAAATAGGTAAGCTCACCAAGCAAGGAAATTTCAAATTCTTGTTGCATTACTGAAGCAAAATTCTAACTCATGGATTCTTCATTGCTACCAAAAATGATATCATCAACATAAATAACAATAATTAGCAATTTATCAGTGTCAATCTTTGTATATAGATTGCTATCTGCTAATCCCTTTGAAAAACCCTGTTGGTGGAGATATTTTTCAAGACGGTAATACCAGGCCCTTGGAGCCTGTTTAGACCATAGAGAGCCTTTCTGAGTCTGCATACAAGTTTTGCATCATTTCCAAGAATAAATCCTTCTGGTTGTTCAGTATAGACTTATTCTTCTAAGTCTCCATTAAGGAAGGTAGATTTTACATCCATTTGGTATACTTTGAATTTTTGAAAACTAGAAAGAGAAAGAAACATCCTTATGGCTTCAAGTCTAGCAATAGGTGCAAAATTTTCTTCAAAATCTATACCTTCTTGTTGAGCATATCCTTTACAAACAAGTCTGGCCTTGTTTCTAATAACTTCTCCATTTTCATTCAGCTTGTTTTTGAATATCCATTTAGTTCCTATGATATTCTTATTATGAGGTCTAGTAACTAATTCCCAAGTATTATTCTTTTCAATTTTCTCAAGTTCTTCATTCATGGCCTTAACCCAACATTCATCTTTGCATGCTTCATTTACATTTTGAGGTTCAGTGGAGGATAGTAATGCTAGATAGCTTGAGGTTTCTATAATATTTCTTCTTGTCTGTACACCTGCCTCTTTTTCCCTAAAATTTGAGTTTCTGGATGATTTTTCTGAACATACCTGGACAGAGTCTTTTCTTCTACCATTATCTCTTCTTCTGGTGCTTCATTGGATTCTTCTTCAGAATCAGTGTGATTTGATGTGGGAAAATAATCTCCATATTCTTCATTGTCATAGTCTTCGGTTTTTATCTGTTTTGGATTTTTGCATGCTTCATCAACCACAACATCAATACTTTCAATAATTTTCCCAAGTCTTTTATTATAACATTTATATCCTTTACTTCGGGAAGAGTAACCAAGAAGAATACCTTCATCTACTCTGGGTTCAAACATACCAAGTTTTTCTTCAGTACTTTTGATGTAACATTTTCTTCCAAACACTTTAAAGTATTTTACAGTAGGAATCTTACCATACCAAATTTCATGTGGAGTTTGAGTGCCGTTTACCTAAACATTTGCTTGGTTGAGAATAGTGACGATGGCGAATGCATCTTCACCCCAGAAGGTTGCATGAGTTCCAGAGTCATCTAGCATAGCTTGAGCCATTTGTTGAACAATTTTGTTCATTCTTTCTACCACTCCATTTTGCTGAGGAGTCCTTGCAGTGGAGAACTGCCTTTTTGTTCTATGTTGTTCACAAAAGTCAAAGAACTCATTCGAGGTAAATTCTCCTCCTCGATTAGATCTGAGGCATTTGATTTTGCAATTTGATTCATTTTTAACCAAAGCTTTAAAGGCTTTGGAATTTTCAAATGCTTCATCTTTATGCTTTAGAAGACCTGTCCAACACATTCTGGAAAAATAATCAATGAACAATATAAAGTATTCTTCTCCACGAGGTGAATTTTTCCTTGATGGTCCACATAAATTAGTATGAACAAGTTCAAGAGGCTTACTAGCTGACCCTTCTTTTTCAATGAAGTGAGATCTGGTTTGCTTACTGAATTGACATGGTTTGCATATTGTATTTTCAGGAATGCTGATATCAGGAAGATCACGAACAACCTGAAATCTGCATGCTTTTCTTATTTGAGAAAAGCTTAGATGTCCCAATCTTCTGTGCCATAGCCAGTTTTCATCATTTTTGCTTAGATAACATTGTTGTTGTCCTCCCTTGAGTATGTATAAGTTGTTTGGAGTTCTTGTACCTTTGATCACAGTTTCTCCTGTATCAAGCTCACGAACAACACATCCATTTGATTGAAATACCACTTCATTTCCTTGATCACACATTTGACTGACACTCAACAGGTTATGCTTTAGACCATCAACATACATAACATTCCCAGCTTTAACCTTTTCTTTCAAGAAAACAGAGCCTTTACCTTTTATGACAACAGGAGTGTCATTTCCAAATGAGACATTCTTTTCCTTTTCTAAGGCATTATATGAGTGAAGTTTTTCTTTGTCACTTGTCATGTGTTTTGAGCATCCACTGTCGATGTACCACTGATTTTCTTGTCCTTCTGCATATAAGGCTATACCACATCTTTCTATTTGCGGTTCTTTCTTTCTCCATATTTTGGGATTTAATGGAGTTTGCTCCTTTTGAGATATTTTCCGAAATTTACTCCTGCATTCAGAGTCTTCATGGCCAAAGTTGTTACAGATTGAGCATTCTATTTCATTTTCAAGAAGAGAAAAGTTATTGTAGGAAATTTTCTTGATCCCTGTCACATTCCTTTGATTTCATGCTTCTCTAGTCATGAAGGTCTTGTAAGCAACACATTGAGTAGCTTTGTGTCCAAAATTATGACATGAGAAACATTGACCATTAAAGAAGTTCCTGCGATTATCGAATCTATTGACCTGGTGATTGCAGTTTCTATTGATATTCACCTTTGAAGAAAATTGAGTATGATTTACCTGAGGTTGGTTGTGGCTTCTATTCATCCTTGAAGTAAATTGAGCCTGATTTACCCGGTGATCTGCTTTATGCCTTTGCTGATGATTTTCATACTGTTCACTGTTCTTTGCTGCATCAAGATAGTTTTTAGTGGAGGTTGATGGCTTCTGTGATTGAGATGCTTCTTCAATATATCCAAGACCTGTCTTTATCATAGGAGAACACTGCACTTTGATAATTTCATTTAAGGTTTTTGATCCTTTAGCAAATCTAATATTGAGATCTTTTGTTTTCTCAAGATCCTTTCTTAGACCCACAATCTCACATTCTAGTTTTTCATTGTGTTTTTCTCTTTCAGCAAGTTGGTATGTCAAGGTATCTATAATCATATTCTTTTCTTCTAAACAAATTTTGAGTTTCGAGATTTCTTCATGAAGGTCATCTTCATATAAAGCATCCCAAAATTTATCATCTTCATAAGCCATTAGAAGTCTATAGTCATTACTATTTTCATCTTCATCACTATTTGATAAACCATTGCTATCTTCATGAGTATAGTAGCTCTTTTTACTTTGTTTTCTATTCCATTTTGCAGATTCCTTCTGTTTATCATATTTATCTTTATGAGGACATTTGGCAGCATAATGACTGACTCTACCATAGGAAAAACATTTGAAATGTAGTTTACCTCTGAATATTCTGGAACTTGGTTGAAGCTTATTGACAAAGTTTACTTCATCTTCTTCTGAAATGTGTCCTGATTCATTGAGTTCTTCCTTTCCTTTTGCTGAGGCTTTAAATGCGGCTTCTCTCATATCTGATGGGCCTCCTTTTCTCATCTCAAAGGCAATTAAGATTCCGTGAAGTTGTGTCATAGTGATAGTTTGTAGATCCTGTTTTTCTTCTATGGTAGATACTTTTGATTCAAATATAGCAGACAAGGATCTTAAAACTTCTCAACTAAGGTAACTTCCTTTATCTCTTCACCCAGATTCTTCATGCAATTAACAACCTCATCTATATGTAAGAAGTAACTAGCTATACTTTCATCATTGTGCATCTTAAGAGTTTCATATTGAATTCCGAGAGTTTGCAGTTTAGCACGTTTTACCTGAGAGTCTCCTTCGTAGCTTAGAATGATTTTGTCCCATATTTCTTTGGCTGATTTGCGCTACATAACTTTGACAAATTCTGATGGTGACAGACTTCCCAATAATGTATTGACAGCCTTGGCATTGGTTTCATATTGCCTTTTACCTGCAGTATCTGTAGGAATTGCTGATGGAAATGTATATCCTCCTTCCATGATCTCCCAGACATCTGTTCCAAGTGATTGTAGATAGGTCGTGGTCCTTACCTTCCAATAAAAAAAGTTGCTCCCATCAAAGATTGGCGGTCTGATGGATCCCATGCTTTCTTGATTACTCATGATGATGGATCTCCCTTCAAGCGATCAAGTTTCTTCTGAAGGACATGCTTTGATACCAATTGTTGGAAATAATAATGAGAGGGGGGTGAATCAGTATTATCAGATCAATAATTTAATTTTCCAAACGAATTTGTATATGCTACTTCAGCTAAGTGAGCTAGTGTGTATACGCGACTGTACTTAAGGCAACCGACGCATATGCATGGAACTTTTGATTCACCCAATTTATCATGCATTGAACTTTAACCAGTATATCAGGAATTCATTAGACAAAGTAGTAAAATTAGAATAAATCACCACACATAAGCAACACACATGAACACCAAGATATAAGGTGGAAACCCAATGTTGATGAAAACCACCTGTTGCTGTCGTCTCTGTCTTCTTTTAATAATAAGAAAATCTATTTACAATTTTGTACTGGTGCAGAATTATACCAGTACGCAGGCTTCTACTTGCAAAAGGTTACAACCTTCTCTCATTCTCCAGCTTCTCCTGGAAGGGAGCTACAACCCCCTAGCTCTTGTACTAGTTGATATGCTTGCTAGTACGTAGGAGCCGACCTACAGAAGGGTACGACCTTCTCTCTTCCTCTGGGGACCACGTTTCATAAATTTTCAGACTGGATCCATCAACAACATCATAACTGTAATTCAATCATCAAATACATATGCATCAACCAATCACTTTTTGAACCAACCACAACTGAATCAATCAATCACTTTGACAACCCATCAATCTGATCATTTAGAATACTGTCACCAGAATACAGTAACCAGAACCCAAACTAGAACCCAGAACTCTGCAACAGCAAACGGAAGCAACTAAAACATATTTTATAAGGTATACGCTACTTCTATGTGTCGAACTTGCATTTATACGCGCTTTTCTCAAAGATAACCAACATATACATCTCCAATATTAATTCAGAATTCTACAGCTATTCCAAACTTCAGTTATACCCATATCATAATATTTACACAACAAAAAATGCGTCAGTATACAGATCTAGAATAAACATGATCAAACCATATGAAGATAATTCATTTCAAGCCTTAAGATCCCGATCCATCATTAGATCTTATCCTCCATGAACCGCTAAGGTTAATCCCTGGTTCAGATCAAGCACAACACCATAAGCCAATAACCTGCATACTAGATCTCACACTTCATTAGATATTCGATACTTGCACACTTTGGTCTAATGATCTTCTCCTCCTTTTATAGTTTTAGGCCTTTCTCAATAACATGGACCAAAACCACTTAGGACCAATACCTTGGACCAAATACCTAGTGTCAATACCTCGGACCAGATACCTTGGACCAATACCATGGATCAAAATACCATGGACCAAAATCTTAGTTTGTTGGGTTGTGTTATATTCTTTCCACAACTAACCTACGTAGTGAACCAGGGGGTTAGAGGGGGGGCAAAGCCCCCCCTTTGTTGCGCCGATTGCGCAGTGGGGGGGTCACGGAGGGGCGGCAGCCCCCTCTCGGGGGGGTTTGAGGTGGGCGGGTAGCACCCCTCTATGGGGTTAAAACCTACATTTGGTATCAGAGTTGTTTTGGCTTCAAGGGGATGCCTTTGTTGGTGAGGGGTTTCAATCGGGCCTGTGGTAAACCCTATTCAGTGGGAGATGTGCGAGATCGATTCTGGTGGTGAAAGAAGATGGTGAGCAGTGGAAAGATAGAGATCGAGAAATTTAATGGCCAGAGTTTTGAGTTGTGGAAACTCAAGATGGAGGATCTATTGGTGGATAAAGATTAGTGGATTGCGGTAGAATAGGGTACTAAACCAACGGGAGTGTCTGATGAAGAATGGAAGAAGTTGGATCAGAAGGCAAAGAGCAGAATATGATTGTGTGTCTCAGATTCAGTATTGTTGAATGTATCAGGGGAAGCTACGACAAAGGCTTTGTGGGACAAGTTATGGACTTTGTACCAATCTAAGTCTCTAGTGAATAAAATGTTCCTACGGAAAAAGTTGTATAACCTAAGGATGAAAGATGGAGACTCGGTGATAGAGCATCTGAATGCGTTTAATACTATGGTAAGTCAGTTATCGTTTGTTGATATCAAAATTTCAGATGAAGATAAGTGCATTAGTTTGTTGTGTTCTCTACCAAATTCATGGGATAGTCTGGTTATTGCAATAGGTAGCAATGCAACTACCTTGTAGTTTGATGAAATAGTCTCATCCTTGCTGACGGAGGAGATGAGACGGAAAAATATGGAGAGCCAAAATGGTGATGCCTTGTCTGTACGAGGACGATCCTATAACAGAAACAAAAATAAGTCATCGAGTGGGAGATCTAAATCTAGAGGGAGATCTAAGTCTCCAGGAATTTAACCTGTAAAGGTGGTGTGTTGGAAATGCGGAAAGGAATTGCACTACAAAAGGGACTGTAAATCTAAATCTCCTGACAAAGGAAAGGGATCTGATGATGCTTCTTCTGCAGAGGTGAAAGCCACCTCAGATAAAGGTGGGGATGTGTACTTGGCTTCTTCAAGTACACATGTAGATCATGAGGAATGGTTGATTGACTCAGGTGCATCCTTTCACTTCACTCCCAATAGAGAATGGTTCTATGAGTACGAGAAATACGATGGTCGTGATGTCTTCTTAGGGGATGATAGGAAAGTTAGAATCATTGGTTACGAAAAATTAAAGTTGAAGTTGCAATATGGAAGGGTTAGAACACTTCCGGGTGTTCTACATATTCCCACATTGGCCAGAAATCTGATTTCTGTAAGCAAGATGGATGATGCAGGTGTAAAAAAAGTGTTTGAGAAGGATACCTGCAAGATGGTTCAGGGAGCACTGGTATTGATGCGCGAGGAGTTCAGATTGGAACTCTGTACAAGATGCAAGGTAGCACTGTTGTTGATGGGTGCAATAGTTTTATGGTTCCTGAAAGTGGAGTAGAAAATCTAATGGTCTCTAGAGAGAAGACAATGCTGTGGCATCAAAGGCTTGGACATATTGGAGAGAAGGGCCTTCAAATACTTCATGGTAAAGGTATGGTAGAAGGTATGAGTAATAGCTCTCTGGATTTTGATTTCTGTGAAAATTGTGTATATGGGAAGCAGAATCGGGTGAGTTTCCCCTCTGGTGGTAAGAGGGTGAAACATATATTAGAGCTTGTGCACAGTGATGTGTTTGGACCTATGAAGGTTCCATCACTGGGTAAGTTTGTGTACTATGTATCATTTATAGATGACTTCTCAAGGAATACATGGATATATTTCCTTAAGAAGAAATCTGAAGTCTTTGACAGGTTTAAAGAATTTAAGGCTCTGGTGGAAAACTAAATAGAGAAGAAGATAAAGGTGCCGAGGACACATAACGGTGGAGAGTTTTGCAGTAAGGAATTTGAAAAATTATGTAAGAAGTGTGGTATAGCACGACAAAAGACTACTCCATATACACCTTAGCAAAATGGAGTTGCAGAAAGAATAAACAAGATGTTGATGGAAAGGGAAAGAAGCATGTTCAGTGGTGCCAGGTTAGGATAGGAATTCTGGGTAGAGGCAGTGGAGACAACATGTTACCTAGTCAACACATCACCTTCATCAGCGTTGGAGGATAAGACTCCACAAAAGGTATGGACTGGTAAGAAACCCTCTCTTTCACATCTGAGGGTATTTGGATGCGATGCATATGTACATGTTCCAAAGGAGAAACGAACCAAGTTGGATAGTAAATATGAAAAGTGCATCTTTATTGGGTATGAGGATGGTTTAAAGGGTTATAAGCTTTGGAACCCAACAACAAGGAAGGTTGTGTACAACCGAGATGTGGTATTCTGAGAGGTGAAAGATGTTATTAAACATGAAGTCCAACCAAAGGAGCCTGAGAAGATAGAGTTTGAGCTAAAGGAGTAAGAATCAGACTCTACAACAGAGGAGGAATCAGAAGATGAAGAGCCACAAACTTTGGGTGTAAGAAGATTAGTTTGAGAAAGAAGATAGCTAGAAAGGTATAGTCCATCTACTTTTTGTTCAAATTTTTCTTTATCTATTACTGATGATGATCCCAGAACTGTGAAGGAAGCAGTAGATTCAGAGGATGGAAAACTCTGGAAAGAGGCGATGGTGGATGAAATGGCATCTTTGCACAAAAATGAGGCTTGGGATCTGGTGGAGTTGTCGGCTAGAAGGAAACCCATTGGCAACAAATGGGTGTTAAAGAAGAAGACAAATGTGATGAGCCCCAGAAATGGGTAATTATATGGGCTCATTTAGCCTCCTAATTCGACTTAATCCACCATTCTCATTAGTTTATTGCATGTTTTTTATTATATTTATGCTAATAGAGTGAACTGGGTTAGTCATTATGCCAAAAAGTCTAATGTGTGCTGTACGCAGATTTTTGGTCAATTTTGAGACAAAATCAAAGGTTTAATGAGCACTTGGCAGCCAAATTCGTGGAAGAAAAAGGGAGAGGATTTGTAGGAAGGTGTCCCCTTCATTTATGAGCCCTTACCTCGAATTCTCCATCAAAAACTTAGAGCACAAGGGGCAGCCAAGCAAGTCAAGAAGGACTACTGTTAACTGCAAGTTTTGGTAGCCGAGTTCCTAAAGTTTAGGAGGACTATTGGGGTCCTCAATTTGTATAAATAAGAAGGCTTAGGGCCTCAGTTTGGTTAGTCAGGAGTTAGTCAAATGTTAGTTAGATTTTAGTCAGTAGGTTAGCTCTGCATTTCAGCACATTTTCGAGCTTTTTCTTGTAGACAGTTTTTGGGATGTAACTATTATTTTTTGATCAATAAAGATGAATCCAGCTTTGCACCAGCTCTGATCTTTCTTAGGAGGCTGTAGCTCTTGGGGTTGGGCCCAACCCAAGTGCCAGTACCTCCTTTGTGTACTTTTATGTGTCTTTGCTGCATTCGTAGAATAATTTCTGTTATTTAGGTTAAAATCTTTCTCTGTTACTTAAGTTTTTTTTTATGATTAAAATAGATTTTCATGCTTCATGTTGATTTGACAGTTTGGTAACAGAAAAGATCTGTGAAAAGGCCATCAAGCAACCCTTGATCTCATCTCTCTCTCCTAGGGACCATGTGCTGAGACCAAGGCATACTTGCTGCCACAAAAACACTGTTTTTGCCTTTCCATGTAATTGCTAGTGTTAGATTTTTAATTGGAAAAGTTGATACCAGTTGTACTTGCATGTTTAGATTTATTCTTGCTTAGTTTCCATAGTTATCTTGCATGATTTCCTGTCTATAAACTTTTTTTCATCATGTTTCTGGTTTTTAGGTCAGATTAGGTCAAAATTGATAGATCTCTCGTTTTTCTAGTCTTTGTTCGATAAGTTTTGGAAAATAGTGTGTAGAGCACCTGTAATACATCCCTACCTATCCTTCCTCCATCATACAACCTACTTCAACCCCTAACCCAAGATTCCTTCCCTTCATTTGCCACACTTTTCCAATTTGCCCTAATTTTCTACATTCTTGTGTAGCATTGCTTCCTCCATCCGTGAACAAATCCAACCACCTTCATCACTCCTTAGCTTCATTCACCAGGTCCTAGACCCATTCACATCCTCATCCATCCTCCATTTCCACTTTCCCACCGTTTTTCCACCATCAAGCCTCTAAAATCCTCTTTCAGCTCTTCCTGTAGAACCCTTGCAGACTTCCTGTAGAAGTTCACGTGAGTGGTTTTTCGAGATCCGATCACTGTGAAACTATCTGGAAGGGTTTTAGGGACCCCTTAGGCCCTCTTCTCACCTTCCCAGCCTCCTACAAGTGCCAACTCCATTTCCTTTCGCCAATCAACCTCTGCACAGTAAAAAACAGTTAAAGCACATGCATAATAATTCTGCCAACTTACTCAAAAATACAAAAAGATGCTTTTTCTAGATTTTACTTCAGAAGTAGCTTAGTCACATGCATTTTACCTTTCAGAGAGTTAATGGCATCCATTTCCACCGCTTTGATCTCTTTTCTTGCACCAGTAGGGCTAGTCGGTAAAACTAGGGTTTGCTAGGGTTTGCATTTCCTTTCAGCTTTCCGCTTCTTTCTGCAAGTAGATTAGCCTCTTTTGAGTTAACTTTCATCCATCACAGTTAAAAGCTTCTTCTAAGAACTCATAGAAGTTGGCTTAAGCTCATAGCGAACTTGTGCCAGCTGATCAAGTGACAGCCTGCAGTAAGAGCTAGTACTTGTGCATATAGCATCGTCGCTTCCAAGTTTGTTACGAACTACCGGGTTGATAAAAGTAAAGAAGGGAGTCCTAGGAGTTGCAACATCATTGCTACAATACTGGAGCCCACCAAAATGCAGAAGGAAAGGTGGGGAAATACAAATCTCAGTTGGTAGCAAAAGGTTATTCCTAGGTGCCATGAATTGATTTTGGTGACATTTTTTCTCCTATTGCCAAGATAACTTATATTAAATTACTTTTATCTGTTGCTGCCGCTTTTGATTTTGAGCTAGAACAGATGGATGTGAAGACAACATTTCTTCATGGGGATCTGGAAGAGGAGATCTACATGAAGCAACCTGAAGGCTTTGCGATGAAGGGTAAGAAAGAAGTGGTATGCAAGTTAAAGAAGTCTCTGTATGGGTTAAAACAGTCACCAAGGATGTGGTATCAGAAATTTGATACATTTATACGGGGACTTGGCTTCACCAGAAGCAAAACATATCACTGTGTGTATTTTAAATTAATTGGTGACTGTGTTATTTATTTGGTCTTGTATGTGGATGATATGTTGTTGGTTGGAAATGACAAAGAAATTATCCAGGATTTGAAGACCCAATTGTCCTCCAAATTCGACATGAAAGATCTTGGTGCTGCAAACTATATTTTGGTTATGGAAATTAAAAGAGAACAGGCAAAGAGGAAGCTCTGGTGAAACTAGAGGAAGTATGTTGAGACAATACTGCAGAGGTTTAATATGTAGGATAGTAAACCGGTGAAGGTTCCTATTCCTGTAGGTGTAAAGTTATCTGCTGAACAATGTCCCAAGACACAAGAAGAGGAAGAGGATATGTCCCGTGTTCCATATGCAAGTGCGGTCGGTAGCCTGATGTATGTAATGGTTTGTACTAGACCAGACATTAGACATGCAGTGGGAGTATTGAGCATGTTTATGTCAAAACCAGGGAAGGGGCATTGGACAGCAGTGAAGCGGGTTTTCAGGTATTTGCATGGCACTAGTGATTATGGTTTGTGCTACCAAGTAAGACCAAGATTGGACAGAGTTTTGGATATCTATGGCTTTGTTGATGCAGACTGGGCTAGAGATTTGGATCAGAGAAGATCTACAAGTGGGTATGTATTTAACCTATTTGGAGGTGTAGTCAGTTGGATGAGTAAGAAACAATCTGTAGTGGCACTATCAACTACAGAGGCAAAATAATGGCAGCCACTCATGTAAGCAAGGAAGCAGTTTGGTTGCAGAGATTGTGTTCAAGTATGGGGTTAGTACAGGGAGCTATAAGGATAGACTGTGACAGTGAAAGTGTAATTTTCTTGGCTTAGACCCTGCTTATCATTCAAAGACAAAGCACATTGATGTTCAGTATCACTTTGTGAGGGATATGATAGAAGACAAAAAGGTGTTGCTGGTAAAGGTGGACACTTTGAAAAATACTACAGATGCATTGACAAAATTTGTGAGCTCTGAGAAGTTTTCCTAGTGTAAAAAAACAATGGGAGTTTCAGGGCTGAAAAAATGACTAAGCTCTCCTATGGAAAGACCACAACAAGTGGGATAATGTGGGGTTGTGTTATATTCTTTCCACGACTAACCTACGTAGTGAACCTGGGGGTTAGAGGGGGGGTAGAGCCCCCCCTTCGTTGCGTCAATTGCGCAGCGGGGGGGTCACAAGGGGGGCGACAGCCGCTCCTGTCCGGGGGGTTTGAGGGGGGTGGGTAGCCCCCCTCTACGGGGTTAAAACCTACATAGTTTTCCAAGGTATACATGCTTTTCCTTATGTGAAAGTGCGTGTGTATGTATACGCGACTTGTGGTCAGTGAAACTGCGTGTATACTCGACTTGGTCAATGGTGAACCTGCGTATACCTCTCTTTCTTCATTCTGTGAAGACTGATATGTAATTATTTACTATTTACCTGCTATACTGTGATCTTTTATCTGAGTGAGTTGCCATCAAGGACAATACCTGTATCATAATTCCAACGATATGTGTCTCAGGAATGACTTTCCTTTGCTGAAGATCACATCATAACCACAGTCTTCCAAAAATTGCAACAAAGATGAGATTTTTCTTTAGGCTCGGAATGAACATGCCATCCTTGAGCTTGAGGGGGGAACCTAAATCCCTCTTAAAGGTGACTATACCAACCCTAGTCACGATATACCTTCCATCATCCCCCATCTCGATGTGCATATGAAAATATTTCTCCTCCAGTCACTGCAAAAGTCTCTACACCCTGTCATGTGGATCGATGCACCTGACTCCATGTACCACACACTCCCCATCACTATGCTAGCAATGCATGCAATGAGGATAAAGTCAAGCTCAAACTATGAAGTCAAAGCTTCACCTAATACTCCTCCCGAGGTCTTCTTTCTTGTCTTCTTGTGTGGACAGTTCATGGCATAGTGCCCGAATTCATGACAATGGAAGCATTTAATTTTTGACGAATCTTTATTCTTGCCCCCTTGACTGGATTTTGGTTTGGATTGAGATTTATTCCCTTTTCCCTTATTTTCCCTTCCATGCAATGCAATTTTTTCTTCATCCTCACCCTTGGATGAAGTCCCATCTCTGGTATTCCGCCTTATTTCCTCCTGTACCAAATTAGGCCATAAGCACTCTCAATTTGGTAGTTTCTCCCTCTCGTTCACCAAATCTTGATAGCTATTCCAGCTCTTGGGAAGGACCAAAATGGATAGGCTTACCAAGTCTTATTCAGGGACATTAACACTAACCCCGCCAAGTTCATCATGACACTGTGTAAACTTGCTTAGATACTACGAAATTGTGTCTTTATTTTTCATCTTGATACTTCAAATTTTATCCTTAAGCGCCAGCTTCCTATGGTCACTACTATTCTTGAACAATTCTATCAGTGCTTTCCACATCATGAACAAAGTTTCTTTTCTGTAGAGATTCGAGACAATATGATCATGTACTTCCTCCAAGATTATCCTCCTCGCCTTGGATACATCTTTCTTACACTAAGAAAGGTTCTGGGCTTCAGATGCTTGGGGTTTTGCAACATTTGTCTTGATGTATTCTAGAAATCCATTGTCATCCAATACCGCTTTCATGCAATCCTTCCATGCAACAAAATTAGAGGTGCATTCCAAGGCATACTATAGCCTTAGTCCATTGAAGGCCATCTTCTTAGCGTTGAAGATATACTGCTACATTGATCTTCAAATTCGAACCTCTGAGAAACAACTTCAAATTTCCTGCTCTAATGTGAATCCAACTCTGATATGATGTAAAAATTAGGCTGTGTATTTGAAAATGCTCAAGAATTTTTAATCAAAATCACAAGACACAAACCTATTCTACTACTCTGTGGAAAGTAATTCACAATCTAGAACAGAAATCTTAGACATGCAAGAAGAAATAACACACATGAAACAAGTATTTTTATCTGGCGACAAAAATCTGCTAGAAACCTCAATGCCTGCTTGAATTAATCAAATGAATAGAGATGTATTACACTTTCTTTTCTCAGTTCATCTCACCTTGCAAGTGCACAACCTATCTCTCTACTCACTTAAGGCCTCTGACCCATACTTAGTCAAATTTTACGTCGGCTTGAGCTCCTATTTCCTTGCGTTGTTCCTTGATGAATTAGCCCATATTATTTAGGAAATTCCTCTAATTGAATTGCACAATTCCTTAAGCTAATTATTTGATTGCATGCAACACCTATACGCTAAAGACGAGTCTACAACTGATGTTACACTGCCTTGGATATCTACCTCAACTGGGTAACTCGAATTCTTTGCATGAACTTTCTATTTTGGCCTTCTTGCTCAGTTAACTAGATGATCACTAAGTTTGACTAAAGTCCCACTGCTTAACTGACCTTCCACTAGTTCCTCCAAAATTGGAACTAGTTTAACTAAAAACAACCTAAGATAACTGACCTTGATTGCTACAAATTAGAAATCACACATGCAAAACTGAACTCTAACTCCTCCAACTTGAATTTACTAAGTAAACTAGGCAACACAAGCCATGTCACACAAGCTAACATCATTTAAGTTGTTTGTTGATGTGGAAATCCGAATTTTCTCAATTTAATCAAGGCAAAATCAAATTGAGAATTTCTTGGTGCAATTTTGAACAACTGACAATCCTTTCATTGTCTGCCTTTCACCTTCTTATTTAAGATCTTAAGCATCTTAGTGTATCTATCCAGTTAGGGGAACTTGCCTCCCCTCTCTTTCCCACTGATTCTTCCTCTTCATATCCATGTTGTCATACACACACATAACTTGATGAATAAACAAAATTTGAATGTATAACTTAATCATCACCTTGGATTGTTACTGAGAGTCTATTGGTATAAGGCTAGTTGAAACAATATACTTCAAGTCATTACATCTATGTCAATAATAGTATATTAAACCATTAATACCATGCTACATGCATAAATCATAATGGAACCACCTCAAGCAACACATACAGTCAATCCACACAACCATCAAGTTTTTAACACATATGACACTTCTCTAAAGCCTCATTTTGCCAACAAAGGTCTAGCGCTGAATGTTTGCTCTGTCAACTCTATAATAGAACTTCAATTATATTGAATCCAAAGGTCCAACATTTGAACCTTTAGCTCTAATACCACTCTATAACATTCCCCTCCACCACCTAGCCTAAACCAGCTGGGTGGAAGGTGTTACTTTCCACTAACCCAAACTCCATAGTTCTGTCATGGGAGTGGGGCCATAAAATTCTTCACTCTTTCAACTTCTTTGACTATAAACAAACATTACAGTCACATTCACCTCATCAATACCTTCCTAGCGATATAAACTTTGACCTGGACCAATTTAGAGATCGACAGATATGGTTATTCAATGTTAGACCCATTAAACTTTCCACATAAATGGTTGCTCCTTTGTGTCGCATGTTGTACCTTGGAGACAACCCCTGGTTGTAAGGGGGTCAGTGCCAATGACATCTACTAGAATCAAATGAAAACTTTTAAATGACTGGTTGGAGCAAGCTCATAAGGGATGCAATAACTATTCTAATTTAGAAACTCATGATTTTCAACCAGCATGGCCAACATTTCAAGAATTGCAGACACCATAATTAAAGTTATGGAAAGAGGAAAGATGAGAAAAAACAAGGGTTAATAACTTAGGCAACCAAGAATCTAAGATTTAACCCTATAGAAAGAATAATGAAAGGAGCAAGAAACATTGAATATATATGGATTTTTGAAAGGGGTGGAACACCTGTTAAGGTCCTTAAATTAATATTGTGTGTACCATTGCAACACGAGGAAGCATAGGTAAATCCACAATTTCACTTAAGTGAACCTAGTGCTACATACACCCATTCCAAGAGAAGAAAAACACAACATGAAATACTAAGAGCACAAAGAAAACAAGATAAAATACAAATTGCATTTTGATCAAAACATGGAACCAAACCAATATTTTATTCACTAGTTTCTGAGAGGTTTCATCATTACATGGCCATCAAATTCCCGGCCTCCGAACCCTTACAAAATATTCATTTCATACTTCTTATTCTCCCTTCCCTCCGGAATTAATTGTGCTTCATCAATTACTTTTAAAAGAGTGAAAATAAAAATTACAATGACTTATTTAAAATAACTCATATTACAAAGTTTAAATGATCCCTTCATAAAATAGAGCCCATCCCTATTACAAAGTTTATAAAATATGTCCCTCAAGATTTTTGTCCAACATAAATAAACATATGTGCACGATCATTTTTTTAAATGAAGGGTTGTGCACGTTTCTCCATCCTTGAAAATACTAGCAAATGACTAAAAATGTTTGAAGTCTGGTCAATATTTTCATAGGCAAACTATCTGGTTCAACTGACATTTTATCTCTGGAGCAAAATCAATTTAAAAATAACTGCCAGGAGCAACTCAATTCGCATATAACTGCCATGCATTTAAAAATATTACAATGCCACAAACCAATCCAGCGAAAATACACCACAGTGACTTATCATTTTCTTGCCTCCAATATAAACCAATGAGCTGGTTCATTGGAGCAATATGGTTGATATTACAAATAGAGATCATATGAATAGAATCCAACTTTTCTAAGAGCAGATTCAATGATGCTTTCAGTTGGAGTTTAAATTGGGCAGTATACAAAATCCAATCAGACATAAACACTCTCAACAACTAGGCAACTTTCAAACTCAATTTCAGTTCGAAATAGCAAAAAACCCACCATCTCCGAATGTAGATTTCGCAAGCACGTATTATAATAAATAGAATGTTGAAAGTTGTTTTTAGTTATCCATGTTGGCAGATCTAGACTTTGATTGTATTTTATCATCCATCAATGACAGAAAATTCTTCAAGTCCGGTACAAGCATCAAGTTCTGTAGAAGTCACATATGGGTATTTCACATGTCTCTATTACTAATTTTACTGTATTTTCTGAAGTTTTTGCTCTGTAATATTTCATTATAACATTTTTTGTGTATAACAATCGCTTGAACAACGCATCAATTATAGTCAACCTATAATAGTAGCTAGATTCATTGACCCAAATTGAAGTATACATTCATGCGACCGCACGACTACTTGTGACCTGTGACCGTCAGCAAGCTTTGATAAGAAAAATAGAGTTGCAGATATTGTGCACAAACTTATTCACAAATTAATTTGCGTTCTTCATCATAAAGCCAAATTACAAGTCATATAAATAGTGGTTATGAGATCCAACAATTTTTAATACAGGAGGATATTATCTCTCAACACACTCTGACCACTAACAAACACAATATCCTACATTCAAATGTAAGCATTATTCCAAGTGCCCTTTTTAATGCTTACATTTACATTATTACAAGAAACATAAATTACATATAGTCGCATCTGTCTCTCGTTGGTCTTCCTCGACACTCACCACAATTTTCAAGCTTCCCATTCAACTCCTTTAGACATAACCACCTCTAACCATATTTGATGAACTTTGTTTAATTGAGGCTTCACGATCTCTTGAAAGACAATCTCAATACTGGACTGTATCCAACAGTGAATTATGCATTCTACCTTTCTACACACATGGATCTCATTACATAACTTGTAACTGATGATCTTGAAGCCCAAAGCACAACAAGACTCGTCAACCTATAACATATTCACACAATTAACTTAGTGATGTGTTTTCTCGGCACCGAAAAACGTGGAGAACTGCTAATATAATTATATTTCACTCTTCCATAATTGGTTCTGCAACTTCGGTTTACAAACCAAAAATAAATATAATTTTAATATACAACCATTCAAATCAACATCAAATATTTTTTATTTAACTGCACCTCTATCATCTTTTCCATATGGTTAATATCATATTTTTCCCCAAACAGATCAAAGCACACAAATAATGTGAACACCTACAACTTAACTGGACACCCCACTGCTGAAGTAATCGAAACAATTTTATTTGTAGTCAGCCAGAATTTTCTCCATATGCGCTAACAACGTTTGTCCTCAATTTCATAACGTGGACGCCACTAAAGAAGAAATAATTGTAGAACATCTTGTTGGAAGACACCGAGATTCTTCATTTAGCAGTCTGCAATCCTGATCGGTGCAAGTCGTTCCTAATAGTATTAATGGGAATGAACAAGCAACGCAAGGGTTTTAACCAATTAATTCGCAGGACGGCGAGGAATCGATACACAGTATGACTCTTCTTCAATACGTGTTTCCATGCTGCTCTCGCATAGCCCAACATCATCTTCCCTTTCCCCTCAAAGCAAGGGCACATGGATAACACTACTCTGTTTGAGGTTCACGAAATCTGAGATTCTGATCATGGAATGTCTACTTCGTCGTTTATCACTGCTTTTCCCTTCTTCGAAATGAAAGAGTCTTTAGAGAAAGAAATCGCCAAGCCTCTGGGCGAAATTGTGAAGAGAATGGAATATCTAGGGGGAGACTTCAGATCCTTGAATTCCTTTTTGAAATGTTCGATGGCCTCAGCTTCGGCCTTGCGATATATTCCTGCGGCCTGCCATGCTACCTTGTAGCCTCCAGTGACCTTTTTAGAGTACTGAATTCCGGTTAACGGGAGAACCATGGTTACTCTCGTGAATTTTTCGTATTCACAGATAACAATGTCCATGAAGAAATCTAAACTATCATTCAATTCCTTAATCGTCTTCCCTTTCCACTTGCTTGCGTGGTGAGGAACGATGGCACTGTCGCTGTTTCGAACAACCAAGTCCGAGCCAATAACTAATCCGCTCTCGTGGTGAGAGAAGAGTTATGCGTTTCTAAATTACATGATGGCTCTGCTCTGTGGCATTCTTGATTCATCGCTATCTGCAAGGGAGTCAAATCAAATGCACAAGCACATAGAAAGAAAATTTCATGCAAACTAAATCTAAACAATTATACACTATCTTATTAATGTTGTAACAACTATGGTGAAAATTTCATGTAATAAAAGTTAAGACTACGGTTAAGGGACACTTATTCCCCCTTAATGTTGGGCAAAGATATCTTAGTGCGCATCCCTGGATGTGTGTTTTGGCTAAGGGAAATTGGCAAAGACATTAAAAGGAAAAAGGCATTTTGGCACATTTATTTATAAAAATAAAGGAAATTATGAGAAAAGTAAGGTGAAAGGTAACAAGTTGCAAGTGAGGAGGAAATTGAAGGAAAATAATGGAAAATGAAGAAATTAGAGGCCTCATGCATAAAAAAGATTCTAAGGATCAGTTCATGGTTTTTGTGAGTTCAAGTTTGGAGCTCTCTCATGATTTTCTCTTTTTTTCTCACTCTTGGTCACTTAGAGTTTTCTTGGAACACAACTTTGGATCAAGGCAGCAAAAGAAAGCAAAGGGAAAGGAAGGAAAGCAAGGATCAAGGAAAGGAAAGCAGGATCAAGCATCTTCAATAGGAATACTTGCAGAGAACATTTTGCATGTGTGATTTCCTAGCTGGTTTGGACATGCATGGCTTTGCATGTTGGTGTATGGTTCTCTTGTTGTTGGTGGCATAGTTTTTCCGGGTTATGACAGTGGTTTTCAGCCTAGCCTTGCCTTTTTCCATATGCCATGGTATGTTGGGATGTTTATTTCAACTTTTGAGATTTGGTTTTCCAAATGGATTTCAGAATCTAGGGTGGAGGTGGTCTCAAGTTCCATTCCCAAAGGCCTAGGAATCCCGTGATCGGTTTTGGCGAGATACATGGTAAATCTTGAGGGAGATGTCTTGGTTTAAGGTCTAATGATCAGGGTTTGGATTGCCATAAAGCCTGAGAGACAAGGAGATTAAAAATTCCTCAAGGATAGTGATGGATTCCGGATGGCATTCTAAGTTCTGTTTGGTTGTGATCGGAGCACCGGTTTTGGTGTGATCATGGTTTGATGAGGGTGGAGGTGGTTTAACCTATAGATTCCCTTGGTTGTTCTTGGATTGGTTGTTCTATGAAATCCCACATTCATGCTTGGAATATGGCATGGGGGTGATAGGCTGAAAGGGCGATATGGTTCAACCATGTCTATGGTCGGGTGGTACATGGAAGTCCCGAACTTCGTTAGATTTTCTTATGATTAATAAAAGATAAATTTTCTTACTTTTGCACTGATTTATATGTGGATTTAATGGTTGTCTTATCTATGATATTTACATGGTTTTATGTTGGTTATAAGTATGGTTAAATGACTGGTTCATGTCATGGTTATTTCATGTATTTACTTGTAACTGTTAAATGGATGGATGCAAGACCTAATAGATGATGTAGTAGTTCAATGAAGAAGGAGGTAATCCTTCTGGTTATGTTTTATAAGTTGTTTCAATCATTTGTGCTCTGTCTTATATCCTAGACCTGTAGGTTGCATTGATGCCAAGTGTTTGACAAAATTTCAGTCTTAGTTGAGGGTGTTCAGGCCTAGTCCTGAGGTTGATTTTGATTGATCAACATTGTTATCATGTCTTTAATGAATTCTGAAGGTTGTAGCAAGTTTTTAGCAGAAGTTGGGATTTTGGGCTAGAAAAGTGGCTCAAATCTTGGGGTCGCTGGCACAAAATTAGCAATTTTGGTCCATAGTCGTTGGAAGGCAGGCCCGTGAGAACAACTTTAGGTTGTTGGCTGCTCAGTTGCCCATAGCATGAGAGCGACTATCACCTAAGCGATACAGAATAACAGTGGGACCTAAGGACAAGCCGTCTATGTGGCTGACTTGTCTCCTGAGGGTTCTGTTGATGATGTTAGATGATTGTGTATGATGTTCTTTCGATTCCACTTCCTTAAGGTCACATAGGAGGTCAAATCTGATCACAGTAGCCTTTTGTCTCATGTTTACCCTGATTGGCATGGTTACTTTGGGTATACCTTGGGAGGGTATTACAGATTGGTATCAGAGCATGGTTCACCCCTCGGACTAGATGGGCAATGTGTGTTGGTCATGCATGCATGTCAGTTGCATGTGTGTCTCTTACACTTGTGTTCCATGTGCTTGTTGCATTACATCACGTTGATGATGGTTGTAGTAAGGTTATCACGAGGAACTTTATGTGATTTTGTGGAATGTAACGTTAGAAGTATATGACTGGTTAGTTGATTATATGCAGCGTATACGCAACTTGATTATATGCAGCTTGATTACATCCTTGTATGTTGGGTTGCACTCTTGATTGTTTGATTACATGTATATGCATATATGTAGTTGACTAGGCATTGCTTATGCACGTTGATAGTTGCATGTGACAATGTGTGCAATGGTGTAATTGTTGTTATCATGCATAAGGTCATAGCATGCATTGTTGACATGACCTTGCATTGATGACTGGACCCTAGCTAGAATGGTGTTTATGCATTAATACATTTATTTGATATATGTCTATATGATATTATGATTATATTATACATGTATCATGCTAATTTGATGATCTTGCAAACAGGGTATCCTCCCCGAACTATGCTAAGGTACGTTGGTTTATTGTAATTGGTTTAGCTGACATAGTATGCCTTGCAAGAAAGAGACCAGATGGCTAGCAAGGTGGTAGACTACATAGAATCTCCCTATGCATCAGATGAACAACGTGGTGTGGGGCATTCTTCTAATTTGGCAAACACATTGAGAAGCTTGCAGGAAGAAATAAGGAGTTGAAAAGCAGACAATGATAAAATCATGCAGGCACAAGAGAAACAAGCAGAGGTGAATGCAATACTACTTCAAAGTTTGTCAGAAAAACAGTAGCAAGGGCCACTTCGGTTTAGCCATGGGAAAGAGGAAAAAACTAATGGAGCATATGGCAGTAGGTCTCCTAGTAGACACTGGTCTTATGGTGGGCATAGGTCGGATATATCTGACATGATCGGAGATGGCATGTTGTTGGAAACTCTGGATAGGAGAGGTACTAGACATATATATTATTCTAGTTTTGGTTCTGATAGGCATCATAATCATCATCGTTATAACCCTTACAGGGGGAGTGATAGGGGATACTTTCCATTTGAGTTCAAGAAAGCGAAGCCACCTACCTTTGATGGAGAGATGAATAAATCATAGGATGCAGAGGCATGGTTGCTTGGAATGAGGAAATTATTTGGATTGCATAATTATTCATAAAACATGAAAGAAATGATAGCCCTTTTTAGTCTCAAAGGTAAATAAAATATTTGGTGGGAAGATGTGAATAATGTTAAAGGTATTGATGAATATTATTTGACTTGGCATGCATTTGAAAGGCTCTTCAAGTCAGAGAGGTACTATGATTACAAAGCTAAGGAGTTTTATGAGTTGTGGATGGGTTCTATGACAAATGATGAGTATACTAGTAGATTTTTGGATCTGCTGAGATATGTGCCTTACCTTAAGGGGAGAAGGCCAAGGTTCAGAGATTCATCAGTGGACTGCCAATAGCATGCAGAGACTAGATTGAGTTCGATGAGCCTAGATAATTGGAGGAGGCCATCTGAAAGTTGAAGCATTGTTATGAGCAGTCGAAGCGCAAAGTTGATCTAAACCGTGACTTGAAAGGGAATGAGAAAGCTAAAGGAAAATGGCCACCAAAGCGAGGAAGAACTCAAGATGTAGGTGAAAAATAAAATGTAGTTCCTTACAAGAGATTCAATATAACTAAGAAAGGACACGGAGAGCATCAGGCTAGAGGTGGTGGTAGAGAACTATTGCAGTGTTGGATATGTGGCTTAGATCATTGTAAGAAGGATTGTCTGCAATATCAAAATGGCGGTAGACCCCAAATCTACAATGCTCAGGAGGCATATACATTGGGTGATGTTGGTCATAACATTCCTTGGATCTATGCAACTGTGGACAATAGGCAAGCAGATCATCAGGCATTGATCATTGAGATGGACAGTAAAATTTGTGATCAAGTTGTTCCTATTTTGATTGATCCTGGTTCTAACTATAGTTATATTAATCCCGACCTGATTGATAAGTGTGGTTTGAGAAAAGAAGTGCATGCAGAATCTTGGTTGGTACAGTTGGCTATAGGTACAAAGAAGTAAGCTCACCATTGGGTAAGAGCTTGTGCATTTGAGTTAAATGGTATGCCTACAACAACACACTTGAATGTGTTGCCATTGGGATCATATAGTATGATTTTGGGCGTGGATTGGCTAAACCTTCACAAAACCAAAGTGGATTGCTTCGACAAGGCCGTTGAGTGTGTGGATGATAGTGGGGAATGAGGACTTTGCAGGGAAAGAATAAGCCTACATCAGTGAGGATGGTTACTGATATGCCGACTATGTGTACTCACAGAAAAGGTTGTGTGATGTTTGCAGTGCACATTTATAATGACAACGATAAGGAGATTGAGGATGCATATGTGTTGAGCAGGTAACAAGTTTTGCAACAGTTTCAAGATGTACTCCCTGAGGACATTACAAAGTTTCCACCTCACATGGAGGTAGATTTCTATATTGTGTTATGCCAGGGGTGGCTCCAACATCAAAAGCACCTTACAGGATGAGCACAACTAAGTTAGTTGAGTTAAAGTTGTAGTTGAAGGAAATGTTGGACAAGAGGTACATTAGGCCAAGTGTATCACCTTAAGGTGCACCAATTTTGTTCGTGAAGAAAAAAGATTGTACTCTTAGATTGTGCATTGACTACAGGCAGCTGAACAAAATAACGATCAAGAACATGTACCCTTTGCTGAGAATTAATGATTTATTTGATCAGTTGAACAGAGCAAAAATGTTGTCCAAGATCAAGCTGAGATCAGGATACCATCAGGTACACATCAACAAAGAGGATATCTTCAAGATTGCGTTTAGGACCAGGGATGGGCATTATGAGTTTGTTGTTTTTCCATTCGGTTTGACTAATTCTCTAGCTAGATTTATGTGTTTGATTAATAGTGTGTTGCATCCTTATCTGGACAAGTTTGTTATTGTATTCATTGATGACATACTGGTACATTCTAAAAATGAGGAAGAGCATGCTGAACATTTAGCAGCAGTGTTGAGGTTGCTAAGAGAGCATCATTTATATGCTAAGTTTAACAAGTGCAACTTTTTTCAGACTTAGGTACACTACTTGGGACATGTTGTCTCCAAGGAAGGCATTATAGTAGATCCAAAAAAGATAAGGGCCATCATGGAGTGGGAAACCCCTAAGAATGTAGATGAAGTGAGATCATTTATGGGATTGACAGGTTACTATAAGAGGTTCATTAGGAACTTCTCACACATTACATATCCTATCACATAATTGCAGAGGAAAGGTAAGAAGTTTGAATGGACATAAGAGTATGAGGCTAGTTTGTAGCAGCTTAAGCAGTTGTTTACACATGCACCAGTGCTAAAGATTGCGGATTCAGACAAGGAGTTTGTAGTGTGTACAAATGTTTGCAAGAGAGGACTTGGTGGAGTTATCATGCAAGAAGGACATGTAGTGTAATATGAGTCATGAAAATTGAATTAGAATGAGAAAAACTACCCAATGCACGATCTTGAGCTAGCAGTTATCATACATGCATTGAATATGTGGAGACATGTTAAGTTTAGGTATGTTCTATGCTAGAGCAATTTATTTAATTTCTTTTCCATATTAGCAATCACATCAACATAACGTAAAATGCAGATAGAACATAAATATAAATCGCAGAAGACAAGCCAAGAGAAGAGGACACAAGATGTGGCGCAAGAGAGGGACAAACCCCACAATGTGTGGGGAAACCCTTGATCAATTCTTCTTTTATGTTCTTCAAAGTTCAGCAGAGAAAGAGAGAGAGAGAGAGATAGTACATTTACAACAGAAGTCAACACTTTGACTTATCTAGATCTAGCATAGATCATTTCGTATAACGATGAGATCAGTTGAAGACATTCTGCTTCAACTGATTCTCCAAGGTGACTCCTTCACCTATCATCGTGCTACATCTCGTCCATTTGTTGCACCTTACCGTGTAGCACCATCATGCTGCATCATGCATCATCATGTTGCTCATGATCTCATACATCACGCTGCCCATACATCATGCTGTCCATAATCTGCATCATGCTATCCATGCTAATATGCATCATCATCATGTTGCTGTCCTTACAGATGTGTATTTTCATTATGCTGGTGCCCTAGCAGATGTGCTTCATCATCATGCTGCTGTCCATCATGTCCATGTTCTCATTCAACTTCATGTTGCCCATGTATCATGTAGCTCCTTGCTAATGTGCATTATCATCATTATGTTGCCCCTGCTAATGTGCATGATTATCATGCTGCCCTTGCCTTCATCATGTTTATCATGCTGCCCTTGTCATAATACACTGAGTTCTATATCTCAGGATGCTGTGTGTAACATAGTCCCTTCGTCCAAGATTTTCATCTTCAGATCACTATTGTATTACACTGTCCAATATGCTTAGAAAGACTGCTTCTTTCATAGACAGCCTTGGATTTACCACGCTGTCACCTACAGCTTTGTATTACTGCGGCTTTACTTCCTTGCTGTTTATGACCTGCGTATTAGGCTACAGGTTAGCGTATATATGTTTCATTTACCTGTGCATATATATATGTGTGTGTGTGTGTGTGTGTATCTTGCTGCGTAGGTTATCTCAATGATCAGCGTATATATATTGCTACGTTCATTGCCTGGGTATATATAGGTATTGCCATTGCCTTCATGACTGCGTGATATTCATGACAACGTATCTATGTTTTATTGAATACATAGGGTATCACTGTTTCATTGACCAGCGTTATGTCCCATTGACCTGCGTCTGGGTGCTTCATGAAGATCGTAGATAACAGCGATTGTGGTTATGACTGTGGCTAGGTGAGCAGCGTATATCATTGCTGCGTTCATCTCAGCGTCCAATGAGCAGCGTATATATATTTCATTGCTGCGTTTATCTCAACGTCCAACGAGCAGCGTATATATATTTCATTGCTGCGTTCATCTCAACGTCCAACGAGCAGCGTATATATATTTCATTTCTGCATTTATCTCAGCGTCCAACGAGCAGCGTATATATATTTCATTTCTGCGTTTATCTCAGCATCCAACGAGCAACGTATATATATTTCATTGTTGTGTTCATCTCAGCGTCCAACGAGCAGCGTATATATATTGACTGCGGCTAGGTGAGCAGCGTATGGATTGCCTTCATTATAGCGTATGGACTGCGGCTCTTTCTACTGCAGCTAGGGCATCCAACGTATTCTCTTTTGTGTCTTCTCCTTCTCCAAAAACCCAAGACGTGGAGAGGAGGAGTTCACATGGAGAATGTGTGTTATAAATGACATCAAATCCTCTTCTATTTATACCAAAAACGTATAGGTTGAATAGACATGACGTCTGGGCTTCTAGAGCCTACATAAGAGCTAGTCGGCTTGATAATAATTACATAATCAAAATAAATTCATATCTCCATAAATACTTATCGGAATCGGATGATCTTTGGATCAATCCTACACCTCTCGACGAGAGGGATCCAATAAAAATATCAGCTGCCATAAATAAGCTGACCCACATGGAGTTTGGCCCTAGTTGCCAATTTAAAACTCCCTCTCAACTAGGGAGAACTCCATCCGTTGATCCATAAGTCCGACTGTACTATCTATGCCATCAGTGCCCTGCACTGCTCTGCCCAGCTCTACTCAGCTTTGCTTGCTCTGCTCTGCTAGCTCTGCTCTGCTCTGCTCAGTTCTGCTAGCTCTGCTCAGCTCAGCTGGCTCTGTTTAACTCTGCTCTGCTCAGCTTAGCTCTGTTGAACTATGAAGAAGAAGAATTGATCAAGAATGTCTCATACCATTCTCTACTGACCTGAAGTCAGTCTCAGAGTGCGTACCACTGGTCCCAGACCAATCTCAACCGACCCGAAGTCAGCTTCATAGTAAGTACCACTCCTACCACTGGTCCTAGACCAGTATCGCAGTCTTAGAGAGTGTACCAGTGGTCCTAGAGCAGTCTCAACCGACCCGAAGTCAGTGTCATAGTATGTTCCACTCTCACTGGTCCCAGACTAGTACTGCACAGACACGAAGTGAGTCTCGGAGTATGTACCACTGGTCCCAGACCAGTTTCAACTGACCCGAAGTCAGTGTCATAGTATGGTACAACTCCTACCACTGGTCCCAGACCAGTCTCAATCGACTCGAAGTCAGCGTCATAGTATGTACCACTCTCACTGGTCCCAGACCAGTGCTGCACTGACACGAAGTCAGTCTCAGAGTATGTACCACTGGTCCTAGACCAGTCTCAACTGACCGAAAGTCAGTGTCATAGTATGGTACAAATCCTACCACTAGTCCTAAACCAGTATCATTGATCCCAAATCAATGGAGGTCATCCTAATGTAGAGAGTGCGGTAGATACAATGATGCATCCATCGGTACTAATATGGTCCCTAACTTCATTTCCCTGCTCATTGATCAAATGAGAGGTACTTCCCATGAGTCCCAGACTGCATGGGTAGGATGACTCGACAAGAGAACTAATCAATCCTGTCCTCACCGGAGAACACATCAATCCTGCTATAATCGCCATGGAGAACACATCAATCCAGGCCACCATGGAGAACACATCAATCCAGGCCTCATAGGAGAACACATCAATCCTGCTACATAGGAGAGCGAATCATCCTGTTCCACAAGAGAGTGAATCATCTTGTCCCACAAGAAAGCAAATCATCTTGTTCCAGTGCGCACCACCAGAAGAGGGTGAGTCACCTTGTGGTCGTATGTTGCTCCAATAAGAACCGCAAGCCCTAGAGCTCGATTCTACGAAGACCAAAGACTTGGCAGGGAGTTCAAGTTTTGCAGGTGATAGGTGGAATATCAGGGTGATTCAGGTGAATGGTGAAACAGGTTTAGTAGAGGTGAAGCCTAGTGCTTGGGCCAAGCTGAATGACAAGGCATGGCAGGTTTGGAAGAATGCGAAGGGAAGCTCTTGCTTACCTTATACAGGTTGAAGCGGATGAAAGAAGAGAACCCCCGGATTCGAAAGGAACTTGAAGTCTTGGAAAAGAATGTTGAAGACGAACTTATTCAACTTGGTTGGACAATGGAGCAGGATGAAGTTGCAGATTGTGCTAACCAAGAAGAGGAAGCCGTGATGATCAAGGATGTTGGAGATGTGACAACGATGGAGGATGAACTTGAGATTGATCAAGTTGGACCAGGATCATGTAGTTTGCAAACATGGATGGATGAGGACACTCCTATGGAGGAGCCTCATGATGATGATGAAGAAAGTATTGATACTTGTGTTTCATTTGAGCATTTGGTGGATGGACCGTATGCAGGGAAGGGCAAAGTCAGTTTGCCGATGCAGGGGAGCATCTTACCATGGATGTCTATGATGAGACCTTGTATGGAGAAGTAAGGATTGTTGACTGTTGCAGGACTTGTTGGGGTTGTTTGTGACCTTGTGATAGAAGGTACAAAGGCCTGTGACAAGGGAGGAACATGATGATTGTTGCAGAGGATTGGGTCATGCTTTAGCCACATGAAGAATTGGCTAAGTGCCCGACATGACTCATGGACATATTAGAGAAGGGCACACACTTGAGTTACTTGGGTGGACTTCTCATGGCCGAGACCAAGAGCAAGTCTTGGTGGAACCTTTAGTGGGGGAGCTATGATGGAAGGGACTCGTGATGATGATGATATGGTTGGGTGACCGAGTTCACTAGACCGAAGATTGCAGACTTGGATGAGGATGATCGATTGTTGTGATGGGTCTACTTGGTTGGACAACATGGGCAACTTGAGTCATGGACATCAGGTTGAAGACATGGAGCATGGCAGTCTTATGCAGGGACATTATGCAGGAGCACTTGTAGAGGTGTCACTTATGGGCATCCAATGAGGAGTGCCAAGGCAGGGATGTTGTGCAGGTGGATTTGCTGGTGTGACATGGAGATGTTTTACTTATGAGTCGATGGAGAGGTTGTGCACTCTTGTACAACAAGGCCATGGACTTGGATGGAGTTGTGAGCAGAGTATGGAGAATTCCTACTACATGGAGAGCTGAGGCATCTTGCAGAGACCTTTGGGCCGAGACTTGTATGCTTGCTAGAGTGTTGGTTGGAGATGACTCATGGAGCTCATGATGACATGAGGTTGTGACTTTTAGGGACTTCATATATGGTGGACTTGGAGGATCTGATGCATTGAGGAGCTGAGGTCAAAGACTTTGATGCAGAATGGGATGCATAATTTCGAGTACATGTATGAGAATGACTTGGAAGAGTGACTTGATGTGGAGGATCGATATGAGACACTTTGGAGTGATGGAGTTACAACGATGATGATGCTTTGGTGGCATCACTTGGGCATAGGTTGAGCCGAGACTTAACCACTTTTTACGCATGGGAGCTGATTGATCTATGATCATGGGCAGCACATGGATAGATGAGACAGGTTTATACTTGTCTTTCTATGGCAGACTTGAGGGATGGCACATACAGATATGATGAAGGTTACTTCATGGACCTAGGTGTGGCACATCGAGAGTCGAAGGTTGATGAGATGATCTCTTCACTTTGAGGAGATGGATGCTTTGCAGATGGATGATGATGTTGGATAGACAACATGATGGACAACATGTTGCAGATGAGATGAGGGCTACTTCATGGACTTGAGCATGGCTTACACTTATATGGAGATGGATTCTTGATCGAGTTGATGATGTGACGAGATGTTCAAAGAAACAACTGATGGTGGCATGAGGATGTGCATTCTCATGGTTTGAGCGTGACAGTTGGATTAGCTACCCAACTAGTTCAAACATGGGGGTCGACAGTGTGCAGAGATGTGTTATCGTTTGTTGGAGTATCATGGCAGCAATTGACACGAGGATGACACATGATGAGGTCAACATGAGAGGTTGTACGAAGCATGTAGCTTGAGATGGAGGGGCCAGCCTTCTACGATGGGGAGCAGCATGTGGAGATTGTGACAGGGTGGTTGATGATCATGGATTGAGATGATTTCCGATATATGACATACAAATGATGAGCCCCAAAAATGGATAATTATTTGGGCTCATTCAACCTCCTAATTCGACTTAATCCACCATTCTCATTAGTTTATTGCATGTTTTTTATTATATTTATGCTAATAGAGTGAATTGGGTTAGTCATTATGCCAACAAGTCTAATGTGTGCTTTGTGTAGCCTTTTTGGTCAATTTGGAGACAAAATTGAAGGTTTTAATGAGCACTTGGCAGCCAAATTCGTGGGAGAGAAAGGGAGAGGATTTGTAGGAAGGTGTCCCCTTCATTTATGGGCCCTTACCTCGAATTCTCCACCATCAGCTCGGAGTTCAAGGGCCACCAAATCAATTAGCACAAGGGCAGCCAAGCAAGTCAAGTAGGACTGCTGTTAACTACAAGTTTTGGGCAGCCGAGTCCCTAAAGTTTAGGAGGACTGTTGGGGTCCTCAATTTGTATAAATAAGAAGGCTTAGGGCCTCATTTGGGTTAGCCAATGGTTAGTCATTTTGTAGGTAGAAGTTAGCTAGTCTGTAGTTCGATTTTTAGGTAGTAGATTAGCTTTGCTTTTAGCACATTTTCAAGTTTCCCTTGTGGACAGTTTTGATGTAACTCTTCTTTTCTTGCTCAATAAAGATGAATCCAGCTTTGCACCAGCTCTAAATCTCTCTTAGGAGGCTGTAGCTCTTGGGGTTGGGCCCATCTCAAGCGCCCAGTACCTCCTTTGTTTATCTTTATGCATTTTTGCTGCATTCTTAGAATAAAATCTGCTATTTATATTTAAATCTTACTTTGTTATTTAGATTTCTTTTGATGGTTAAAGTAGCTTCTCATGTTTAGAATAGATTGGTAGGATAATAACAAGAAAAAGGCTCCAAAAAAGGGTTAGCAAACACTTTTGGTTTCACCTCTTCCTTATTGGATCAGGGGCTGGAGTTGGAATAACCGTGCTGTCCTAAACAAAAACACTAGTTTGCTTTACCATGCAATCCTTAGTGTGTTGTTTTCATTTGCAGAGATTGGTTGCATGTTCAAATCTTTGAATGCTTCATTTCATAGTTAATATACATGGTTTCCTTGCAAATAAAGTTGCTGTCCATTCTCGTTACTGTTAGCTAGATCATATTAGGGTAGCATAGCTAGATCTTTGTTTTCTTGCATGTCTTTGTTGGTTCAGTTGGAAACACAAATTGCAGAGCACCTATACCACTTCTCTATCTGCCCAGACTCCCTCAAACCCATCTTCTCCATATCCTAACTTGGTTTCTTGCCTCACGTTGCCACATTGCCCTCATAATCCTACCTTTTGTGCAGCATTATTCCAACCTTCTTGGAATAAGTCCAGCCATCTACACCTTCTCCTCAACTCCATCCTCCAAGTCTTGAACTCCCCTACACCCCTATTTCACCTCCATACTCATTACTCCACCTTTTTCCCTCCATCCATGCTCCAAAATTCCATTACTAAACATCTTGTAGAAAAATTACAGAACATCCTGTAGAAATCCCAGAACATCTTGTAGAACCCCTGCAGACTTCCTGTAAAAGCTCATAAACGCGGTTTCTTGGTAGCCAAACTTTGTGAAACTCTCTGGAAGGGTGTTAAGAACCCCTTAGACCCTCTCTGAACCTTCCCAACCTTTCCCAAGCATTTCTCCCCTTGATCTACCCCTGCACAGTAAAAAGCCAGTTAGAAGCACATGCATGATAATTCCAACAACTTGAACAAAAATACAAAAAGATGTTTTCTTCAGATAGAGGTAGTCTAGACACATGTATTTTACCTTCATAGAAGTAATGGCATCTCTTTCAGTAGTTTGCATGCTCTCCTTTGCGTTAGTAGGACTAGTTGGTAGAATTAGGGTTTGCTAGGGTTTGCATTTCTTTTTGGCTTTCGGTTTCTTTCCGCAAGTAGATTAGCTTCCTTTGAGTTAGCTTTCATCCATCAGTTAAAAAGCTTCTTCTAAGAGCTCATAGAGGTTGGCTTAAGCCCTTAGTGGACTTGTGCCAGCTGACCAAGTGACAGCTACGGCAAGAGATAATACTTGTGCATATAGCACCGTCGCTTCCAAGTTTGTTACGAACTACCGGGTTGATAAAATTAAAGAAGGGAGTTCCACGAGTTGTAGCATTATTGCTACAATACTGGGGCCCACCATCTTTTTGGCGCCGTTGCCGGGGAAGCGTTAGATTATTGGTGATTGCTGCTTTTCTTTTATTTTCCACTACAATCTTCTGCTAAGTAGTTTATTTCATTTCCATTATGCAATTTCGTTATGCAAAAGTAGATTAGCATTTCCCGCTTTCATAGATTAGCATTTCAATTCCGCAATTTCATTTCTGCAAGCGTAGATTAGCATTTCAATTCCGCAAGCGTAGACTAGCATTTCATTCCTGCAATTTCATTTGAGTAATATAGGTTAGTCCTTTCCAGCTTTCATTTCAATTCTGCATTTTCATTTTCGCAAGATAGTTAGTTGCAGTTCAATCTATTTCAGTTTTGCAGGTAGAAGTAGAAAAAAGCAAAAATCAACCAAAAAGATTTCATTTCATGCCTTGTAGGAGTAGAGATAAGTTAGAAAAATGATTGCACAACACCCCCACTGCTTCACACAACCAACATTCTCTCTTCTTCGATGGATGTGATTAAATAACCCTTAGGTGGACAGCAAGACATATTTGAAGAACCTCAAGGGAAGAAGAAGAAGAAACCATTCCTCTGGAGCAAATGGCTACAAGCAGAAATGTTGGGAGCAACACCTTGTCCAAAGACGAATTTGAAAATCAGATCGAAGATTTCAAGAGTGATATGAGGCAGTTTCTTGCCATGCAACTGGATACCTTGCGGATCCAAAAGAAGCAAGAAGAAGCCAAGAGGGCTTTGGCCATTTTTTGTCCTAGGTACACTAGAAAGCACCCTAGGAACGAATGTCCATTGTACTCCATAGAAGTGTGTCTTGTATGTGAATAATACCATCCTACAGATCAGTGCCCTTCCTTACCCAGAATCAAAGCTGCATATCAGAGAGCCAAAGGAGCCACTGAATCACTCTATTATATGAACCAAAGGAGGCCACATGAACCTAGATCTTATCAGCAGGAACTACAAGGGACATTCGAGACCTATTATGACCCCTATCAAGCCACTTTCATGCCTTCTTGGGGTCCCCCTACTCATCCTTCCTGGTTCACACCTCCTCCTTGTTCCTTCATAGATCCATATTATGCCCAACCAGCTGCTCATTCGTTTCACTCTTATGCTCAGCCACAGCCTCAGTGGAATGCACCTCATCAGGGGTGGAGGCCCCAGTACAACACTCCTCCCACTTCTTTTCCTCCACCACCTGCTCAACCGCAACCATCACCTCCTCCTCCACCAAGGCAACCCCAAATGCCTACCCAACCACAACCCCATCCGCATCCATCTCAAATACACACCTCCACTCAACTACCCGTACCACCATTTCCAAAACCATACCATGGAGCAGCTCAACCCAATTGCAAAGCTGAGGCACAACATGTCCAAACAACTGCTCTTGAGCTCAATGATCTTCACCATAGCTCAAGAAGAGTATTGCAAAAAAGAGACTATATTGAAAGCATTGAAGGACCACATTAGGCAAAAGAAGATTCAGAAGAGGAAATCAAAGAACCATGGGCTTTACTTAATGAAGAGAAGACATCAGAAGCGGAGATAAAGAAAGATCCTTCATGGTTACCATCAAATCTTCCATGTAGTCAAGAGAAAAGTCAGCAAAAAGAGGAAGATGTGAAGGTCATGATAGAAGAAGATATGGAGAATGATCCAGATCAGCAAAAGGACCAAGGATATCAAAGCTATATTGAGACATGATTCCAGATAGTCACTAAGTTGCAACAATACTCTCTTCCTCAGCTATGTTTGATCCTTTCAAAATCAAATCATTTGGTCTCTGAGATCTGGATAGCTGTCAAAGCATGCATTTCAAGCCGCCACATCATTTTATCTCTAATATCGATGTGCACATGGCTCCATTGGAAGTATTCTTATACTTGAAAAGAATTTTGTTTTTTTCAAGAAGGGTAGGGTAGAAAAAAGAAAAAGAAAAAATGAAAATAAAAATCTAAGGTGAAAACCTCCTCGGAGGCGCCTTAGATTGGCTCATTGATTGAAAACCTCCATGAGGCGGTCAATGGGTTGGGAAAAAAGAGAAAAGAAAATAAGATCTCTGGGTGAAAACCTCCCTTGGAGGCGCCCAGGGCAGGCAATTAGGGTGAAAACCTCCATGAGGCGCCCTAGTTGTTTTTCAAAGAAAAAAAGAGAAAAAGAAAAGAAAAATAAAGCTAATTTCCATTGAATAATTGCAGGGTGTAAGAAGGACATTGCAGGTCAGAAGGATCACTCAAAACAAAGACAAAGAAATTTTTGTGCCTTCTAGAGGAAGTTCTATATTTCTACAGGAAACATCCTGTAGAACCTTCAAGCGAGCCAGATTCGATTTTGGAAGGGGATCTAAAGCTTGGAATCTATTGGTTATGCCTGCAAGCATCCATGTTTCCATCCCTCACCCTTCTCCATCATTTTTTCCACCTCATTGTGCTTCTTTTATGAAAACTGTGTTTTCTACAAGAAGTTCCTGTAGAAATTACAAGAAGCTAAAAATGGATTGCACAAAGGTGGTTTGGCGAACACAATAGCTTCCGCAAGGGTTCAGAAGTCCTCCTGTAATCTTAAAACTCCTCCTCCATCATCTCCATACCTGCATCACAGCCCAAGTTCATTTTTCTTACCATGCAACAAAACTGCAGAATGCCTTGAAGCAAAAATACATAGAACAGAATTTGTTTTTGCCCTAACTTGAAAACCATGCATCCATTTGAAAAACCGTTTTACAGGGAATTGTATAGGGATGATGGCAACATGCCCGAGCAGTTTCAGCCCATTCCGATGCACGGTTTCCAAGAAATCTGCCTCCATCACTGTCAACCATTTTTGCATTTTCTCCATATCCGTGCATCCGTTTCAAAACCTGTTTCATGGGGAGATGCATATGGGTGATAGTAACCTACCCAAGTAGTTTCAGTTGATTCCGATGCACGGTTTCCGAGAAATTGATCTCTGAAATCTTCAGCCATTTTCCATTTTTCTCGAAATCTGTGCATCCATTGATCACGATTTTGCTATGGGAGGTGCATCATGATGATAGGAACATGCTCAACAATTTTCAGATTGATCCGATCTATCATTTGGGAGCAATGGCGAAAACAAGTTTCGGTCCTGTGAAAATTCAATGGCAGCAGCTTGAGGGTGCAGATCTGAGCGTGGAAATGAACTCCTGCAGCATGCATCGAACCAGAGGACACCTGCACAAGGAAAACAACCAAAAATCATCAGCCAAGTCCTCATGCAACCAAAGAAACCAGTGCATGCAGCAATGACTAGCCACAGCACCTCCCAGCAGCCATTTGACTTCAGGGACGTGACTGAAACTCGTTCTTCTATTGCACAAATCTAATTTAAAAACTGCATGAAGGAATGGAATGGTGGAATTGAGCCACGAATATAGCAAGATTAAGCCGATAGTTCCTTTTCCAATTCTCTGTCAATCAGCGAGAAATCATGCAACGTATGTGTTAGACAACTCACGTGAAATAAAAAAAAAAAAAAACAGGGAGTGTTAGCCGTTTGAACTCTAGTGCAACTGATCAAGAAGAAAACATACAGTTAATAAATAGAACTGCAGTCTGCATGTGGCCACGTACACCTGGCCACTTCACTCCCTCACCAAGAATCACGCCGCAATGTAAAATGCTCGGCTGAAACTCACACCACCTGCTGTCCATTTGCACTTGACTGAAGTATGCATCCTCCGCTTCCACAAAATGATGAACTAGTCGTCCTCCACTAGTTTCTACCTGTTTTCGAAATTATCCCGCGTATCAGGCTCGCTCAGAGGCGCAGGGGCACTCTACAGGCGTTTCTACAGGAAGACGTTCTACAGGAAAGTACAGCAGAGCCTTCCAGAGCAGAAAAGCCTGGATTTTTCTTCGACAAATTGGAAGTTCTGAAAGTGGTAGGCTTGAAAAAAACACTCTTCCATGCATGATACATCTGAAAGGTGGTGAATTAAAACTTTTTTTGAATAAGAAAGTATGAAACAAATCTGCCTGTGGGTCAAGAATGGTAGTTTTCCTGTGTGATACACGAAATTTTTCAGTTGGTTCTGCATCACATTCCCCTCCACGGGTCCTATTAACAAATTTCTCCTATACAAAAGTTAAAGCACTATGAGGACTAACATGTGCATGAAGAATGTGAAATTTATGTGGTTGTATGCATGCTAGGGATGAAAATTAAGCTCTACACTTTGTCTGTGGGAGTCTAATTCCCTTCTGACAGTCGAGTATTTGGGCAGCAAAAGTCTTGAAACGAGGGAATTGTTGTTCATTGATATCAAACAGCTGAGGAATTCTTCCTTGAGTCCAGGGGGAAACTATAAACAACATTTCTGTTTCTGAAAAAAGAATAAGAAAAAGGGAGCACTCTTACCATGCCAGGGGGATTCATGATTCAGCATTATCCATGGTTGTCATGTGAACTTACACTTCATCCAGTAGTGAGAAAAAGGAGCATATTGAGGCAGAGAAGCTAACTAAGGGTAAGGAAATTAAGGGTAAGAAGACCCAGGACAGGCCACCACAGGAAAAGCAAGAAGAGAAACAAACAAAGGCCAAGCTACCAAGGCCAAAGCTGTGGGTGGAATAAAGGCATAAATGCCAAGGGAGAAACGGTTGCAAATCAGGGCAGAGAGGACTGAAAAAGTACAAACAAGTAGGGACACACCCAAGGCAACCACAACACAGGTCAAGGAGAAGGAACCCCCAGCCAAGCAGACCAAAACAGTTGAAACAATTTCTATAGGAAGCCATAAATCAGCTACAGGAAGTCCTGAAAAAGGGAAGCAGAAGGACAACTCGACCGAAATCCTAGCTAGGGAGACAGGAGCTGTGCTAGCCGCCCTAAGCACCTCTCCCAAGCTGAAGGAGAAGTGAAAGAGGGAGCTTCCACTATATTTTAAGGCAATAAAGGGCATGCAGATAAGAATTGGCAGACCCCAAACCACAGTCAAGGAAGCAAATTGTCATTGAGGACACACAAGCTAAACAAAAGGAGGGGCCTCCTTCAAGGATGTCCATCACCTATGAATGAGGAAGCCAAAAACCTTCACTGGAAGAGAGAGAATTCAAATAATGGACTCAAAGACAGTTCTACAAGATGCTGAGACAGTTCTACAGGAAGTTGAGAATTCTCTAGGAAAAGAAGCACAGGCAGTGGGAAGAAGCAAAGAGAGAAGCATGGTTTCATGACAGAGAAGAGGACATCACTTCAAAATCTTGGCATGACAGGAAGGCCACCAAGGCCATCAAATATGAGGAGATAGATTGGTTTCTCAGAGGATGAGCACCACTTTCAGTAGGGGGGTGATGATGAGCCCCAAAAATGGATAATTATTTGGGCTCATTCAACCTCCTAATTCGACTTAATCCACCATTTTCATTAGTTTATTGCATGTTTTTGATTATATTTATGCTAATAGAGTGAATTGGGTTAGTCATTATGCCAACAAGTCTAATGTGTGCTTTGTGTAGCCTTTCTGGTCAATTTGGAGACAAAATTAAAGGTTTTAATGAGCACTTGGTAGCCAAATTCGTGGGAGAACAAGGGAGAGGATTTGTAGCAAGGTGTCCCCTTCATTTATGGGCCCTTACCTCGAATTCTCCACCATCAGCTCGGAGTTCAAGGGCCACCAAATCAATTAGCACAAGGGCAGCCAAGCAAGTCAAGTAGGACTGCTGTTAACTACAAGTTTTTGGCAGCCGAGTCCCTAAAGTTTAGGAGGACTGTTGGGGTCCTCAATTTGTATAAATAAGAAGGCTTAGGGCCTCATTTGGGTTAGCCAATGGTTAGTCATTTTGTAGGCAGAAGTTAGCTAGTCTGTAGTTCGATTTTTAGGTAGTAGATTAGCTTTGCTTTCAACACATTTTCAAGTTTCCCTTGTGGACAGTTTTGATGTAACTCTTCTTTTCTTGCTCAATAAAGATGAATCCAGCTTTACACCAGCTCTAAATCTCTCTTAGGAGGCTGTAGTTCTTGGGGTTGGGCCCATCTCAAGCGCCCAGTACCTCCTTTGTTTATCTTTATGCGTTTTTGCTGCATTCTTAGAACAAAATCTACTATTTATATTTAAATCTTGCTTTGTTATTTAGATTTCTTTTGATGGTTAAAATAGCTTCTCATGTTTAGAATAGATTGGTAGGATAATAACAAGAAAAAGGCTCCAAAAAAGGGTCAGCAAACACTTTTGATTTCACCTCTTCCTTATTGGATCAGGGGCTGGAGTTGGAATAACCGTGTTGTCCCAAACAAAAACACTAGTTTGCTTTACCATGCAATCCTTAGTGTGTTGTTTTCATTTGCAAAGGTTGGTTACATGTTCAGATCTTTGAATGCTTCATTTCATAGTTAATATACATGGTTTCCTTGCAAATAAAGCTGCTGTCCATTCTCGTTACTGTTAGCCAGATCATATTAGGGTAGCATAGCTAGATCTTTGTTTTCTTGCATGTCTTTGTTGGTTCAGTTGGAAACAAAAATTGCAGAGCACCTATACCACTTCTCTATCTGCCCAGACTCCCTCAAACCCATCTTCTCCATCTCCTAACTTGGTTTCTTGCCTCACTTTGCCACATTGCGCTCATAACCCTACCTTTTGTGCAACATTATTCCAGCCTTCTTGGAACAAGTCCAGCCATCTACACCTTCTCCTCAACTCCATCCTCCAAGTCTTGAACTCCTCTACACCCCTATTTCACCTCCATACTCATTCCTCCACCTTTTTCCCTCCATCCATGCTCCAAAATTCCATTACTAAACATCCTATAGAAAAATTACAGAACATCATGTAGAGATCCCAGAACATCCTGTAGAACCCCTGCAGACTTCCTGTAGAAGCTCATAAACGCGGTTTCTTGGCAGCCAAACTTTGTGAAACTCTCTGGAAGGGTGTTAGGGACCCCTTAGACCCTCTCTGAACCCTCCCAACCTTTCCCAAGCATTTCTCCCCTTGATCTACCCCTGCACAGTAAAAAGCCAGTTAGAAGCACATGCATGATAATTCCAACAACTTGAACAAAAATACAAAAAGATGTTTTCTTCAGATAGAGGTAGTCTAGACACATGTATTTTACCTTCATAGAAGTAATGGCATCTCTTTTAGTAGTTTGCATGCTCTCCTTTGCGTTAGTAGGACTAGTTGGTAGAATTAGGGTTTGCTAGGGTTTGCATTTCTTTTTGGCTTTCAGTTTCTTTCCGCAAGTAGATTAGCTTCCTTTGAGTTAGCTTTCATCCATCAGTTAAAAAGCTTCTTCTAAGAGCTCATAGAGGTTGGCTTAAGCCCCTAGCAGACTTGTGCCAGCTGACCAAGTGACAGCTGCAGCAAGAGCTAGTACTTGTGCATACAGCACCGTCGCTTCCAAGTTTGTTACGAACTACCGGGTTGATAAAATTAAAGAAGGGAGTTCTAGGAGTTGTAGCATTATTGCTACAATACTAGGGCCCACCAACAGATATGGTATGGTGATCTTGGTGATAGATGGTTGCTGGGATGAGATTTTGTCGAGGACGATAATGACTTCAAGTGGGGGAGGATGTTAGGACCTGCCGTCTGTGCGACGGGCAGGGCAACTCAACCATGCGAAGGACGTGCGAAATATGAAATGAAATGAACCTTGGACGAGTTTATAAGGTGTTGGGTGAGTTGAGGGGGCGGTCCCATGAGTTGGGCGGGCCGACCCTCCTCCTCGGCGAGACAACACATTGTAAACGAGTCGGCTTGGGCGTTGGGTGTGGGTCGGCCAGGTGACATAACCCGCCACCCGCCCGTATATATTGGAGGGCGTTTGGAGGCAAATGACCATCATTCGATCAACACGAGTTCGAACAAGGAGTTCTGCGGTGTGTGGATGAGCCCACACGACGGGCGGAACTCAAGTGGAAAAGTCGTTCAGAAAAGTTGGGTGAGAAACTCGGGCGAAAAACTCGTGCAGAAAACTCGGGCGAAAAACTCGTGCAGGAAACTCGTGCAGAAAACTCGGGCGAGGTCGTCGGGCAGAACTCGAGTGAGGTCGTTCAGGCAGGACTCGGGTGAGGTCGTTCAGGCAGAACTCGGGCGAGGTTGTCGGGCAGGAAACTTGGGTGAGGTCATTCGGGGGAACCGGGTGAGGTCGTTTGGGCGAGCCGGGTGAGGTCGTCGGGCGACCTGGGTGAAGTCGTTCGGGTGAGCTGGGTGAAGTCGTGTGACGACTTGGGTGAGGTCATTCGAGCGAATCGAGTGAAGTCGTGTGGCGACCCAGGTGAAGTCGTGTGGCGGCTCAGGTGAAGTTGTTCGGGTGAATGAGTTTGGGTGAACGAGTGGACATGCGGACAAGCGGCCGGGCGAGGGTGCGTCGTGCATGACGAAATGAAGAATCATGTGGACGGGCGACTTGGGTAGGGCCTGCTGTGCATGACGAAACGGTGAAGTGTTGAGGTTGTGAACAAAGAGGTGACTCGTGCAGAGGCACTCATGTGTGGCGACTTGGTTACGACGAGGCACGCCCAAGTTGGGAAAACAACACGATCGTGCGACAAGGTGAATGAAGGGTTGGTGAGTTGTGCGGCAACCGTGCGGAAGCATCGATGAGCTGGAAAACTGAGTTTGCCGAAGTTGAAAATTGGCTAAGTGTAAATTTGGGGTTTCCCAAGATTTAACTTGTACTTATAAAAGAAGATTATATATATTGATTCAGGTAGACTCATATTGCAGGGAGTTGCCCCTCCCTTTATACTATTGTGCATTTCTATTGTATAATGTTGTTTATGTGAATGTTATGGGCTTTCACTTGTATAAAGGACAAATATAATACTTGGTAATGAAAAACAAACTAAGTATGGAATGTTAGGCGTAGTCTACAATCGTAAGTATTGGTGAAAAGGAAATGGTTGGTAGTGCCGCACCTCGCTATAGTGCGGTTGGAAGAGTACCATCAATGTAGGGGCATGACAGGGAGGGTTCTGTAACAGCCCTAGTGAAAAATTTCATCTAATAAAAGTTAATAAAGGAAAAATAAGAATACGGTTAAGGGACACGTATTCCAAACTGAATGTTGGGAAAAGATATCCTAGTTGGCATCACTGGGTGTGTGTTTTGGCTAAGGAAAATTGGCAAAGGCACTAAAAGGAAAAGGGAATTTTGGCACATTTATTTATGAAAGTAAATGAAATTAGGAGAAAAGTAAGGTGAAAGGTCACAGGTTACATGTGAGGAGGAAATTGAAGGAAAATAATGGAAGGTGAAGAAATTAGAGGCCTCATGCATAAAAAGACTTCTAAGGACCAGCTCATGGCTTTTGTTAGTTCAAGTTTGGAGCTCTCTCATTATTCTCTCTTTTTCTCTCACTCTTGGTCACTTAGAGTTTTCTTGGAGCACTCTAACTTTGGATCAAGGAAGGAAAAGAAAGCAAAGGGAAAGGAAGGAAAGCAAGGATCAAGGAAAGGAAATCAGGATCAAACAATTTTAGCAGGAATACATGTAGGTAACCTTTTGCATGTGTGATTTCCTAGCTCGTTTGGAAATGCATGGCTTTGCATGTTAGTGTATGGTTCTCTTGCTATTGGTGACATGGTTTTTCCAGGTTATGATAGTGGTTTTAAGCATAGCCTTGCCTTTTTACAGATACCATGGTATGTTGGGATGTTTATTTCGGTTTTTGAGCTTTGGTTTTCCTGATGGATTTCAGAATCTGGGGCGGAGGTGGTTGCAAGTTCCATTCCCAAAGGCCTAGGAATCCCTTGACCGGTTTTGGCAGCATACATGGTAAATCTTGAGGGAGATGTGTCAGTTTAGGGCCTAGTGATCCGGGTTTGGATTTCCATAAAGCTTGAGAGACAAGGAGACGAGAAATTCCTCAAGGGTAGTGATGGATTCTAGATGGATTCCAAGTTTTGTTCGGTTGTGGTCGTAGCACCAGTTTTGGTATGATCATGGTTTGATGAGGGTGGAGGCGGTTTAACCTCTGAATTCCCTTGGTTGTTCTATTAGATCCCACATTCATGCTTGGAATATGGCACATGGGTAACTCGCTGAAAGAGAGATTTGGTTCAGCCATGTCTATGGTCCGGTGGTATGTGGAAGTCCTAAACTTGGTCAGATTTTCTTATCATTAATATGTGGATTTAATGGCTGTCTTATCTATGATATTTACATGGTTTTATGCTGGTTATAAGCATGGTTAAAGGACTGGTTCATGTCATGTTTATTTCATGTCTTTACTTGTAACTGTTAATGGCTAGATGCAAGACATAATTGATGATGTAGTAGTTCAATGGAGAAGGATGTGATCCTTCTGGTTTTGTTTCATAAGTTATTTCAGTCATTTATGCTCTGTTTTGTATCCTAGACCTATAGTTTTCATTGATGCCAAGTGCTTGACAAAATGTCAGTCCCAATTGATGATGCTTAGGCCTAGTCCTAAGGTTGATTTTGATTGATCAACATTGTTATCGTGCCTTTAATGAATTTTGAAGGTTGTAGAAAGTTATGGGCAAAGGCTGAGATTCTGGGCTAGAAAAGTGGCTCAAATCTCAGGGTCGTTAGCATAGAATTGGAAAAATTGGTCCACAGTCGGTGGCAGGTAGGTCTGTGAGAGTGAATTTAGGCTTTTAGTCACTCCCTTGCCCATAGAATGAGAGCGAATATGGCCTAATAGATCCAAAATAGTAGTGGGACCTAGGTACAGTGTGTCTGAGTGGCTGACTTGTCTCCTGAGGGTTCTGTTGATGATGTTGGATGACTGTGTGTGATGTTCCATCGATTCCACTTCCTTTAGGTCACATAGAAGGACAAATATAATTGTATTAGCCTCTCGTTTCATGTTTACCCTGGTTGGCATGGTTACTTTTGGTATACATGTGATCCAAATGGAAAATGGCATCAACCCATGGTACTCATCCATCCATATTATTCATTGACCCATGGAATTTACCCATGGTATTGTAAATGGCATCTGCCCGTGGTATTGTCAAATCTACCTATGGTATTCATTCACCCATGGAATTTACCCGTGGTATTGTAACTGAAAAAAACTATAAGTAACAAGTCACATTTTGTAAAAAGACAGGTTGTCCGCCACAATGTAGCCTTTACAGTTCAGAGGCATGTAGCCACCACATCTCTTCTCAGAGATAAGCTACCATCGCCCTAGCTAGTATTTTCCATTACTATTTTAAATAAAAGTTTCTTTGTGGTTTTGTTTATTGGGCATTCTCCTCTTTTTCTTCTGGCAATTCAAATTTTCAGATCTTGGGGGTCCCTACCCCAAGATCCATTGCAAGTTTTCAGATCTTGGGGGTCTCTCCCCCCAAGATCCATTTCAATCTTTTAGATCTTGGGGGTCTCCCCCCAAGATCCGGATCAGTGGTATCAGAGCAGGTTATGATTTCATGGGAATGAGGGTTTGATGCATATTTCAGTTTCAAAATATTCAACAAACTTCAGGCATGTGCTACAGCCTCCACAGAGCATTTTCTTGGGTCAAGCAGGAAGAATTTTTCTTTTCTCAATTTTTTGCAGGAATATTTTTGGGCGGCGCCTTTGCAGATCAGATCTGAAACATTTGGTACAAAATTTACAAAAAAAAATACCAGATCTGGATTCCTCTAAAAAAATCACCCAATTAAAAAAAAAAAATGGGTCGAATCGAAGTTCGGATGTGGGAGATATCGCTGATTTAAAATCAATTATTTTATCAGAATTTTTGTGACGGCGGAACTGTTGCAGCGCGAATCTGAGATCTCAGAGTGTCCAGATAAGGATCTCCAACTCATGGGAAAATGAAAAATGATCCTTCTGCTTCTAAAAACAGGTTATAATAAATATTCTGAGTTATATTGGCCGAGTTATGTCCATTTTAATTCTAGAGCAGCATTCGGAGTGGGTTTCCATTGGAGACGTGCCCTCCCACCCCACTTTAGTAGGCACCTGCTTCACATTCATCAGTTTCAACATAGCAGCATTCAGCTTGGGTTATTTGGAGACGTGCCCTCCCACCCCAGGCTATGTAGACACCTACTACTTCATCAGCAACCAACATCATGGTTATGGGTCAACCGCATAAAATCCTTGTCATCGAAGTCCATTTGCTAGGCCGCACACTGTCATAATCACAGTTGGTCACAAGCATTACAGGGTATCTCTATCCTCGGATCTTCGTTTATCATGGTTTTAGGTTAACCACATCAAACCCTTATCTTTAGTGGCTCTTCATATTCAACAAATGCTTCGCAGGAGGGAACTTTACGCAATGGGGACCATTGCTTCTTAAGGAGGGAGGAATGATCCAAATGGAAAATGGCATCAACCCATGGTACTCATCCACCCATATTATTCATTGACCCATGGAATTTACCCATGGTATTGTAAATGGCATCTGCCCGTGGTATTGTAAAATCCACCCATGGTATTCATTCACCCATGGAATTTACCCATGGTATTGTAAATGGCATCTGCCCGTGGTATTGTAAAATCCACCCATGGTATTCATTCACCCATGGAATTGACTCGTGGTATTGTAACTGAAAAAAACTATAAGTAACAAGTCACATTTTGTAAAAGGACAGGTTTTCCGCCACAATGTAGCCTTTACAGTTTAGAGGCATGTAGCCACCACATCTCTTCTCAGAGATAAGCTACCATCGCCCTAGCTAGTATTTTCCATTACTATTTTAAATAAAAGTTTCTTTGTGGTTTTGTTTATTGGGCATTCTCCTCTTTTTCTTCTGGCAATTCAAATTTTCAGATCTTGGGGGTCCCTACCCCAACATCCATTGCAAGTTTTCAGATCTTGGGGGTCTCTCCCCCCAAGATCCATTTCAATATTTTAGATCTTGGGGGTCTCCCCCCAAGATCCGGATCAACATGGGAGGGGGTGTTACATATGTACAAAAAATAAAACTTTCAGAGCTCTTCTATCTTCTCTGGCCCTCCCATAAGGGAGTCAAGCCCATACAAACTCTGATACCAACAAGAAAAATGGAGGAGCAAACATTGTGCACAAATATACTCACAAATCAATTCGTGTTCTTCACCACAAAGCCAAATTACAAGCCACATAAATAGTGGTCATGAAATCCAATAGTTTCTAATACAAGATGATACTATTGAGAAAATCTCTCAACATACTCTAACCATTAACAAATAAAATATGCCTACATTCTAATGTAAGCATTATTCCAAGTCTTTGAAATCCTTTCACTGTCATAAGACTTCTTTTCCAAGCTCATCAAGAAACTCATACTTCATAAATGAATATTCTCTGATCACATTGTGTGGATGTTGACTATTCAACAATAAAATAATTGGCATGGCATATGAAATAGATAATCCCACCAGATCAATTATACCATAACTAACAGGGAATCATTGCTCATGATTGTTATTGCTTGATCATTGCTCACAATTCAGTCACAACATTACCTTCGCTATCTCCATCTTCAAGAAATTATTGTGTTGGCCTTGTCGCAACCTTGACTGGCATTAAACTTCATTTCTATACTGGAATTTATTTGGAAAGACCTTCAACATTTTAAGTTTGCAGGATTCTACTACAACATAGGCTCTAATCTGGGACAATCTTTCGCTTGTGAGACACTGAGAAATGTAGACCAAGTGTCTTGATTTTTGGGCTATGGAGTCATCTTTTTAAATATGTTCACAATCATCTCAGAAACTCTAAAATTTGAAATACCTTTATTTTCTAGAAGTCAGATTCGTGAGCACGACAACTGGGCCAACACTAATCATAAGGTCCAGAGGCCATCAACCAAAGAGCAGTAGGCCAGGTAAGAGGTGGGTACAACTGTGGACATACAGGCGAGGAAAGAGTTGGCCGAGAAGCCATTTGGAGTGGTATCAAACCTGCATATGGATTCCCAGTGAGAGGGCATTGCATCACCTCTTCATTACAGGAAAGGAGCTATCATGGAAGAACATTTGGGAAAAAGGGCGCTGTCCATTAGTTAATTGATGGCCATTAATTTTATTTATTTACATGTGATACAAATATTTTGGCGCAGTGGGCCTTGGGTGCGTTGATCGGGAAATAAAAAAACCAGACCATCAACAGTGGACCCTAAGCAGGCAAGCGCATATTACATTTGGCACAAAAGCTCGGGACTAACATACCGCCAAGGGACATAGATGCGCCAAGAAGTTAGAGGTTGTGAAGGGTCGTAGTCATAAAACGGTGAAGGCGAATTGAAACAACGCTAGGTCAAACGGTAAACCGATTCACTGAATTGAAGGTGTGAGGGAGCCAACCAGAAAGGCCGAGAATTCTATTGGGTTTATTGCAAATCCAGAGACGCCGGGAATTTCTCTCCTTACAACATACATATCACATTGAGTAGCCAATACACAGATCAACTGTGCGTACCTGTAGCGCAAATTTCTCGGATGGTAGATCGTGGATTCTCCATAGCCATGTGGGATGAATTATTCAGGAATTTCAACTGTTAGAAAAGCAAGTTACATGTGCGATTCATAAAGGCATTTGCAGTGGTTTATTAATCCAAATCATTTATTTAAAATCACTTTCAAAACTTCAGTTTTCACGGAGGTCAAAGATCAGATTGGTTTCAAAAGTGGCAGCTTGGTTTGGTTGTCTTTCAGAAGGAAGCCACATGCAATTTCTTGATCCAACATTAGGACCGATTTCATAATTATCCGAGGAGGCATATACTATAATCAATACCTGGCATCAAACCCTCAGGTCGCAATATTTTTCGAAGGGAGGACGTAATCGATTCACTCTAGATCGAATTGTCATCATCATTATAGCTGGTGGGCCGCATTTTAAATGCGATAGCAGACCACTCCCTTTATTCATGTCCAGTGACATCTGAATAGGAAGTCAATTAAAATTTAGTGGTGGGTTGCATTTTATATAGAGGCCAACTTATTGAAGGTTCTGTGATAAGCATCGAGTTACTGCTCCAGATATAAAGACCAAATCATAAGAACCTTTTTGATACCTGTAGCAACCTTATTGAGTTGTCATGTACAAAAATATTGGGTTGAATCTCTACTCGAGGACCAAATCATCAGCGGTCTTGTACTCACGCTGGCTAGACTGACGTGTTGAATTTCCTTATAGAGGTTGAAGATTTACTATTTGTTTTCTTTCAAGCCCAATATAGATAGTTTTTTCAAAAGGGTAAATCGATTTTAGTGAAGAAAGTCGAGGAGAGAGAAGGCTAAGCCATAATGTCATCACTCTACTTTTGGAAGCGTCTCAAGAATCAACATGGTAATGGTAATACATCAGTCAGTCCTCTGGGCTAAACCACTTTTGTGAATAAAAAATGTCAACAACTTACAAATGAGAAGCAAGAGCAGAAAAACAAGCCTTTCTCTCGGAAGGTCCATGTTATCCTTTAGCAGTGAAAGGATATTTGGAAGGAAGATGATGTGGGAGCATCAAGACCATTCTGAATTGTAAATATGGGGTAAAAAGGGGGTGTGATAAATTTTAATATTTTGGTATTTTAAATAAAGTAGGGAGTGAAGATTATGTAAATATTCTTCTTCCAAATAAAAGGGTATGAGGGAAATAGTTTAGGAGCAGAATTTGGGATAAAATTTCTATGTTTTCAGTTAAAATTAGGATGAGAAGGAGGATAAAGCTTCACGCTTTAAATCGTTATGTAAAAAAAAAGGAAAAGCCTGCTTTTGTAAAAGATAAGGATCAAAAAAATGCCTATCTTTGATTATAAAACAAAAGGTAGAAAATCTCTCAAGAAAAGAAGGAAAGAGCGCGCCTGAGCCTACTTTAAGGCAAGAAACCATGCGCTCTGCGTGAATTTTTATTCATGCCTCTGTATATATATATTCATAAGATTATGGAATAAAGTGTGTGGGCGAGATGCCAGAAGTATCACTGTGAAATTTATCTCTGGCAATTCTAGTTCAATGGTTGTTAAAAATCTGCGTATGTAGTTTATTATTCTTTTCGTTGAGAGGTGGAAGCGTTCACTGTTTCCACGTTAAACATGGGAGTAGTTTCTTCTCCAATTAATACACAGTTTAAATTGATTCCATGTTATAATGTGTTTAGACTTTATAAGTGTCGTGCGCCCTTCAGTGTGTAATCCAATTTCATGCAATTAAGGCCTTCAGTGTGCTCCAGCGCAGGCGAACTTTGGAGTTATGAATCCAGCGGATCCAACCCATATTGTCGCAGAATAATTGCATTAGAACCGGCGTTAGCAGGCGTGAATGACCTTTTGTTTCTCTGATTATTATTCGACTGTGGGTATTAGAACCAACGTTCTAATTTCATCTCATTACAACCAGATCCAATTCCTCTGTTTTGCACAGAATAATGTTTCAACATTATAGTGGCGTCGAGGAGACCTCAGGAGCGGCGTTGTGTGTTCAGAATACCTGTAGTTCAAATGGAGACATATTAAGACAGAGCTGAGTAAGGAGATTAAGGGCGATTCAATATAAATGATGTTAGTGCTTGAAATTTCACCTCAGGCTGAGAAAGGTAAACCTCAAGGCAACATCAAACCACTTAGCCTCGTAGCTAGCCCTACAGGGCAGGAGAGGGCTCTCTCCGGTCTATCTCGGTCAAAATTTTCAATGGGCGAGATAACCAATAGGGTAACACTGATTTTAGGCTAGTAAACTGATCAAAAGGGTTGATTTGGGGTTTTTAGGGTTTTTGGTGGCACATTGAGGAGAGGCAATTTTGGGTGCGGGGATAGGACACAGTTTCTGGAGAGGGTTCTTTGGGGCGAGATAGGATACAGTATTGATGCCTTAGATTGAGGTGAATGGATGAGAAAGACAGGTGAGGAGTTAAGGAGAGCAAACAATAACTTTGAATTCTCCTTAAACAGCAGAAAACATTGAAATTAAACAAACTTAAAAGCAGAGCATGACAGTCATGAATTCTACTTTAACACTTCATTTGTTTAATGTGCAGAAGGAAAAGAAAGGAAATGATTCACATAACACACTTACAAGTATATATAGAAACACACCATCAATACATGTAACCACAAGAATCCCAAAAAGGACTGCAAAACCCTGGTCTTCCTTAGCCAAAAATTGCAGAGATACAGTGAATAATACAATGATAGCTTTTCCCTCAAGAGTCCAACCTTCCAACCCTGAAAATGATTGAGAAAATACATAATATAGGCAAGCCAACCTCTTCCCTTGCCTCTAGGGGTCGAGCTCATCCTTCTAGGAGCTGTTTCAACCAATTCTAAACTGAGCACTAAAATCTAGGCAGTCCAAACAACTTGCCTCTATAAGCTAGGAAACCAGTTCATTCATTTAATTTTCACCTATCTCATGAATGAATCTTCTAGAAGAGATACATAAGTGTAAAAGTATCAAAAAATTACATTATTTACATCAAGGAGGATAACAATCCACTCCAAAAAGTCAAACATGGTCAAATCTGCGTTTTTCTGAGCTGTACAGTGAAATTTTGAGAAAATTGCCTGATAGGTCGCACGCCTCTGCCTGACAGGTCGCGCGCCTTTGAGGGCACTTTTGGGGCACTTCCAGGTGTCCAAATTGGGCAAGCGTAGGCTTGTTGGAAAGGTATGTGAGTCTAATTTCCAACCCAACTAGAATTTCTAAATTTTGTGGTCATTTGCCCCTCCAAAATTGCAATCTCCCAAGACTGCTTTCTGTGTCTCAAAAATGTGGCAGAAAGTCATTTTTTTCTTGTTTTTTGAATTTCTAGAGGCCCAAAACTTCATAAAATCTCTTGTCCATTGATGAGCATATGTAACTTCTCATGAAAAATCTGGAAATTCTGATTTTTTGAAAAATGGAGTTGCCAGGATGAAGGGTCGCGCGGGGGGTGAGACCCGTTAATGGAGAAAACCTGTAAATTGCCTGAAAAAACCAAAATTTACCAAAAATGCTCAAAATTTCTTGGGATTTGTGCTGTGGCTAGGCTATTTAGTGCCATGCTCAGTCAAAGAGGCTTTGGCCAAAATTTGGAGTGGATCGAGCCTTTTCCGTCGTTTTAGTGCCTTGGCCAACCTCCTTGGATCTGGCGATTGCAATTTTGACATTTCTCTAAAACCATGACACCTGTGAAAAAAGTGAAGGAGGTTTTTCTTATTTGGAATGTTATGGACAAAAACCTCTCTCAGTTTTCCAAAATTCATCTTTTATTGCTCTGGAACATCATTTGAGTGCGACTTGTCCCGATGTGTGAAACAAAGAATTTTGTCGAAATGGAGCGAAATGAAGGGGATAGGGGGCTTCTAAATTCTTGGGGAAATTTTTGGGAGTGAGGAGAGATGTTAGGAAATAGGGGAAAGTGGAATCTTAGAGATTGAGCGAGGGGAAGGGGTCCAAAAGGGCAAAACACAGGCCAAACCTAGAAAATTGCCAGGTTGTAGCTAGAAACTAGGGTTTGTGCAAAAATGAGGAATTTGGCGGATCTAAGGGATGGGAAGTGTTTAATAAGGTAAATGAAGGATAGGGGAAGGTGTATGAACATCTGGATACAAGTTTTGCCAATGATTTGACCGTCCAAGAGAAATTGCCTTCAAAACCCTAGGAGAGGGAAATGACCTTACCTAGGCGCAACTGAAGCATGAACAAGGTGTACAATGACTCATTAGACACTGAGATGATAATGAAAACCCTATGAATGATGATAGACTCAGCTGAATAGTGACATAGATGGGCATTTGGGCAACTTTGAAAAGAGTGGGAGAAAACCCTAGACCTAATGCCTAGTGACCAAATTTTACTTGAAAACTCTTTGAAATGACAAAATTTGACCTGGACAACTCTGAGACCACTTTGTAAGAGCATATTTGATCACTGGAGGAAGGCTGGAAAGACTGACACTAACATTGGCTTCAATGGGGATGGTAGCTCCTTGGAGCTGCCAAGAACCGCAGACCTCTGGGAGAGCAGACCAGTGCCTTTCAATCATTGGGCAATGGAGTCATTATTTGACAAACAATACAAGACTTTGACTCATTTATTGACTGAAACTTGATTCAAACCGACTCAATTATGAAACCTACATGACTGAAAACTGACTCACAAATGACTCATGACTGACTTAACTAAAACAAAAACTTACAAAGCTTATTGAAGGGCAGCAGTCCATCAAGATTTGAAATCATGATGACAACCACCTGTGTTTCTTACAAGACAATATACATCAAACTATATCAAAATGCCAATGTAACCAATCAAGTAGATGCCTTCTTGATTGATTCTCCTGATCAGATCTTCTAGTCAACAGTAGATACTAGTAACTAGGCATCCAAAAACATAGCTGACCATGATCTCCTTCATCACTGAACACAACAATAATCACTTTCACTGCTGGCTGCAACAAACTTGCTAGAGGATCGTAAAAAGCATGAAGATTTGTCACTGCCACCTCCTGCTGAAAGAACAAGGGGTCTTTTGTTTCAATTTCTGATCTGCCTTCCCCATGTGCTTCGGTGAAAGTATGCTCATGGGCTTCAAAAAACTCTGAACAAATGGATGGGCAGATCTCTTCTTGGAAAAGCGTTTCAGCACATGAAACATATGAAGAGAAATCTGAATGGAAATCCTAAATGTTTTGTTCTTCTGTGGTGTGAATGTGCTGTAGGTCATCTTCATATGATATGATAGCCAAATTCTCATTACATTCATCAATCATGAGAAAAGAAATTTCAGATGTTTCGTAAAAATCAACACTAACAGTTCTATCAGCTATCATAGATTCATCCAGAGAAACCTTTTCACTTACTTGAACGAAGATCTTCTCTTGTTTTTCACAGAGGCAAGGAACTACCTCCTCATGAAGATCTAGTGCTGGTGAGATGAGAGCATTTAGGTCTACTACTCCATTTTCTTCATTTGAGGCAGCCGCGACAATACAACTCTCTTTTATGAGATCCGGAACAACATGTTTTGCCTCATCACAATTTATCTCCCGATCTGATTTATCATCATCACTTTCTGAGATTGGAACATTACTTTCCTGCGTTACCTGCATGCTGTCTTCTTCTATGGACAGATCTGAAACAACATTTGCTCTTTCCTCATTTTCAACCATATGGAAATCTTCAACTTGCTGATCTTGACAAATATCCTCTAAGATTTCTGTGTGCTGCTGAAATGGATTCTCATACAGAGCCTCCATAATCTCAACGTCCATAAAATTATCATCTTCATAATATTTCTCAAGGCTTTCAATAAAACTATAAGCATGCTTGCAACAGTCATGAACCAAATTTAATGATGGATAAGAGTTATATCGTTCAATGAACAAGGCATGAAAATCCTTTAAACAGTAAATACAAGCAGGCGGCAAATTTTCATACCAGGATTGAGCTGCACCTTCTAGAGTGGCCAAGAATATCTTCATCAAGCAATCTTCAGGAAAATCCACCTTCAACTTGCGAATATGCATATGAAATCTAACTAGATGTAAAGCAGCATCCTTCTTACCATCATCATTAAATATAGGTAGATTCCTTGACCAATCTACCTTTGGAATTTTATTTGGAAAACCAGGGATGTGATCTCGGCTCAGGGGAGCGTATCTTCTTGCAATCCGATCCATCTTGAAAAGCTCAAAGCTACTGATCTCTTTGCAGTGAAGTCACCATGAAGCATTGATCTCTGGAGTTTTCAGTGAAGGAGTCGCTAGTGAATGATTTCAGCCTTGTCAGTGTCTGATCGTTGTTCACTATCAACAATCAGATCTGAACTTGATACATGTACTGGGGTAAAATGCAAATGAAGTGTTGTATTCACAAGCTCACGGAGATTGACTGAAGCAACGTTTATCTACTTCCGCATATGCAAAGCAAAAGCATTTAGAAGGCTACCTGGCATAACTTCAGGCTCCGTCTAAGACTTATGAAACAAACACACCAACCCATAGACAAGTTTGTTCTCCCCAGTATGGTCACCAATATGTTAGCGCTTGAAATTTCACCTCAGGCTGAGAAAGGTAAACCTCAAGGCAACATCAAACCACTTAGCCTCGTAGCTAGCCCTACGGGGCAAGAGATGGCTCTCTCCGGTCTATCTTGGTCAAAATTTTCAATGGGCGAGATAACCAATAGGGTAACACTGATTTTAGGCTAGTAAACTAATCAAAAGGGTTGATTTGGGGTTTTTAGGGTTTTTGGTGGCACATTGAGGAGAGGCAATTTTGGGTGCGGGGATAGGACACAGTTTCTGCAGGGGGTTCTTTGGGGCGAGATAGGATACAGTATTGATACCTTAGATTGAGGTGAATGGATGAGAAAGACAGGTGAGGAGCTAAGGAGAGCAAACAATAACTTTGAATTCTCCTTAAACAACAGAAAACATTGAAATTAAACAAACTTAAAAGCAGAGCATGACAGTCATGAATTCTACTTTAACACTTCATTTGTTTAATGTGCAGAAGGAAAAGAAAGGAAATGATTCACATAACACACTTACAAGTACATAGAGAAACACACCATCAATACATGTAACCACAAGAATCCCAAAAAGGACTGCAAAACCCTGGTCTTCCTTAGCCAAAAATTGCAGAGATACAGTGAATAATACAATGATAGCTTTTCCCTCAAGAGTCCAACCTTTCAACCCATGAAAATGATTGAGAAAATACATAATATAGGCAAGCCAACCTCTTCACTTGCCTCTAGGGGTCGAGCTCATCCTTCTAGGAGCTGTTTCAACCAATTCTAAACTGAGCACTAAAATCTAGGCAGTCAAAACAACTTGCCTCTATAAGCTAGGAAACCAGTTCATTCATTTAATTTTCACCTATCTCATGAATGAATCTTCTAGAAGAGATACATAAGTGTAAAAGTATCAAAAAATTACATTATTTACATCAAGGAGGATAAAAATCCACTCCAAAAAGTCAAACATGGTCAAATTTGCGTTTTTCTGAGCTGTAGAGTGAAATTTTGTGAAAATTGTCTGATAGGTCGCGCGCCTCTGCCTGACGGGTCGTGCGCCTTTGAGGGCACTTTTGGGGCACTTCCAGGTGTCCAAATTGGGCAAGCGTAGGCTTGTTGGAAAGGTATGTGAGTCTACTTTCCAACCCAACTGGAATTTCTGAATTTGGTGGCCATTTGCCCCTCCAAAATTGCAATCTCCCAAGACTGCTTTCTGTGTCTCAAAAATGTGGCAGAAAGTCATTTTTTGCTTGTTTTTTGACTTTCTGGAGGCCCAAAACTTCATAAAATCTCTTGTCCATGGATGAGCATATGTAACTTCTCATGAAAAATCTGGAAATGCTGAGTTTTTTCAAAATGGAGTTGCCAGGATGAAGGGTCACGCGGGGGGTGAGACCCGTTAATGGAGAAAACCTGTAAATTGCCTGAAAAAACCAAAATTTACCAAAAATGCTCAAAATTTCTTGGGATTTGTGTTGTGGCTAGGCTATTTAGTGCCATGCTCAGTCAAAGAGGCTTTGGCCAAAATTTGGAGTGGATCGGGCCTTTTCCGTCGTTTTAGTGCCTTGGCCAACCTCCTTGGATCTAGCGATTGCAATTTTGACATTTCTCTAAAACCATGACACCTGTGCAAAACGTGAAGGAGGTTTTTCTTCTTTGGCATGTTATGGAAAAAAACCTCTCTCATTTTTCTAAAATTCATCTTTTATTGCTCTGGAACATCATTTGAGTGCGACTTGTCCCGATGTGTGAAACAAGGAATTTTGTTGAAATGGAGCGAAATGAAGGGGATAGGGGGCTTCTAAATTCTTGGGGAAATTTTTGGGAGTGAGGAGGGATGTTAGGAAATAGGGGAAAGTGGAATCTTAGAGATTGAGCGAGGGGAAGGGGTCCAAAAGGGAAAAACACAGGCCAAACCTAGAAAATTGCCAGGTTATAGCTAGAAACTAGGGTTTGTGCAAAAATGAGGAATTTGGCGGATCTAAGGGATGGGAAGTGTTTAATAAGGTACATGAAGGATAGGGGAAGGTGTATGAACATCTGGATACAAGTTTTGCCGATGATTTGACCGTCCAAGAGAAATTTCCTTCAAAACCCTAGGAGAGGGAAATGACCTTACCTAGGCGCAACTGAAGCATGAACAAGGTGTACAATGACTCATTAGACACTGAGATGATAATGAAAACCCTATGAATGATGATAGACTCAGCTGAATAGTGACATAGATGGGAATTTGGGCAACTTTGAAAAGTGTGGGAGCAAACCCTAGACCTAATGCCTAGTGACCAAATTTTACTTGAAAACTCTTTGAAATGACAAAATTTGACCTAGACAACTCTGAGACCACTTTGTAAGAGCATATTTGATCACTGGAGGAAGGCTGGAAAGACTGACACTAACAAATGCCAGTATATATGTATCGCCTGAACCGTTGTGCGAAGGTGGAATAATCGCTCATCAAATCCCCGCGGAAGTGTTAACTATCGCATAAGAGGATATCTGTTCAGGAGGAACGAGTTTGTATGGAGAGCGCAGAGATATATATATATGCCTTGCCTATACAATATATGCACATGAGCTTTGGTTATAAGAAAGTTCTGACTATAACCTGTGGTGATATCGAAGAAAGAGGAAAACATCCTACGACTGTGCATAGGTAAATACATAAATATAAATATTGTATGCGCATGTCTGTTTTTGATATGTTTCTTTTAAGAGTTCTTGAAGAGCCTGCGTGCTAAACAAGTATGATAACAAGATTTCCCAAGAAATGAAACATCAGTTTAATGACTGATGTGTCCAGAACAGAAAGAAGGGCATTTGATCAAGATATAGAAGAGCTTGCCGGCAGAATAGCAAGATTGTCTCTAAAGCCTGCAGACCCGCCATCATTAGTGGTATCAGAGCCATCAACTGGCGTTGAACTGAATCTCAGGAGAAGGAGAAGAATGGCTTTCAGAGTTGGAAGAGGACGAGGGCGTGGTGGAAGAGGACGACCTGCTACAAATGTTGAACTAATGGCAACGATAGAAAAGCTGCGAACTAGAGTGGATGCATTAACTTCAGATAGGAATATAGATGATGGAGATGTCGGTGAGCCCAAAATTGAAGCTGCTGAAGAAGAGGAAGCTGTACAGGTTACTCTTGAGACGAAGTTCTTCCAGTCAGTGTTGAAGTCCACAGCCAGGCCATGGAACCAGTTAGTACCGATATACCAAGGAGGATTAAATCCAGAAGAATTGATCGACTGGATTAACAACATGGAGAAATTCTTTGATTACGAAGAAACAGAAGATGAGAAGAAAGTCAAGTTTGTTGTCACCAAGTTAAAGGGCCATGCAGCACTCTGGTGGGATGGCGTGCAGGCGGAAAGGAAGAGACTTGGTAAGCAGCCAATCAAGAACTGGAACCGAATGGTAGCAAAATTAAGAGGTAAGTTCTTGCCAAGTAATTATCAGCAAACATTGTTTAGACAAATGCAAAATCTTAGACAGAGAGCTTTAACAGTAAAAGAGTATACAGAAGAGTTTTATAAAGTGAGCATAAGAGCTAGAGAAGCCCAAGACATAGATGAAAAGGTAGCTAGATACATGAATGGCCTCAGGATGGACATTCAGGATGAGATCAGTTTGTTGTCTCCTAAAATAGTAGAGGAAGCTTATCAGCTAGCGCTGAAAGCCGAGGAAAAACTCATAAGGAAGCAGTCTGCTAGAGGGAAAGAGACTTTCAGAGGAAAAGGAAGTCAAGGTGGTAGAGGAGGATATACAGCACCTAAAGAAGGAGCTAGCAGTAGCTCAACCCAGCATGCACCCACAGGAGGTGATGCAAGAGGCAGAGGGAGTTTTTCCAGAGGAAGAGGAGACAGAGGAAGAGGCGGAGAAATAAGATGTTACAGATGTAACAAGCTAGGACACAGAGCTTTTGAGTGCCCAGAGAATGCAGACTTAAAGTAGAGGAATGCAATTGTTGCTCCAGTTGAAGAAGAAGCACCAGTGGCAGCAGTAACAGAAGAAGAAGATGCACCAGAAAGAGGAGAATCTCTGGTGGTTAATAAAGTCTTACTTAAGCCAATGAAGGAGGTGGCTGCTGAACCGCCACAGAGGAAAGCTTTATTCAGGACAGTGTGTAAAGTCCAAGGGAAATGTTACCAGATGGTTATTGATAGTGGCAGCACTGATAATTTGGTCTCTACAGAAGTAGTGGAGAAATTGAAGCTGAAGACAACGAAGCATCCAACACCGTATAAGGTGTCATGGTTACAAAAGGGACATCAACTGTTGGTAAGTGAACAGTGTGAGGTGGAATTTCAAGTGGGCAAGTACAAAGACAAAATTGTTTGTGATGTGATGCCTATGGACGTGTGTCACATATTGCTTGGAAGGCCTTGGCAATATGACAGAGGAGCCATACATGACGGAAAGAGAAACACCTACAAGTTTGGGAAGGATGGTATCAATCATACATTGTTGCCTCTGCAAGAAGAAGATGAGCCGGGACAGAAGACTAATTCAAAAACTCTGTTACTTGGGAAAAAGGAATACCTGGAGCAGATGATAAGTATGCCGTTGAGTCGTGAAGAGGAGATCATTGATGATTTCTTGAAAAAGCCAGACCAGCCGGATAATGTAGCTGATACTTTTGATGTGGTTACAGGGGCTGAGGAGGATATGTAATCTCGGGAAGCTGCTACAACACAAGAAGAAGTTCTTATGGATGCAGAAGAAGTGGACCAGTCTGTAGCACGGATAAGTGAAGCAACAGTTGAAACTATTGAACTTTGTGATTTTCAAACTGACAGTTTGTATGTGAATGCAGGGACTGTAAGTGATGATGAAATGTTGCAACAATGCCATAAGGAAATTGCATTGTTAGAGTACTGGTTGGAGAATCCAAGATATGACATAGAGATTGCAAGTGAAAAAGTTCAGTACAGGGGACAAGAACAAGAAGGCATCATGGATAGTGTTATGAATTTTGCTAAGAATTCGGATCAGCATGCTGATATGCTGGCAGAAGAGAAGGACAAAACAGAGCAACCACTTGAATTATTGCCAAAAGGAGATAAGGCCCAGGAGCCTTATGTTTTTAATTTTAACATGTGTTTTGTGAATGCAGGTATTGTTGCCGGTGTTGAGAAACATTTGACTCAGTTGAACAGTCAAATGAAAGAAAAAGAAGTTCTCTGTTCCAGAAGACAAGAGGGGGTGGATGATCGGGTGGCAGTCAGAACAGAGACCAGCATAGAAGCAAGAAATCAGCAAGTGACAGTACAGGTAGAGAGAGTAAAAACTGAGCAAGCTGTCTTAATTCAGCAGACAATGAGAATTCAACAGCTGGGAGATTTATTGGACCAAGAGATTGAAAGCATCAGAAAACTGATGATTACAGTATTGTTGTGGGGAAAAGTATCCGACTCGGATGACCCTATCCCTACTCTAAAGGTGACAGTCTTTAGCAACAACTGAAAGTAAAGCTTTAATGTTTTCCTTTATGAAAGTACAGAGAGAAGGAAGAAAAGATTGACCAACCGGTGTATTTCGCTTTTGTCGATCCTTATTCTCTCTCTTTGTCTCTTGTTCCCAGCTCCTTGCTCCCTTTGCCGGTCCAGCTACACACAGATCCTGCACAACAGAGAGAAGAAAACTACAAGATACATGTACTCATAACTGATGCATGGATTAGAGTGAATCAAATATACAAGTAAATACAATACATCAATGCAATACAAGTATATAGGAGAACATTCAAAGCTTTATTGATAAAAGTAACAGGGTTCTGAGAAGGTTACAACCATCAATGGCTCCAATCCAGCAACACCTCCCCAGCAGCAAGAAATCTCCTCTTCACCTCTATAAAAGCAATCACCCAATAGCTCTAACTGTAAACCAACAACACTTCCTTGCTTTGCACAAAATTCCAGCCTCCCTAGACCTCATAGAAGAGCTCTATATATAGGAGAGAAGAAGAAAGGATGAGTCAGCTTGAGACTGACATAAAGCTGCCTTGTGTCCTCTCCCTCTTCAGTTAAACTTCAGTTCTTGAGTCCACTTGGAGATCCTTGCTTACACATGGAGATCAAGTACCTCTTACTCATCACAGGGCGAATCCCATGAACCAAGTGTCAGTTTGGAAGCTTCCTGGGCAATTGACACCTTGCAGAATGACTGTGCCACTTGGCCAATCTCGCCCAGCGCAGGTAGCCTTCATTAGATTTGACTTTCAGCGCAGGTACAAGGAGGAGCAGTTGACATTCAGCGCAGTTGCTCAGTGGAGCAGCTGACATGATCCAAAAATAGCCTGTTTTGAGTGTTTTTCAGGTGGAGAACTGATGGGAAGTGTTGTGGTTTGCTGACCTTGTTCTTCTAGGGGTAAGAACAACATGTTTAGGGACTGAGGATCCCTTTAATTATTGACATTTCATGCTCCATGCTGCGAGGCACAAAAATGTCTATAACAGTTGCCCCCTAAAGTATGAGGCCGTTTATCGGGTGAAATGCTTTATCTAGAGGGTCCGAAGTTCATTCCAGTGCTGAGGAGGCACCCTGTAATACAATACAATACAATACATTATTTTTCATTCTGTTTTCATGATCTAGCTAAGACGGGCATTCCCATGCTCAGCTTTATAAATACATTTTGGTACATAGAACAGACGATCGTCTGATGGTAGACCGATAATTCTCTGCTGGAATTATCATCCTTTGAGTAGGATGATCATCTGCTGCAATGATGTACACGACAAATGCTTTTATATTTCCTGAATATGTATCGCAGCCCGGATGGATGAAACTAGATCCGGGGTCTTCAAACTCGTTCGATCTTCACTCTAAGTACAAGTCGATCCATGTGAGAATTTCGCTGAAGTCGAACATGGAAAGGCATCGCTTGATTACCGGTCAATGATGAAAACCGTTAACAAGCGCGAGAGGAATCACTGATAATGATAATGACCCTCAAGGTACTGCAGTACAATTCACGTGGCGTGAATAAAGGACTTGGTGTCGAACGCCACGCAAAATCTTCTGGTCGAAGGTCATTGATGTATACCTGTCGCCGGAAGTGAGAAACTTGCCATTGAGGCATGCAAGCTTCAAAGTACTGATGGGGTTGTTCCTAGATCAACTTCTTGGATAATGAACTGAAGTCGACAAGAAGCGATCCGTCAAAGGAGGGCCTTAATGAATCCCACATCAATGACACGGAACGGAGCTAATGATTTTAGTGGAGGTGAAAACAAACTGTGATATATGATTCAGGGTGGCGATCATGAATGGATGAAGGATAATGTATGGCAGTGGATGGGACACGGTTGACACTTTCAGAATGACCCCTCTTGAACATATAACGACACTGATGCGATGGATCGGTAGCATTACCCCAAATGTGGATGGTTTGGCGAAGACCATGGTGATGAGACCGGTGAATGAAACAACCCAACCCGATGTGGAACGGAGGAAAAGTGTCATGTTCAAGAGTGATTTGCTACCATTAAGCTTTGATGTTCTCCCAATTTTTCCCCAGTCATTTCTGACCAGTACCTCTTTATTTTTGTCAAGCTTGAGGAGGATAACATATGCTTATTCTATAACCTGCCCTTCGGGCAAGCCCATCGCTATGATTTAACGAGCCTAGCGATAGGGAAACTCGTTCTCGTCTAAAGACAAGTTTGTCGCTATTTAATCATTTTAACGAGTCTAACGACAAGGAAAACTCGGTCCTTTTCATTTTTAGAGAGTCTAAAAAGGTACAGAAAGTTAACTCCATAATTCCTTTTTCGTCATCTAATCCCTTAAGTCCGAAAAAGTATAAAACAATACAGAAGGGATGAGTTTTCGATTGCTTTAACGAGCCGAACAAAACAAGCGCTCGATCTTTTTGTGCAATAATCCCTCAGGTCCAAAAAGATTAAAATCTAGAGGAGGGATAGCTCTTCCGGTCGCTTTAACGAGCTGGAAGGCCAAAACTCGGCAATCTTTTCATATTTTACGAGTCAGTGAAAAGAGCTCAAAGAAGACTCGTCTTTTGAGGAACGAGTGATAAACAGGGATAGCAGCAGATTCCAGGTACAAGTTGGAATATTCCAATCACGGCAGTGTCACAAGGATGGCTAAGTGAAATCACTCTTCGCAGCTGTTCCTCAAAATGGGTAAACAAACATATGGAGATGAACGTTTGGCCAAATGAATGGATGGAGGTGAGACTGCAAGAACACGACCAAGGGCTTTAATATGGCTGTCAAAGTTTACATTCACCAAGGTTATTTACCGGTTCATTTTTTCTGGGTGAGCTTGAACTCTAGGGGAAGATTGCTCACAACTTATGTTTATTTTTTAACGAGCATGAACTATGCGCTAAAACTGCTCGGATCTTGCGTTTATTTTTTAACGAGCATGAACTATGTGCTAAAACTGCTCGATTAATTTTACATGCCCCCAGCATAATAATGCAAACGAGGTGCATGCCCCCCAAGCTTCATTGCATTCAACTCGGTGGTTGGAATGAAGGTTTACCTTTGAGAAAGGGGATTTGTTTCATTTTTTAATGAGGTTGACATAGTAAAAGAACTATCCTCATGACTCCTTGTTTCATTTTTTAACGAGGTTGACACGAGATTAGAACCGTCCTCGGAGCCGACAAAATATCTAGGAGTCTTCCGAATCCAACCAGAAGATTGGATTAGATTTCATTTTGTAGGTTTCCACCGTGGCCACTCCCGCCAGATTACTTGGAGGCGGTAGGGCGAAAGTACCCATTAAGGCAGGGTCTTTTAGGAGACCTACTCCGATATTTTGGAGCAAATGATTCCTTCCATGGATCATTGGAATGCTTCCTGTAACTTGTGAACTGTCGTGGAGAAAAGTTTGTTGGTCAACGATTGTAATTCCCCCTTGGAAGGGGAATGCAATCTTCCTGAAGTAGGTCGACACAACTGCGGCCATGGCATAGATCCATGGTCTTCCAAGTAGGATGTTGTAATCAAGGTTTCCATCAATTACTTCAACATCAATTTCTACTGTTTTGCCCCCCAGTTCTACTTGCAAGTTACTCAAAATCCCGTATGGAGTGTATGATCGTCCATCAAATGCTTTTAACGTCGTTGACGATTTCGACAAGGGTGGTGAGCCTAAATCTTTCCAGCAACTCATCGACATAAGACATGTAGATGCCCCCTCATCAATAATTGTTCGATGAACAGTTTTGTTGAGGGCTTTCACTTGAATAAGGAAAGCTAGTTGAGCTGGTAATTGCGGGTCATATCCTTTATGATCAAAGGCCACAAGATTGGAATCCATTGGGCCAATCCCACCTTTTGCTGATAATAAAGCTTGCTCTTGGGAGGGGTAATTTTGTGGTACCTCAAGTGTCGACATAGTGGACGGCCATTGGGCCAGGTCCTTTACTATATTATAATTCTGTGCTTCTTTGGCACGAGGATTAAATGTCGATTTGTGTACTACTCCCTTTGGCGACTTTATCATTGGCTCAGGAACGATGGGTGGTACAACTTCGGTCAAAGTTGTTGTTGAACTACTAGGTCGTTCATTAACCTTGTTGTTCGACAGCTTTGGATTCCCGTAATCTTTATTCCTTGTCAAAGCATTATTCTGTTGCTTTGAGGTAGACAACATAAGCACTTGGGATCCGGAAGCATTTTGATTAGCAACCAGATTTTGACCTAGATTAGGAAACGGATCAGTCAATACTGCTGGGGTTTTTGAACTCTTAAAGAGTTTCTTAACTTCAGCTATATGTGGACAATATTTCGTCCAATGATCCTCATCGCATATATGACACCCTGCCGGGGGTTTCCTTTTTCTTCCTGTCTTTTTCTTCTTGCCCCCTAGTTGCTTCAGTTGTTTGCCCTTGTCGGTCGACATGGCATTTACTTCTGAGGCAAGAAGTTTTTCATTTGCATTTTGACTATAAATTTTGTGCTTGCCAATCACGCCCTCGCCGGCGTGAGAGTCATTGTTTGATTTAGGAGGAGGAGGAATTGAGAATTCCGGTCTAGGGGCGTCAGGTATTTTGTCGTAGAGCGTGCCAGACTGAGTATAAACCAAGTCTAGATATTGCGCACGAGCTATAACTTGCTCTTCTGTTACGACTCCCCCCTTGGCCACATCTTCCGTTATGGCCGGAAGTAATGACTTTATAAACCATTCAGCTAATAGCTAATCGGGAACATATGTTTTTACCATCCTACGACGACGTCGCCATTCATGTATATGATCAGATATATGAGTGGCCGTTGTCTGTTTGAAGTTGGTAAGGAGTTCTGTTCCCGTTTCATACCTTATCGGTAATTGAAAATGGGTTAAAAAGGTTGTAGCTAAGGCACTGAAGTTGTCGAACGAAGCTCTAGGCAATTCAATGTACCATTTTGCCGCTGGACCCGTTAACGTCCTCTGAAAAAGGCGAAGTCTTATCGAATCATCATTCAGGGTGTTTGATGAACACCATAGATGGAATGTCATCACATGATTCGACGGGTCTTCACCTGGATTTCCATTAAATTTAGGAATGTCTGATGGAAGTTTATGCGGAATCGCTGGCCACCAAGGGGCATAAGCAATTGGATCATTCGTCAGCCGGTTTAGATCTGGTAATTCTAGAGTTGCTACAAAGGGCAACTGTTGATTCAGGTTAGGTGAAGCATATCCAGGATAAGATGGAATCGCCTGAGCAGTGGGTCTTTGCATACCAGCATAATGTTGGCAACTTTGACAAGGTTGATGGGCATAACCATTATAGTATGGTTGCCCATTACTTACAAAGACTTGTTGCTCAGGTCCTTGATATGATTGCTGGAATTGCGGTTGTTGAGTTCGAACCAGCTCTGGTTGTTGGACCATTTGCTGGTGCCCAATACTAGATGATTGACCAAGATGAGGAGTCACAGTACTTGTTTGATCCTGAGTCGCTCCAGATAAGGAGGCACTGCCCTGAGGTTGCGATTGAGATGTCGAGACAAGAGGCTGTTGTATGGCAACCTGAGAAACTTGGGGTTGACATACAGTAGGCAGCGCTTGTACTTGTGACGCAATCACCATACCAGGTATAGTGGCAACATTCGACACAGGGTGGACTGGTTGCATTGAATATGCAACTCTTGGTTGTTGAGGCAGTATTGGTACCCATCTGCTGGATGTATTTCCAGTTTGACCTGAATTTTGTTGTAAACTCCCATATGGTTGTTCTCCAGGGGGGAACAATGAAAAGGCATACTGTCCTCCATATGGTGGCAATCCAGTACTTAAAGGGCAGATTGGCCTTTGAAGACACGTTGGATTGATTTGTTGAGTTTCAACATAAGAAATACTAGATGATAATCCGGATGAAGAAATAGGAACTAACCATGTCATTGTCCCTGATGGGACTCCGGCTTGTTGTTGATAACTTGCCGGGACAGATGGTATACCATCGAACATTGTTGGGATAGCAGCAGGAGGCTCTGCCGCTGCTGTGTCGGATGACACAGTCCTGGATGTCGACGGTTGTTCAGACATATCTAGTCTATCCAAGAGATTTTCTCGCGATTCTACAAGAACTTACACTTGTGGTAGACTAACTTCGAAGATCAACGAGGGAAAGGTGATGATTATTCCGCTTAAAATGAATTTATTAACGACGCTTTAGACACAACTTGCTTTTTCATTTTTTAAGAGTCGAGAAAAAGCTAAAGATGACTCTAGTCTCCTTCGATGTATTAACGAGCCCGAAGTGACAAATGCTCGGTTGGACTTTTTCAGTTATAGAGTTTGAAAAAGGCCAAAAGAAACTGCTCTGGAGATCTAGTCAGAGGGTGTGCCAAACCTTTCGCAAAACCACGGAATACGTTTTATGGTACGTGTGGTCAATATTCGTGAATGCTGTGTTCACTGCATTGCGATCAGTAGGGCGGTCGACACGGCTTCCTAAGGATAAAGGATATATGCCTATAGGGGTCTCCCAATATATACTCGACGGTACGTGGGAGCACAAGTCCGTATTAGTGCCACCGACTCTCAGGAGGAATCACCCACCTTCGTAGAGATCGACAGTCACTACGTTTAACGACGCCGGAACACGTCTCTACCTAGACCTCTATTGTGAGCGTTATGTTACAAAGCGTTTTTAGATTCATTCAAAATATTTTAAGTTGATCTTGTTTAGCAGTTTGTCTTTCAGGATCACCACGAGATGTATTGGTACAAATTCCTAAATGCAGCTAAAATGATAAGCAAGCTTTACAATCTTTTTAGCTTTGAAAATCCTAACTACTGAGGGGAGAGAAAAACATTATCTTTCCACACAGAGCACAAAGCACAAACTAATGCACTTTCCCCTAGATCAATCACGCAAACTTATCAAAAAATGCAAATGCAAGATGCATGTATTTCTTTTCTTTTCCCTTAATGTTGATGTAGACAAAAGGAAACTGTCATATAATTTTCGAATTCAATTTGAAGCGTAAACAAACAAGTTTTGTCTAAAATCAAAAGACGCCTTACAGGTACTTGTTTCGACACTAAAAATGTATGAATTCAAACCATAAAATGAAAAACAAACAAACTCAAACAGCCATGAACAGTAATAAAACTAGCTCTTAAGATCACGACGACACTTTTACAGTTCAAGATCTAAGAGGCCACAGCTATACTGGTTTGCTTTTCACAATGGGAAACTGTAACTGAAACAAGAAATACTAAAAGAACAATCACAGTTTCATCACACAACTGAGGCGGAATAATGTCAAGGAAAGTTGGTTTACAGCAAGTACAAATGACAAGCAATCAGCAGCAAAACAACAGTGAAAACAGGGCCAAGACTCAGTAGGAAACCTCAGCAAGACACTGGCTAACTGGTCCAGCGCAGGCTCTGGTCTGTCAAACTGACTTTCAGCGCAGTTCCCGAAGGGAGTACCTGCGCTGAAATGCAGACTGCCTTTGGGCAGCCTGCACTGAGACACGAGAGTTGCGTTTACAAGGGTTTCCGGGTCATAAAAAGCTCAAAAATTCACTGTTTTTGCTGAAATAAAAAGCTATAGGTCAAGTACAAGCTAAGGGATGATCAAGAGGATGAAAAGCTATCACAAAGAGCACAAGAGTCCTTGTGGATCAGCTCTTCAAATCATAAACTTGCTCAGAAACTGAGCCAGAGCAGCTGCCCTCTACTTTGCAATTGAAGGACTCAATTGCAGTTCGATTTGGTGCTCTCCTTGTTTACGAGATGAATAGCAAGAAACACAATAAACCAACAAGATACTAGCTCCCCAGTGGAGTCGCCAGTTTTGTTGTGGGGAAAAGTATCCGACTCGGATGACCCTATCCCTACTCTAAAGGTGACAGTCTTTAGCAACAACTGAAAGTAAAGCTTTAATGTTTTCCTTTATGAAAGTACAGAGAGAAGGAAGAAAAGATTGACCAACCGGTGTCTTTCGCTTTTGTCGATCCTTATTCTCTCTCTTTGTCTCTTGTTCCCAGCTCCTTGCTCCCTTTGCCGGTCCAGCTACACATAGATCCTGCACAACAGAGAGAAGAAAACTACAAGATACATGTACTCATAACTGATGCATGGATTAGAGTGAATCAAATATACAAGTAAATACAATACATCAATGCAATACAAGTATATAGGAGAACATTCAAAGCTTTATTGATAAAAGTAACAGGGTTCTGAGAAGGTTACAACCATCAATGGCTCCAATCCAGCAGCACCTCCCCAGCAGCAAGAAATATCCTCTTCACCTCTATAAAAGCAATCACCCAATAGCTCTAACTGTAAACCAACAACACTTCCTTGCTTTGCACAAAATTCCAGCCTCCCTAGACCTCATAGAAGAGCTCTATATATAGGAGAGAAGAAGAAAGGATGAGTCAGCTTGAGACTGACATAAAGCTGCCTTGTGTCCTCTCCCTCTTCAGTTAAACTTCAGTTCTTGAGTCCACTTGGAGATCCTTGCTTACACATGGAGATCAAGTACCTCTTACTCATCACAGGGCGAATCCCATGAACCAAGTGTCAGTTTGGAAGCTTCCTGGGCAATTGACACCTTGCAAAATGACTGTGCCACTTGGCCAATCTCGCCCAGCGCAGGTAGCCTTCATTAGATTTGACTTTCAGTGCAGGTACAAGGAGGAGCAGTTGACATTCAGCGCAGTTGCTCAGTGGAGCAGCTGACATGATCCAAAAATAGCCTGTTTTGAGTGTTTTTCAGGTGGAGAACTGATGGGAAGTGCTGTGGTTTGCTGACCTTGTTCTTCTAGGGGTAAGAACAACATGTTTAGGGACTGAGGATCCCTGTAATTATTTACATTTCATGCTCCATGCTGCGAGGCACAAAAATTTCTATAACAAGTATCCTGGAAGAGGCCAACAACAGCAAAACAAAGGAGAAGCAGCAAAAGCAAGACAACAGAAGATTGTGAGAGTGTAGCTAGCGGAGCATAAGATATGCAATAGCACATGATGACTTGCAGCACAAGATATGGGATCCAGGCATCCATAGATCCAAACACATGATCAGGAGATCATGATTAATTTTAAGGTTGGGTGTATGATGCGGGAGCATCAAGACCATTCTGAATTGTAAATATGGGGTAAAAAGGGGGTGTGATAAATTTTAATATTTTGGTTTTTTAAATAAAGTAGGAAGTGAAGATTATGTAAATATTCTTCTTCTAAATAAAAGGGTATGAGGGAAATAGTTTAGGAGCAGAATTTGGGATAGAATTTCTATGTTTTCAGTTAAAATTAGGATGAGAAGGAGGATAAAGCTTCACGCTTTAAATCGTTATGTAAAAAAAAGGAAAAGCCTGCTTTTGTAAAAGATAAGGATAAAAAAAATGCCTATCTTTGATTATAAAACAAAAGGTAGAAAATCTCTCAAGAAAAGAAGGAAAGAGCGCGCCTGAGCCTACTTTAAGGCAAGAAACCATGCGCTCTGCGTGAATTTTTATTCATGCCTCTGTATATATATATATTCATAAGATTATGGAATAAAGTGTGTGGGCGAGATGCCAGAAGTATCACTGTGAAATTTATCTCTGGCAATTCTAGTTCAATGGTTGTTAAAAATCTGCGTATGTAGTTTATTATTCTTTTTGTTGAGAGGTGGAAGCGTTCACTGTTTCCACGTTAAACATGGGAGTAGTTTCTTCTCCAATTAATACACAGTTTAAATTGATTCCATGTTATAATGTGTTTAGACTTTATAAGTGTCGTGCGCCCTTTAGTGTGTAATCCAATTTCATGCAATTAAGGCCTTCAGTGTGCTCCAGCGCAGGCGAACTTTGGAGTTATGAATCCAACGGATCCAACCCATATTGTCGCAGAATAATTGCATTAGAACCGGCGTTAGCAGGCGTGAATGACCTTTTGTTTCTCTGATTATTATTCGACTATGGGTATTAGAACCAGCGTTCTAATTTCATCTCATTACAACCAGATCCAATTCCTCTGTTTTGCAAAGAACAATGTTTCAACATTATAGTGGCGTCGAGGAGACCTCAGGAGCGGCGTTGTGTGTTCAGAATACCTGCAGTTCGAATGGAGACATATTAAGACAGAGCTGAGTAAGGAGATTGAGGGCGATTCAATATAAATGCCAGTATATATGTATCGCCTGAACCGTTGTGCGAAGGTGGAATAATCGCTCATCAAATCCCCGCGGAAGTGTTAACTATCGCATAAGAGGATATCTGTTCAGGAGGAATGAGTTTGTATGGAGAGCGCAGAGATATATATATGCCTTGCCTATACAATATATGCACATGAGCTTTGGTTATAAGAAAGTTCTGACTATAACCTGCGGTGATATCGAAGAAAGAGGAGAACATCCTACGGCTGTGCGTAGGTAAATACATAAATATAAATATTGTATGCGCATGTCTATTTTTGATATGTTTCTTTTAAGAGTTCTTGAAGAGCCTGCGTGCTAAACAAGTATGATAACGGGATTTCCCAAGAAATGAAACATTAGTTTAATGACTGATGTGTCCAGAACAGAAAGAAGGGCATTTGATCAAGATATAGAAGAGCTTGCCGGCAGAATAGCAAGATTGTCTCTAAAGCCTGCAGACCCGCCATCAGAAGATGTGAAAAGCAAGTGCCTCTTTGAACTTAGATTCAAATTGCAGTGTACAAAGTCTGAAGATGTACTCCTATGGTTGGACACATTAGATATGGCTTTCTCCTTGATAGAGAAATAAAATTGGAAAAAGTCAAGTTGGGCCTTGAAGCCATCAATGCTTTTCTTGATACAACCTAGGTTCTTGGAGCATCCTTGTGAAGAGGTCAGGCTCATAGTTGCTTCTTGTCTCAGCAGGGTCATAGCTCTAACATCACCACTATTCCCTACAATAATGGTCTCATCACAGATATACTGCAGCTGATAGTAGAAGCCCTTGAGGGGTTGAATAACACCATGCTTCCTACCTTTCAGAAGTGGTGCATAATTTTAAAAGTCATGTCAGAATTCAACTTTGACACGTTCATGCTAAATCTGGAATGTGATGAGTTGATCTTTCAGTTGCTCCAAAACTTTTACACCAGTATTACACCAGCTCATTCAGACCATGTTAAAGCATGCATGCAAAAGATTGTGTCCTTGTTCTTAAAAGGAGATGTCAATATTTGCAAGATACTGAGATCCAAATTGATGACCATTTGGAGGAAGGAACCAAAGGTATCACTAGTTGCCTATGATCTAGTCTAGAAATTGGTAAGGAAAAACATAAAATTGCTCAAAAGGACGCTGACTAGGAAGGAGTTGAGAAAGATTGATGGAGGAAGAAAGAACAAAATCTGCAACAAGAATGAACTAAGGAGAAGAGGACTATGCTTTATCTGCAAAGGACCTTGGGACCTTAACCATTCATGTCCAAGTGATAAGGAGGTAACAAAGGAAGAACAATTAGAAACTTCTTCAGATCATGGAAATTCATCCATAGTTGGGTTCACCGATTTTCAGAAGAGAACACATGAAGGATCCATGCAGTCAAGTACATATGTTGAGCAACAACACCATGATTTTCAGAGAAACTTGCAGGACAAGCAGATCATAATCAGTCAGCATGACAACATACATGGGAAAAAGAAGGAGGTAATTCCTCCTGATGATGTTGTAGTCGATTCTATAGATATCCAAGAGAACATCCATAAAGACTTTGGGCCATTAGGTGCAGATAAAAGTCCACATGTACATCCATGTTTGACAACTAGAGAGGGTGGACAACTTTTCCCCACATTTGGAGAAGGCCAAGAAGAATACATTTAAGGAAAATCAAATGAGGAGCTAGTAGTAATAAACCGACATGATGAGCATGATCATGCAGGGAAGAATGACAAATATAGTATGCAGGATGAGCTATTTCTGGCGGGTCAGTGTAAGGTTCACGATGAAGATGTAGTGTGGGGCATCTGGTGCAGATAGATACAAAGACATTCAACAAGGCACCAAAATTTCTAGTAGATGACTTTCGGGAGAGGATCATGCATTTGAAGACAGATCTTATGATGTTGAAGCAGAGAGTTTGGACAGTTCGAGACACTGTCTTACAAGAGAGTAGAAAAATTGAAGAGCTTATAGGGGTATGCAACGAATCAATGACCAAGCTGTCTAGTGTTGAGGAAACACTCAAGTCCCTCACATGGCAGCAAGAGGAGTATAGTTGGGAGTTCCAGAGCAACCCTCTACATGAGTATATAGACAAGGTTTTCAACACTACCAACCCACCTTTATACATTGGGAAGAGTGGGGTAGAGTTCTCCAAATGCATCATGTTGGGTGACCAAGTGGAGCAATATGAGTTGAGCATCGAGCAACATCAACATAATAGATTTGAAGATATTCATCCTTCCCAAGGCATGGATTGGCGACAGATTATGAGTTGGTACTCTACTGATGGGTTGATTCCTAGGAGGATACTACAGCCAAGGGCATCTTATAGCTTGGGCCCTTTGGCACGAGTAATGGTGGAGGGTTGAGATGGTATCATAACCCACAGGTCCCAGGACTTAGGCAACATTGGAATATAGGAGAATCCATTGGGAGCACGATCAACTGGAGAATTGTTTGGGATCTAGGTGAATCTTTCGAGGGAAGGATTGACCGGAGGATTATTTAGGATCCAGGTATTGGAGGCATAGAATAACACACTGGGTTGTAGGGGATCCTGGTATTAATGTCTAGATGCTTCTTTTGTGGATAAAAATGGATTGCTTGAGGGCAAACAAAATTTGGGCGGGAGGATTTGTAATATTCCGTTGTCTGGATATGGTCAAATAGACGAAATCTACCCATGGTATTTATTGTGGTATTTACCCACAGTATTTTCCCATAGTATTCCCCTTTGTTTTCGAGGGAAAATAATAAAATGGGGTATTTAGAGAGTCCATCAAGCTTTTAAAAGGGGACATAAGCTAAGCATTTGAATCAATGGGGGTTTATCTATCATGTTATGTTTTTCTTGAAAACTTGGCGTGGCTAGTTCCAGTTTGATCCCAGGGACAAAAACCCCATGGGTGTTATTTTTTCTGGTGGATCCATCCAGGGTCCACGATTGTGCTTAAGTGCATTTTTATTCTTTTTGATAAGCAACCATGCGTTCCATTGCAGGGGCTTGAAATTAATTGTATGGGCATGTACTATTATCTTCAGTTATTAATATAAATAAAGGCTACATTTTCAGATCTATTTTGTGTTCAAATTTTTTAGAACATCTAGAGTGTACCAGATATGTTAGAAATTTTGATGTTTGGAATTTTACACAAATCACCTGATTTATGTCAAGTGAAATCAATCTTATAATGATACCATAACAGCCTCTGGGTACTAGACCTTACACCAGCTCCTTGTTGAACTCTGAAAAGAGGCAGGAACATGGGCAAAAGAAAATGATCCACATGAATTGATACATACCTTGAAAAAGAAATGGGTTGAAGGAAAAATATCACCTCCAAGTTGTTCATGTAATCGATATAATCTACTACAAGATCATAAAATACATGAGATAAGAAATCATCTTGGTCAACAACTTTAGTTTCTTTAAATTTTCTAGAAACTATATGATATATATTATGAAAAACTTTCATCAACAATTCTCTGGGACTACTAGAGATATCTTCTTTTATAAGCAAGTCATCATTATTTTTTGATTCTTCAACTTTGGGTTGTCCACAGAAACACTGATCTCCTTTCGAAACAAAATGCAAATGGCCTACTTCTTGAAAGCTGCTTACCTTTATTTTAGGAGCATCAATCTTTTCTCATGGTTTATTTTGGTATGCACTTGTATCCCCTTCAAAATATAAAAGATAAGACCTCTTAGGATTAACTTGCAACTTGATCATTTCTCCTTTTTTCATGACTCCTGAGTAGTGGTCCTTGATTTAGGTCTCTATTTTCTTGAAGCTTATTTTCAAAAATGCCTTTAACCACATCATCATGAGTCTTGAAAATTTTTAAAATCGAAATGTTCATAACAATTTTTGAAAATAAACTCCTGTGAATACAAAGTCATGCAAAATGAATTAAACGTTGCATAGAAATTCTTCAAATAAGAAATACTTGAATGAAGTAAATATTTGCACCAAACCCTAGCTTTTTAGTCCAAAGAAACATGAAAAACTTCATCTTTACATCTTCATCGATAACACCCTACTATTCCATGCATCTGTGAAAATCTATAAGGTTTTGAAACAAACTTTCATCTGCATCCCCTCTAAATCTTGGTAGCTAAGCATTCCATTCATGAAAAGAAGGCACAAAATGAAGATAACTAGATATACCATAGAAATCCAATGGGGAAAACTTGTTGGCTAAATATGAAGGGACCACCATTAAAAACCGAGAGAAAGAAAAATACCCAAAGTGGAGAAAACAAGTGAAGATAGATAACCAAACACTGATTTTTGTCACCCTAAAAATCAACGATAAAATTTTATGAACCTAAGAAAGATCTTTCAACTTCGATCTCCAACAACGCCGCCAATTAATGTCATACCCTAGAGACAACCCCTAGCTGTAAGGGGGTCAGTGCCCAAGACATCTCCCAGAATAAGATGAAAATTTTTAAATGAATGGTCAGGGCAAGCTCATAAGGGATGAAATGACTATCCTAATTCAAAAGCTCATGATTTCAACTAGTATGACCAACATTTTGAGGATTTTAGACCCCGTAATTAAAATGATGGAAAGAGGAAAGATGAGAAGAAATAATGTTTAATAATTTAGGTAACTAAGAATCTAAGCTTTAACCTTGTAGAAAGAATTATGAAAGGAGAAGGAAACAATAAATGTGAATGCATTTCTGAAATGGGTGGAGCCGTCATTAAGGTCCTTAAATCAATATTACAAGTACCATTGCAACATGAAGAAGCATAGGTAAATCCACAATTTCACTTAAGTGAACCTAGTGCTACATACTCACGAAAAACACAACATGAAATACTAAGAGCACAAAAAAACAAGATAGAATATAAATTACAATTTGATCAAAACTTAGAACCAAACCAATATTTTATTCACTACAGGTTTCATCAATACATGGCCATCAAATTCCCATAAATGAACATATGTCCACAATCATGTTTTAAATGAAGGGTTGTGCACCCGCCAGACTGTGCTCATGCACAAGTCAAAAAACCACAGTGATTTTGAAGAAACCAAACACCCCCTCTAGCAGTTTCGGCACTGATGGGGAAGGGTGTCACATGCGATTTTGAAGAAACCAAACACCCCCTCTAGCAGTTTCGGGAATGATGCGGAAGGGTGTCACATTAAATTTGGAGCGTTGATCTGTGAACTGGTTGTTTCTGCAATACAGCTATGTGACACCCGGGCCTAAGGGTCCTGCACTCCATTGACCTGAAGCACCAACATTATGGACCGTCGATTGCTCTGACACTTGCAAAGCATTGTAAAAACCTATTGTCATTTCTACTCCAAAAGGCATATGATCTCACTTAAACTGCCGTCACTGTCACGACAAATCCCTTTCAAATTCACCTTTTCGACGTTCTTTTTTGGACGATGGATCATGCTGGTAACCGACACCTTAAAATTTCAAGATTAAGACAACCAGCAATGGTTACAGGTTAGCCTTCAATAAGACCGTTGATTAGAAACATAATTTCGCTATCTACTAACAACTCATCAACAACAGGTAGTAACGTTTCTCCATCTTTGAAAATATGAGAAAATGACTAAAAATGTTTGAAGTCTGGTCAATCTTTTCAGAGGAAAACTATCTGATTCACTAGACATTTTACCTTTGTAGCAAAATCACAATCCACAAGCATGGTTGTTTTTGTGTAATCTACTCGTTGACGTGATAAAAACATTCAAGTGTCTTGATTTTTGGGCTATGGGGGCATCTTTTTAAATATGTTCACAATCATCTCAGAAACTCTAAAATTTGAAATATTACTGTAGGCTCTAATCCGAGACAATGTTTCACTTGTGAGACACTGAGAAATGTAGACCAAGTGTCTTGATTTTTGGGTTATGGAGTCATCTTTTTAAATATGTTCACAATCATCTCAGAAACTCTAAAATTTGAAATACCTTTATTTTCTAGAAGTCTCATCCTTATTCAAACGAAATAAAAACTTCTACAAATAGTTAAATAAATGATCTACCACTAAGCATATTTATATACAACACTTGTGTTGAATGTGTAATTTCAACGCAGAGTTATATCGCCAGAAATCGTTCACCAAACCCGCCTGGGAGTTCTCGGGCCACTTTCCGGCAAAGGGATTTTCCGTATATTTGAGCCCGAGAGAATTTGGTACAGACGCGTGGCTCACCCCATACGTAAGCAAGTCTGACATTCTCGGGTGCTATCGCTCAGCCATATAATGCCTCCCGATATCCTTGTCTGCCGTTCGATCTGCTCCACCTTTTTCGTTCGTTGATTGCTCAAACCTGCATACGGAAAATATTAACTATGTTGCGTGGAGTAAAACTAAGTTTTTCATTGACCATACCTTTCATTTAATAAATTGTCATATGAGTAGGTAAAGTGTTAATGTTTTTTTTTTAAACGGAGGTATGGGCGTATATACATATTACATAATTTTTGTATGGCACATATGTACCATGTATGTAATGTTTAATGCTTTTTATGCGTTGACCATTTTTGATAATGGCATGTAAAAAACAACACAGGCGCGGGTTAAAAAAAATTATTACGAGCCAAGTGAAATATATGCTCGTTGTTGTATTGGTTGTATGTGTGAGAGCTCGGGGGAGCAAATAAAAAATAGAGAGAGTTTGCACAGCAGTGCATGAAGAAAAGAACAGAGAGGAGCGCACATGGTTTTGTAAGCCTGTGTAAATCTTGTTTTTACAGCAGTATGTAAAAGAAGGTTTTACACCAGTAAGTAATATGTTTTCACAGCAGTGAATGTAAATGAGAGTTTTACCCAGCAGAGTAAATTCTCATGTGGAGACAGAGTAAATGTTTTTTTTGTTGAATACTTTTTTTTTGTGGGGAATTCCTCTCAGCAAAGAGGAAGAAATATGTATCAGGCTTTATATTTTAATGAATAGAAATGTTTTTTGTGGTGGTGAAATATTCTGTTCCTCAGTAAAATTTTTAAGCTTCCCTGTGCAAAAGGATTTTGTGGAGGTGAAACAGAGCATTGCCTCTGTGGAGTTTATTTTTTTTGTGTTTTTGGGATTTTCTCAGAAAAATCCCCAACAGTGGTATCAGAGCAGGCTTAGGCTTTTTGAAGGTGACAAAGAAGCTGAAGGGAGGAGTTGTTGCAGTAGTAGATCTTCTCTAGCAGAGTGAAGGCTCAGTCAAGAAAATACTCTGGTATTTGTCAAAGTTTTTTGTTACTGCTGAAGAGACAGTTAGTGTTTTAAATACACAGTCAAGGAATGGATGGCACAAGCACCAGTAATAGCATGGGTATGCAGCTCCCATTATTTGATGGTAAAAACTATGACTATTGGGCAATAACAATGAAAGCCTTGTTTGCTTCCCAAGACTTATGGGAAATAGTTGAGGAAGGTTTTGAACAACCAGCAGATGAAAATGAGTTTAATGCATTAACTCAAGGAGAGAAGGATCTGCTGAAGAGCCGCAAGAAGAAGGATTCAAAAGCCCTTTTCTTCTTGTAACAAGCAGTGCATGGAAGCGTGTTTCCAAGGTTAGCAGCAGCTAAGACATCCAATGAAGCATGGCAAACCCTCAAGACAGCCTATCAAGGCATGGAGAGAGTGAAGACAACAAAACTACAATTGCTGAGGAAGGATTTTGAGAATCTGAACATGGAGTCAGATAACATTGACTCATTCTTCACACATGTGATTGGTTTGGTCACACAGATAAGGACTCATGGAGAAACCATTGAAGATAGGAGGATTGTGGAGAAAATATTGAGGGTCTTACCCTCAAAGTTTGATGCGATTGTCACCACCATAGAGGAGACAAAGGATCTCTCAAAATTTTCAGTTGATGAGCTTCATGCATCACTGATAACACATGAGCAGAGGTTGAGTAGGAATGAAAACTCATCTCTAAAGCAAGCCTTCAAGACCCAGATGTCCTTTGGAAGAGGAAGAGGTCAAGGCTAGAGAAACAAAAGAGGAAGAGGCAGAAGCCAGAACAGAGGTGGAAGGAACAGCCCAACAAATGCACAAGGAAGAGGCAGCAATCCAAATCAGAACCAAGGCCAAGGCAGCAGCCAACAAGGAGGACAACATCATGCTCAAGGAAAAAGGTATGAAAAATCCAATGTCCAATGTTATTACTGTAAAAAGTATGGGCATTATGCCAGTGAATGTAGGAAGAAGCAGCATGATATGAACAATAGATCAAATGCAAATGTCACTAGAGAAAACATCAGCCAAAATAATGTGTTGTTAGCATGTAACATGGCTGAAACAAACAGTGAAGACATATGGTTTTTAGACTCAGGTTGCAGCAACCATATGACAGGAAACATAGCCTTCTTTTCTGCCCTAGATAAAAATGTGAAATCAGAAGTTACACTTGGTACTGATAGTAAAGTCTCTGTTATGGGAAAAGGGGAGGTAAAAATATTTACAAAGCAAGGAGAAAAGAAAACCATAGCAGATGTCTACTATGTCCCCGGAATGAGATGTAACCTCTTGAGTATTGGACAGCTTGTCCATAAGGGGTACAATGTTTTCTTTAAAAATGATGTATGTACCATCATGGATATAGCACCCAGCAAAAGATGCATTGCTGAAGTGAAAATGACAAGGAATAGGATGTTCCCTCTCCGGATCAGGGCAGATTTGAAAAACAAAAATGTAATTGCAGCAGTTACCCAAGAGGCTTTCCAAAACGTGCCAAAGGATGAGAATTGGTTGTGGCACTTGAGATTTGGACATCTCAATTTTGGAGGTCTAAATTTGTTAAGTAGAAAAGGAATGGTAAGAGGATTACCATTGATAGAGAAACCAGACAGCTTATGTGAAGGTTGCATTTTGGGTAAACAACATAGAGAAAGTTTTCCATCAGGGAAGAGCATAAGGGCAAAGTCACCCTTAGAAATCATCCACTCAGATTTATGTGGACCGATGCAAGCTCCATCATTAGCAGGCAGCCAATATTTCCTAACATTCATTGATGACTTTACAAGAAAGACTTGGATATATTTCCTTAAAAACAAAAGTGAAGTGTTTGAGAAATTCCAAAATTTCAAAGCACTTGTGGAGAACCAAAGCGGGCTGCATATTAAAGTTTTGAGAACTGATAGAGGAGGTGAGTATATCTCCAAGGAATTCCTAAGATTTTGTAGAGAAAATGGAATTCACAAACAGTTTACAGCAAGGTACACTCCGCAGCAAAATGGAGTTGCTGAAAGGAAGAACAGGACCATCATGGATATGGCGAGGAGCATGTTGAAGGCAAAGCATTTGCCAAATGATTATTGGGCTGAAGCTGTAAATTGTGCAGTGTATATTTTGAACAGGTGTCCTACAAAAGCAGTGTTGAACAAGGTGCTAGAAGAAGCATGGAGTGGGAGAAAGCAAGGAGTCACCCACATGAGAGTTTTTGGATGTGTGGTCTATGCACACATTCCAGATCAGCTGAGGAGGAAGTTGGACAGCAAAGGGGAGAAATGCATTTTCATTGGATACAGTGAGGAATCCAAAGCCTACAGGTTGTATATCCCATCTACCAAGAAGTTTTTCGTCAGCAGAGATGTTCAATTCATTGAAGAGGAAGCTTGGGATGGAAGCATAGAGAAAATAGTGAATGTTAAAAACTGTTTGTCTCATGATGAAGATGAAGAGGAAGTGGCTGAAATGCATCCCCAAACAGCGGCGCCAACACAAGGACAGCAAGGGACACCATTGAGGATAAATGAGAGTGCTTCTCCAAGCACACCATAAGGAGGAAATTCAAGTGCATCTTCAAGCACTTGCACACCAAGTGAAAGAGGTAAGAAATTTAGAAATCTAAGTGACATTTATGATGAAGGAATGAATTCCTTATTTGCCTTGTATTGTCATGTTGATGATCCTATTCATTTCGAGGATGCAATTAAAGATAAGAAATGGATAGAAGCTATGGATGAGGAGATAAATGCCATAGAGAGAAACAAAACATGGGATTTGGTTGAGCTACCAAAAGGCAAAGAAGTCATTGGAGTAAAATGGGTTTACAAGACCAAGAGCAATGCTGAAGGCAAGATAGAAAGGCACAAGGCAAGGCTGGTTGTCAAGGGGTACAAGCAGCAGTATGGGAGAGATTATGAGGAGACTTTCGCACCGGTTGCAAGAATGGAAACCGTGAGAGCAGTGTTGTCCATAGCAGCTCAAAACAAATGGAAAGTCTACCAAATGGACGTGAAGTCAACATTCCTAAATGGAGTGTTAAAGGAAGAGGTTTATGTTGAACAACCTCTCGGCTATGAGAAGAAAGGTGAAGAGCACAAAGTGTGCAAATTGAAGAAGGATCTTTATGGGCTGAAGCAAGCGCCAAGAGCATGGTACAGCAGGATAGATTCTTATCTATTGGATAATGAATTTGACAAGTGTGAAGGAGAACCCACCGTCTACATCAAAGAAAAGGATGGTAAAATTTTAATTGTTGTCTTGTATGTTGATGATGTGATTTTCACAGGTAATGATGATCAGCTCATTAAGAATTTTAAATCAGTCATGAAGGAAGAATTTGAAATGACTGACATGGGTTTCTTGAGATACTTCTTAGGCATAGAAGTAGATCAAAATGAAAAAGGAATTTTTATCTCACAAGCAAAATATATAAATCAAGTATTGGGCAGATTTAACATGCAAGAATGCAAGGCAGCGATCACTCCCACAATAATGGGATTAAAACTCAGCAGAGAGGACAGTAGCAAGGATTTTGATCCTAGTTTGTACAAGAGTATTGTGGGCAGCCTTATGTATTTAACAGCAACTAGGCCTGATTTAATGTATGCTGTTAGTTTGATTTCCAGATTCATGGAGAGGCCAAAGGAGGCACATTGGCAGGCAGAAAAAAGAATTTTGAGGTATGTCAAAGGTACCAAAATGTTTGGAATTTTATATAATGTCTCAGAACATTCAGATTTGGTTGGATACACTGATAGTGATTGGGCTGGAAGTGTAGATGATCGGAAAAGCACTTCCGGTTATGTTTTTCATATGGGTTCAGGAGCCATTTCATGGGCTTCTAAGAAGCAGTCCATTATAGCATTGTCTACAGCAGAGGCTGAATATGTGGCAGCTACAGCAGCAGCATGTCAAGCAGTTTAGATGAGAAGGATGTTAAGGAGCTTAGGCCAAGAGCAGGCAAAAGCGACAGTGATTTTTTGTGACAATAGCTCAGCTATTGCATTGTCAAAGAATTAAGTGTTTCATAAGAGAACGAAACACATTGATACAATGTTTCACTACATCAGAAAATTGGTGAACAATGGAGAAATTGTCCTAGAACATTGCAGGACTCAAGAACAGGTTGCAGACATCTTGACAAAGCCATTGGATCAGAAAAGCTTTGAATTTTTGAGGAAGTGTCTCGGTATGACCAAATGCCCAGCAGTTGAAATTAAAGGGGAGTGTTGAATGTGTAATTTCAACGCAGAGTTATATCGCCAGAAATCGTTCACCAAACCCGCCTGAGAGTTCTTGGGCCACTTTCCGGCAAAGGGATTTTCCGTATATTTGAGCCCGAGAGAATTTGGTGCAGACGCGTGGCTCACCCCATACATAAGCAAGTCTGACATTCTCGGGTGCTATCGCTCAGCCATATAATGCCTCCCGATATCCTTGTCCGCCGTTCGATCTGCTCCACCTTTTTCGTCCGTTGATTGCTCAAACCTGCATACGGAAAATATTAACTATGTTGCGTGGAGTAAAACTAAGTTTTTCGTTGACCATACCTTTCATTTAATAAATTCTCATATGAGTAGGTAAAGTGTTAATGTTTTTTTTAAACGGAGGTATGGGCGTATATACATATTACATAATTTTTTTATGGCACATATGTACCATGTATGTAATGTTTAATGCTTTTTATGCGTTGACCATTTTTGATAATGGCATGTAAAAAACAACACAGGCGCGGGTTAAAAAAAATTATTACGAGCCAAGTGAAATGTATGCTCGTTGTTGTATTGGTTGTATGTGTGAGAGCTCGGGGGAGCAAAGAAAAAATAGAGAGAGTTTGCACAGCAGTGCATGAAGAAAAGAACAGAGAGGAGCGCACATGGTTTTGTAAGCCTGTGTAAATTTTGTTTTTACAGCAGTATGTAAAAGAAGGTTTTACACCAGTAAGTAATATGTTTTCACAGCAGTGAATGTAAATGAGAGTTTTACCCAGCAGAGTAAATTCTCATGTGGAGAAAGAGTAAATGTTTTTTTTGTTGAATGTTTTTTTTGTGGGGAATCCCTCTCAGCAAAGAGGAATAAATATGTATCAGGGTTTATATTTTAATGAATAGAAATGTTTTTTGTGGTGGTGAAATATTCTATTCCTTAGTAAAAATTTTAAGCTTCCCTGTGCAAAAGGATTTTGTGGAGGTGAAACAGAGCATTGCCTCTGTGGAGTTTTTTTTTTTGTGTTTTTGGGATTTTCTCAGAAAAATCCCCAACAACTTGCATATACAAATGTAAGATTATGTTTTCTCGATATGGTCAAATAAACGAAATCTACCAATGGTATTTACTGTGATATTTACCCATGGTATTCCCCTTAGTTTTTTGAGGGAAAATATTAAAATAGGGTCTTTAGAGAGTCCATCAAGCAAGCGGATAGAAGCTAAGAATTTGGATCATTGGGGGTTTAGCTATCTTGTTATGTTTTTCTTGAGAACTTGGCGTGGCTAGTTCTAGTTTGATCCCAAGGACGAAAACCACCTGGGTGTGTTATTTTGTCTGATGGATCCATCCAAGATCCACAATTGTGCTTAAGTGCATTTTTATTCTCTTTGATAAGTAGTCGTGCGTGCCATTGCAGGGGGTTTGAAATTCATTGTATGAGCATGTACTATTTTCTTCAGTTATTAATATAAATAAAGGCTGCATTTTCAGATCTGTTTTGCGTTCGAATTTTTAGAACATCTAGAGTGTACCAGATATGTTAAAAATTTTGATGTTTGGAATTTTGCAGTGATATCAAAGGCCTGAGGGTTTTATGCATTGAACTTCGTTTAATTCTCACCCTAGCCAATATTTGATATCGCCCTAGTTGGTCCCTCATTCTCTATTTTTCGAGACTAGTTGGCATACGAATATCAGTAGAGGGTTTTTTGTTATATTTATTTATATAAAAAAATAAAAATAAAAATCTGGAGTTTTTCGTGGGGTTTGAGGGCACTAGTTCTTTTGTATATCTACAGGATTTCTCTGGTCGTGAAGGCTATCATTCCAAGGGCCACACATCTCATTGCTGGGGAACAGTTTCGTTGGAAGGCCAACATGCCATACCAGTTGTTGCGCTGGCCTAAAGGCCATGACATTGTCATTTTGGATTCAGGAAGCAATTATTCAGGCGAGAAGCCATAGTAGGGCCAATAGATCAGACCACTACGCACCTGTCATACAAGCCAATCTTATACGCCCTCAGGCCACATAACTTTGTGCGATGCACCTTATTTCGGTTCTTGGAGTCTCTCTCATGCATGCATCGTGTTGTCGAACGTGTGAAGGATCTGGGAACAATTGTTGGGGTTGTTTATCAAATTTTTTAGTTATCTCTACTATAAGAGTCAATATCACCGCCTGAGGGCAAGACCAAATGACTATCATATCTGTCACATGGAAGTCAACCCCCTCAATGCGCCAAGGTGTAGATGTGCCAATTGAGAGGGGATCGCACTTGAAACATGCCAACATACTGCAAACACGCGACCGATCCAACCAATCTAAGGGGGCGTGGGGGTCAATATAATTATTAACAGGCCACTAACCTCAAGCCGTGAGCACGACAACTGGGCCAACACTAATCATAAAGTCCAGAGGCCATCAGCCAAAGAGCAGTAGGTCAGGTAAGCTGTGGGTGCAACTGTGGACACACAGGCGAGGAAAGAGTTGGCCGAGAAGCCATTTGCAGTGGTATCAATCCTGCATATGGATTCCCAGTGAGAGGGCATTGCATCACCTCTTCACTACAGGAAAGGAGCTATCATGGAAGAACATTTGGGAAAAAGGGCGCTGTCCATTAGTTAATTGATCGCCATTAATTTTATTTATTTACATGTGCTCCAAATATTTTGGCGCAGTGGGCCTTGGGTGCGTTGATCGGGAAATAAAAAAACCAGACCATCAACAGTGGACCCTAAGCAGGCAAGCGCATATTACATTTGGCACAAAAGCTCGGGACTAACATACCGCCAAGGGGCATAGATGTGCCAAGAAGTTAGAGGTTGTCAAGGGTCGTAGTCATGAAACGGTGAAGGCGAATTGAAACAACGCTAGGTCAAACGGTAAACCGATTCACTGAATTGAAGGTGCGAGGGAGCCAACCAGAAAGGCCGAGAATTCTATTGGGTTTATTGCAAATCCAGAGACGCCGGGAATTTCTCTCCTTACAACATACATATCACATTGAGTAGCCAATACACAGATCAACTGTGCGTACCTGTAGCGCATATTTCTCGGATGGTAGATCGTGGATTCTCCATAGTCATGTGGGATGAATTATTCAGGAATTTCAACTGTTAGAAAAGCAAGTTACATGTGCGATTCATAAAGGCATTTGCAGTGGTTTATTAATCCAAGTCACTGGTGCATTTATTTATAATCACTTTCAAAACTTCAGTTTTCACGGAGGTCAAAGATCAGATTGTTTTCAAAAGTGGCAGCTTGGTTTGATTGTCTTTCAGAAGGAAGCCACATGCAATTTCTTGATCCAACATTAGGACCGATTTCATAATTATCCGAGGAAGGCATATACTAAGATCAATACCTGGCATCAAACCCTCAGGCCGCAATATTTTTCAAAGGGAGGACGTAATCGATTCACTCTAGATCGAATTGTCATCATCATTATAACTGGTGGGCCGCATTTTAAATGCGATAGCAGACCACACCCTTTATTCATGTCCAGTGATGTCTGAATGGGAAGTCAACTGAAATTTAGTGGTGGGTTGCATTTTAATCTTATGGCAAGTCACTCAAAGTGTTGTTCATAGAGGCCGACTTATTTAAGGTTCTGTGATAAGCATCGAGTTGCTGCTCCAGATATAAAGACCAAATCATAAGAACCTTTTTGATACCTGTAGCAACCTTATTGAGTTGTCATGTGCAAAAATTGTGGGTTGAATCTCTACTTACACCTATAACTGAGGACCAAATCATCAGCAGTCTTGTACTCAGCCTAGACTGAGGTGTTGAATTTCCTTACAGAGGTTGAAGATTTACCATTTGTTTTCTTTCAGGCCTAGTATAGATAGTTTTTTCAAAAGGGTAAATCGATTTTATTGAAGAAAGTCGAGGAGAGAGAAGGCTAAGCTATAATGTCATCACTCTACTTTTGGAAACGCCTCAGGAATCAACATGGTAATACATGAGTGAGTCCTCTCGGCTAAACCACCTTTGTGGATAAAAAATGTCAACAACTTACAAATGAGAAGCAAGAACAAAAACACAAGCCTTTCTCTTGGAAGGTCCATGTTATCCTTTAGCAGTCAAAGGATATCTGGAAAGAAGATGTGAAAAGCAAGCGCCTCTTTGAACTTGGATCCAAATTGCAGTATACAAAGTCTGAAGATGTACTCTTACGATTGGACACATTAGATATGGCTTTCTCCTTGATAGAGAAATAAAATTGGAAAAGGTCAAGTTGGGCCTTGAAGCCATCAATGCTTTCCTTGATACAACCTAGGTTCTTGGAGCATCCTTGTGAAGAGGTCAAGCTCACAGTTGCTTCTTGTCTCAGCAGGGTCATAGCTCTAACATCACCACTATTGCCCTACAATAATGGTCTCATGATAGATATACTGCAGCTGATAATAGAAGCCCTTGAGGGGTTGAATAACACCATGCTTTCTACCTTTCAGAAGCAGTGCATAATTTTAAAAGTCATGTTAGAATTCAACTTTGACACGTTCATGCTAAATCTGGATTGTGATGAGTTGATCTTTCAGTTGCTCCAAAAATTTTACACCAGCTCATTTAGACCATGTTAAAGCATGCATGCAGAAGATTGTGTCCTTGTTCCTAAAAGGAGATGTCAATATCTGCAAGATACTGAGATCCAAATTGCTGACCATTTGGAGGAAGGAACCAAAGGTATCACCAGTTGCCTATGATCTAGTTGAGAAGTTGGTAAGGAAAAACATAAAATTGCTAAAAAGGATGCTGACTAGGAAGGAGTTGAGAAGGATTGATGGAGGAAGAAAGAACAAAATCTGCAACAAGAATGAACTAAGGAGAAGAGGACTATGCTTTATCTGCAAGGGACCTTGGGACCTTAACCATTCATGTCTAGGTGATAAGGAGGTAACAAAGGAAGAATAGTTAGAGACTTCTTCAGATCATGGAAATTCATCCATAGTTGGGTTCACCGATTTTCAGAAGAGAACATATGAAGGATCCATGCAGTCAAGTACAGATGATGAGCAACAACACCATGATTTTTAGAGAAACTTGCAGGACAAGCAGATCATAATTAGTCAGCTTGACAAAGTACATGGGGAAAAGAAGGAGGTAATTCCTCTTGATGATGTAGTAGTTGAGTCTATAGATATCCAGGAGAACATCCATAAAGACTATGGGCCATTAGGTGTAGATAAAAGTCCACCTGTACATCCATGTTTGACAACTAGAGAGGGTGGACAACTTATCCCCACATGTGGAGAAGGCCAAGAAGAAGACATTCAAGGAAAATCAAATGAGGAGCTAGTAGTAATAAACCAACATGATGAGCATGATCATGCAGGGAAGCATGACAAATATAGTATGCAGGATGAGCTATTTCTGGAGGGTCAGTGAAAGGTTCACGATGAAGATGTAGTGTGGGGCATCTGGTGCAGATAGATACAAAGACATTCAACAAGGCACCAAAATTTCCAGTAGAGGACTTTCGGGAGAGGATCATGCATTTCAAGACAAATCTTATGATGTTGAAGCAGAGAGTCTGGACAGTCTGAGACACTGTCTTACAAGAGAATAGAAAAATTGAGGAGCTCATAGGGGTATGTACTGAATCAATGACCAAGTTGTCTAGTGTTGAGGAATGACTCAAGTCCCTCACATGGCAGCAAGAGGAGTATAGTTGGGAGTTCCAGAGCAACCCTCTACATGAGTATATAGACAAGGTTTGCAACACTACCAACCCACCTTTATACATTGGGAAGAGTGGGGCAGAGTTCTCCAAATGCATCATGTTGGGTGACCTAGTGGAGCAACATGAGTTGAGCATTGAGCAACATCAACATAATAGATTTGAAGATATTCATCCTTCCCAAGGCAGGGATTGGCGACATATTATGAGTTGGTACTCTATTGATGGGTTGATTCCTAGGAGGATACTACAGCCAAGGGCATCTTATGGCTTGGGCCCTTTGGCACGAGTAATGGTGGAGGGCTGAGATGGTATCATAACCCACAGGTCCCAGGAATTAGGCAACATTGGAATCTAGGAGAATCCATTGGGAGCACGATCGACTGGAGAATTGTTTGGGATCTAGGTGAAACTATCGAGGGAAGGATTGACTGGAGGATTATTTGGGATCCAGGTATTGGAGGCATATGATAGCACACTGGGTTGTAGGGGATCCTGGTATTAATGTCTAGATGCTTCTTTTGTGGATAACAATGGATTGCTTGAGGGCAAACAAAATTTGGGGGGAGGATTTGTAATATTCTATTGTCTGGATATGGTCAAATAGACAAAATCTACCCATAGTATTTATTGTGGTATTTACCCATGGTATTTTCCCATAGTATTCCCCTTTGTTTTCGAGGGAAAATAATAAAATAGGGTCTTTAGAGAGTCCATCAAGCCTTTAAAAGGGGACATAAGCTAAGCATTTGGATCATTGGGGGTTTATCTACCATGTTATGTTTTTCTTGAAAACTTGGCGTGGCCAGTTCCAGTTTGATCCCAGGAATGAAAACCCCGTGGGTGTTATTTTTTCTGTTGGATCCATCCAGGGTCCATGATTGTGCTTAAGTGCATTTTTCTTCTTTTTGATAAGCAACCATGCGTTCCATTGTAGGGGCTTGAAATTAATTGTATGGGCATGTACTATTATCTTCAGTTATTAATATAAATAAAGGATGCATTTTCAGATCTGTTTTGTGTTTGAATTTTTAGAACATCCAGAGTGTACAAGATATGTTAGAAATTTTGATGTTTGGAATTTTACACAAATCACCTGATTTATGTCAAGTGAAATCAATCTTATAGTGGTACCATGATAACATCTGGGTACTAGACCTTACACCAGCTCCTTGTTGAACTCTAAAAAGAGGCAGGAACATGGGAAAAAGAAACTGATCCACATGAATTGATACATACCTTGAAAAAGAAATGGGTTGAAGGAAAAATATCACCTCCAAGTTGTTCATGTAATCCATATGATCTACTACAAGATCATAAAATACATGAGATAAGAAATCATCTTGGTCAACAACTTTAGTTTCTTTAAATTTTCTAGCAACTATATGATATATATTATGAAAAACTTTCATCAACAATTCTCTGGGACTACTAGAGATATCTTCTTTTATAACCAAGTCATCATTATTTTTTGATTCTTTAACTTTGGTTTGTCCACAAAAACACTGATCTCCTTTTGAAACAAAATGCAAATGGCCTACTTCTTGAAAGCTGCTTACCTTTATTTTAGGAGAATCAATCTTTTCTCATGGTTGATTTTGGTACGCACTTGTATCCCCTTCAAAATATAAAAGATAAGACCTCTTAGGATTAACTTGCAACTTGATCATTTCTCCTTTTTTCATGACTCTTGAGTAGTGGTCCTTGATTTAGGTCTCTATTTTCTTGAAACTTATTTTCAAAAATGCCTTTAACCACATCATCGTGAGTCTTGGAAATTTTTTAAAATCGAAATGTTCATAACAATTTTTGAAAATAAACTCCTGTGAATACAAAGTCATGCAAAATTAATTAAACGTTGCATGGAAATTCTTCAAGTAAGAAATACTTGAACGAAGTAAATATTTGCACCAAACCCTAGCTTTTTAGTCCAAAGAAAACATGAACAACTTCATCTTTACATCTTCATAGATAGCACCCTACTATTCCATGCATCTGTGAAAATCTATAAGGTTTTGAAACAAACTTTCATCTGCATCCCCTCTAAACCTTGGTAGATAAGCATTCCATTCATGAAAAGAAGGCACAAAATGAAGATAACTAGATATACCAGAGAAATCCAATGGGGAAAACTTGTTGGCTAAATATGAAGGGACCACCATTAAAAACCTAGAGAAAGAAAAATACCCAAAGTGGAGAAAACAAGTGAAGATATATAACCAAACAATGATTTTTTCACCCTCAAAATCAACGATAAAATTTTATGAACCTAAGAAATATCTTTCAACTTCGATCCCCAACAACACCGCCAATTAATGTCGTACCCTAGAGACAACCCCTAGCTGTAAGGGGGTCAGTGCCAAGGACATCTCCCAGAATAAGATGAAAATTTTTAAATGAATGGTCAGGGCAAGCTCATAAGGGATGAAATGACTATCCTAATTCAAAAGCTCATGATTTCAACTAGTATGACTAACATTTTGAGGATTTTAGACCCCGTAATTAAAATGATGGAAAGAGGAGAGATGAGAAGAAATAACGTTTAATAATTTAGGTAACTAAGAATCTAAGCTTTAACCTTGCAGAAAGAATAATGAAAGGAGAAAGAAACAATATATTTGAATGGATTTCTGAAATGGGTGGAGCCATCATTAAGGTCCTTAAACCATTGCAACATGAAGAAGCATAGGTAAATCCACAATTTCACTTAAGTGAACCTAGTGCTACATACACACGAAAAACACAACATGAAATCCTAAGAGCACAAAAAAAACCAGATAGAATATAAATTGCAATTTGATCAAAACTTAGAACCAAACCAATATTTTATTCACTCGAGGTTTCATCAATACATGGCCATCAAATTCCCATAAATGAACATATGTCCACAATCATGTTTTAAATGAAGGGTTGTGCACCCCCCAGACTGTGCTCATGCACAAGTCAAAAAACCACATTGATTTTGAAGAAACCAAACACCCCCTCTAGCAGTTCCGGCACTAATGGGGAAGGGTGTCACATGCGATTTTGAAGAAACCAAACACCCCCTCTAGCAGTTTCGGCCCTCAGGAATGATGCAGAAGGGTGTCACATTAAATTTGGAGTGTTGATCTGTGAACTGGTTGTTTCTGCAATACAGCTATGTGACACCCCCTATCTTATTAAACTTCGTGGGGCCTAAGGGTCCTCCACTCCATTGACCTGAAGCACCAACATTATGGACCGTCGATTGCTCTGACACTTGCAAAGCATTGTAAAAACCTATTGTCATTTCTACTCCAAAAGGCATATGATCTCACTTAAACTGCCGTCACTGTCACGACGAATGCCTTTCAAATTCACCTTTTCGACGTTCTTTTTTGGACGATGGATCATGCTGGTAACCGACACTTTAAAATTTCAAGATTAAGACAACCAGCAATGGTTACAGGTTAGCCTTCAACAAGATTGTTGATTAGAAACATAATTTTACCATCTACTAACAACTCATCAACAACAGGTAGTAACGTTTCTCCATCTTTGAAAATACGAGAAAATGACTAAAAATGTTTGAAGTCTGGTCAATCTTTTCAGAGGAAAACTATCTGATTCACTAGACATTTTACCTTTGTAGCAAAATCACAATCCACAAGCATGGTTGTTTTTGTGTAATCTACTCGTTGACGTGATAAAAACATTCAACATGGCATTGCATACATTGGAAATTCAAAATATTGTCTACATGATTAGCAGTTTATTAAAAGACTGTATGTATGGATGCAGATTTTGATTGAAGTGATTGCTAGACTATGCCAGGAGCAACTCAATTCATATATAACTGCCAATGCATTTAAGAATATTACAATTCCACCAAACAATCCGGCGAAAATACACCACAATGACTTATCATTTTCTTGCCTCCAATATAAACCAATGAGTTGTTCAATGGCCCACTACAACTTTCTCATATTCTCTTTTAACTGAGAGCAATATGGTCAATATTGCAAATACAGAGCATATGAATAGAATCCAACTTTCTAATAGTAGCTTCAATTATACTCTTAATTGGAGTTTGAGTTGGGAAGTATATAAAATCCAATCAGACAAACGATCTCAACAACTAGGCAACTTTCAAGCTCATTTTCAATTCGAAAAAGCAAAATACCCACCATCTCTGAATGTAGCTTTCACAAAACATTTTTTATCTTTGGATTTCACAGGTATGTTTTATAATAAATAGAATTTTGAAAGCCATTTTTAGTTATCCATGTTGGCAAATCTAGACTTCGATTGTATTTTCATAATCCATCAATGAAAGAAAATACTTCAATACGGTACAATCATAATAGTTTCGTCGAAGCCACATATGGGTATTTACATATCTCTATTAATAGTTTTACTGCATTTTCTAAAGTTTTTTCTCCATAATATTTCATTTCCACTTGGTTGCATTGACTTGAGATCCAATCCACTTATTATAACATTTTTTTGTTTATAACAGTGGCTGGAACAACACATCAATTGTTATTGGTGCGAATGCACTTAGTTAGTCTTTATTAGCTTTAGTTAACTTTAATGTTTGCATGTGATGTGCACTTAGTTAGCGTTAGTTTGTATGTGATGTGCACTTAGTTAGCGTTAGTTAAATCTAGTTCTTACATGTAGTGTGCACATGACTTTAGTTAGTTAACTCTAATGTTTGCATGTGGTGTGCACTTGGCTTTAGTTATTTAACTCTAGTGCTTGCATGTGGTGCACATGCACATTAACATAACACAAAGCACACTTAGTTTTAGTTATATTTAATTTGCCTTAGTTATTGCATGTACAACTAAGCTTAACTTAGTTGCTTTATGCACTGATTCTCAAATCAATATTGAATAATCAAATTCATTCTTTGTTCTAATTTTCCTTTTCAATTCTTTCAAATTTGTGCAATTATTCTTCAACCAGATCCTTATCTGTGCTCTAATAGTTTTACATGGTATCATAGCTACAAGGATCCGGAGAAGGTGCATGAACAATCTTTGGTAGGTTTGAAGACCAAAGAATTGGAATTGTTAAGCCTCTCCATTCCATTCCTTAAGTAGTCAGGGGTGAAGGAAAGAGTTAAGGGGTTGCTACCGGAACTAGCAACTGAAGAAAATGGAACCACCGAGCTCTCAATTAGGAGGGAATGAGTTAGAGCAGGGTGTATTATCACCACAGGGAGTTCTTTGATGATAGTGACTTGCATGAACGTGCTTCCTCATCTTTCTACCCTTTCCTTTCTTCTATTTTGAACCTTCCGAGAGGTTCTTTGCATGGGGACTTTGGTCAAAAAGTATTCATCTCTTGTGGCTTCTTCATAGGGCACAAACTGATCCGAATGGAAAATGGCATCCACCCATATTATTCATCGACCCATGGAATTTACCCATGGTATTGTAAATGGCATCCGCCCGTGGTATTGTAAAATCCACCCATGGTACTCATCCACCCATATTATTCATCGACCCATGGAATTTACCTATGGTATTGTAAATGGCATCTGCCCGTGGTATTGTAAAATCCACCCATGGTATTCATTCACCCATGGAATTGACCCGTGGTATTGTAACTGAAAAATACTATAAGTAACAAGTCACATTTTGTAAAAGGACAGACTGTCCGCCACAATGTAGCCTTTACAGTTCAGAGGCATGTAGCCAACACATCTCTTCTCAGAGATAAGCTACCATTGCCCTAGCTGGTTTATTTTCATTACTATTTTAAATAAAAGTTTCTTTGTGGTTTTGTTTATTGGGCATTCTCCTATTGTTCTTCTGGCAATTCAAGTTTTCATATCTTGGGGGTCTCTCCTCCCAAGATCCCTTTCAATCTTTTAGATCTTGGGGGCCTCCTCCCAAGATCCGGATCAGTGGTATCAGAGCAGCTTACGATTCCATGGGAACAAGGGTTTGATCCATATTTCAGTTTCAAATTTTGCAGCAATATTCAACAAACTTCAGGCATGTGCTACAACCTCCACAAAGCACTTTCTTGGGTCAAGCAGGAAGAATTTTTCTTTTTTCATTTTTTTGCAGGAATTTTTTTGGGCGACAACTTTGCAAATCAGATCTGAAACATTTGGTACAAAATTTACAAAAACAAATACCATATCTGGTTTCCTCTCGAAAAATCACCCAATTTAAAAAAAAAATGGGTCGAATCGGAGTTCAGATGTGGGAGATATTGCTGATTTAAAATCAGCTATTTTATCAGAATTTTTGTGACGACGGAACTGTTGCAGCGCGAATCTGAGATCTCATAGTGTCCAGATAGGGATTTCCAACTCACGGAAAGATGCAAAATGATCCTTCTGCTTCTAAAAATAGGTTATAATAAATATTCTAAGTTATATTGGCCGAGTTATGTCCATTTTAACACTAGAGCAGCATTAAGAGTGGGTTTCCATTGGAGACGTGCCCTCCCACCCCACAGCACCTGTTTCACATTCATCAGTTTCAACATAGCAACATTCGGCTTGGGTTATTTGGAGATGTGCCCTCCCACCCCAAGCTATGTAGGCACCTGCTACTTCATCAGTAACCAACATCATGGTTATGGGTCAACCGCATAAAATTCTTGTCATCGAAGTCCATTTGCTAGGCCGCACACTGTCAGAATCATAGTTAGTCACAAGCATTACAGGGTATCTCTATCCTCGGATCTTCATTTATTAGGGTTTTGGGTTAACCACATAAAACCCTTATCTTCAGTGGCTCTTCATATTCCACAAAGGCTTCGCAGGAGGGAACTTTACGCAATGGGGACCATTGCTTCTTAAGGAGGGAGGAATGATCCGAATGGAAAATGGCATCAACCCATGGTACTCATCCACCCATATTATTCATCGACCCATGGAATTTACCCATGGTATTGTAAATGGCATCCGCCCGTGGTATTGTAAAATCCACCCATGGTACTCATCCACCCATATTATTCATCGACCCATGGAATTTACCCATGGTATTGTAAATGGCATCTGCCCGTGGTATTGTAAAATCCACCCATGGTATTCATTCACCCATGGAATTGACCCATGGTATTGTAACTGAAAAATACTATAAGTAACAAGTCACATTTTGTAAAAGGACAGATTGTCCGCCACAATGTAGCCTTTACAGTTCAGAGGCATGTAGCCAACACATCTCTTCTCAGAGATAAGCTACCATTGCCCTAGCTGGTTTATTTTCATTACTATTTTAAATAAAAGTTTCTTTGTGGTTTTGTTTATTGGGCATTCTCCTATTGTTCTTCTGGGAATTCAAGTTTTCAGATCTTGGGGGTCTCTCCTCCCAAGATCCCTTTCAATCTTTTAGATCTTGGGGGCCTCCTCCCAAGATCCGGATCACAAACCATCCATCACTTTCATCCATGAGTCAGTCATGTCATCATTCCTTTCATTAGAAAGTGATCCATTAGTCTACATTTTGTATTTCTTCATGTCATGTTGCCTTATTCATGTTGTCTTCTTTGAAAGGTTCTTACATCCTTCTACATGGTCCTGAAGACATCCATAGCTCTTCCCTTGGTAATCTTGCATAAACCCATCCAGATACTTTTTCAAAATAAGAAATGAATACTTAAAACATACTTACCTTTGTGATGGTCTTTCATCGTGACATCTTACTGTAGGTATCAGCATCTTGCATACATGTTGACACATCTCCCAAAGATGCCCATTATAAAGGGTCTCCATATTTTTCAGACTTCCATTAGAGTCTTCATATCTTTCCGAGAGATTTCTTAGTCAAATATTCTTGGTCTTTTAGATGTTTATTTCCTTTTCCAAGGTTGCATATCTCACAATATCTTCCTTCCTTTCTTCACACACTTCATTCCCAGGAACTTCCATTCAGAGTTCCTAAATTGTAGTCAACCACCTCATACTTCATATGAGGACACATTAGGTTTATTTCATCTAATGTGACCCATGCCTTCCGACAACCTTTCATAGGAAGAGATTCCTTTCCTTTGATCATGCTTCTCAAGATCGAGCAGTGATCCATGTTACCTGCAACCATACAACATGAATTTTTAATATTGAATACAAGCATACATACCTCATTTACCTTTAGGTCACCTAGGCTTCTTTCAACAACTTTGTTGATTGAAAAGAGCTTCAACCCCTTGATCTGCTTCATCTCTTATGTCATCATACCATCATACTATGAATTCCACAAGTTGGAGTTCCTGATGAAACACTTTATTCCAGTCTAGATTGGTGAAACTTCCGATGAAGATTCCATCAATGAGTCTTTAGGTTATTGCATATCCTTATCAAGCAGATGTTACCTTTTGATGCATGATGAGCCTTTTCCTGGATGACTTCTTCCTTTCCTTTAGTTTCAAATGAGGTTCTCAAGAGCTATACCCTTCATAGTTGACTATTAAACATCCTTCATGTTTCCTATGGTGATGTCACGAGCTCTTACTTCTAATGTTTTTCCTCTTTCTTGGACTTCCTTCTTTCAGCTTTCTCCACTTCTTCGGTGAAATGGACTTCTTCTCTATATTTCTTGTTATTTCCCTTCTTGAGTTTAGGACAATCTTTCCTGTAATTCTCATAGAATTGAATATTAGCTATGTTATTCTTTCCTTTCGAAAAAATGTCTGAATCCTTTCATTTGATCCTTCAATACTTTTGCCCTCAACCTGTTATCTCCTACTTTGCATAGAAACCACAAGTTTTTGAATGGGATAGCTTTCTTATCCTCATAGACATTTGTTACCTTGTTCATCAGTTAATGCATTTAGAAAAATGAGGATTATCTCTTCCAGATCTTGCAACTGAGATCTTATGAAGATAACCCTTTATCATTTGATACCTTGAATTTGTGTAGATAAAATCTAAGTGATGTGACCTTCTTTATCGAATCTTTAGAGAATAGTTCTACCAACTTATCATATATATCTCTTTGATGTCTCTAATACTGCTATATGAGGGGACCTTTCATAAGAATCCCTTTCCATGTATTCAGAGGAAACCTTTTCATTGATATGTTCAATGACTTCACTTTCTTCGAGGACTATTTCTATCCTCCTTTTCCATGCAAGGAATTTCTATGACCCAACCAACTTATAGATCTCCTTGCAAAACGAAGTCATTTTACCAAATTTGATTATAGAACAAAAGATACTTACTTGAAAAGTGAAGATGAAATCTTCAATTTTATCACTTTGATGGTGGTTGAAGAAGATGTATTAGTGACCCTTTTGGACGATCTTCTTCCAAATGAAAATATCTTCTTCAATAAAGGAGATTACTCCTTTTATGATGTCAACGCTTTAGATCTAGCTTTCTTTGTTGATGGTGATTGATGAGGATGTTTTGATGCTTCCTTGGATGATCTTCTTCAAGAATAAGGAGGGTATACTTGCTGCAATTATAGGGAGCTCACCTTATAGCTTTTGAAGATGATGATAATGCCTTCTCAACTTCAAGATACTTTGACTTCTTTGGTAGTGAATGAGTGCAGATCAGAAATTATTCTAGGGTTCGAATTTCTCCAAGATGATGTGATATTTGTCCTTGAATTCCTTCTCTTGGATGTCTATACTTTGGGCTAACTTTCATTATAGATTTATTTGACTTGATGAGGGTATTTGTGGTCTTTTGATGGTGACTAGAGGATCCAACACTTTTTCTGGTGTAGACTTCTAGTTGCCTTGATTTGATTGATGATCCCAAGACTTCCTTGTGAAGTAGACTTTTCTCTTTAATGTAGATCTTGATTTCACTTTGATATCATTTACCTTTCTTTGATGCCTTCCTTGAAACTCAATCCTTGAGGTTCTCTTTGATTAGATTCTCTTCCTTAAATATCACCTTAGCTCTGATCCCATGTTGAGAAATATAGGGCATTAGCATTAGGTGATTTATCTCAATTAGTAGCTGCTCATGAGATACTTTTTCTTCTTTAGATTAGGATTTACTAATTTCTTAAGTTATTAGTATTCTTCTTCATCAAACAATTACCAATGCATGAACATAAATAGACAAGAGACATAGAATGTAGGCTATCAGCTAGGGCCAAAACTTCTCACTCTTTGAGAGGAAAACTCACACAAATTCTTCTTATAGAGATTCCAACTGACGAATACAAATACTAAGACCCTTGACCTAGTAGCCTCTCCAAGACCAAAACACAAGTCCTCTTCCATGTTTTCATTTACTCTTTCTCAGTTCCTTCTCCTTCATATTTCGCACCATATGTGATGACACCCAATTGTGTTCATTGTGATTTTCAACGGTGTTCAACTTCTCCTTTAGTAGCAATATTGAATCCTTCTTATAACACCCTCCTCCCACATCCACCCAAGTAACTATGCCGATCGGGGTAAACATGAGACGAGAGGCTACTATGATCAGTTTCGACCTCCTATGTGACCTTGAGGAAGTGGAATCGATGAAACATCACACACAGTCATCCAACATCATCAACAAAACCCTCAAGAGACAAGTCAACCACTTAGATAGTCTGTCCCTAGGTCCCACTGTTGTTCTGGACCTCTAAGGCCATAGTCTCCTTCATGCTATGGGAAAGGGAGTGACCAGAGACCTAAAGTCACTGTCATAGGCCTGTATGACAACGACTGTGGACCATACTTACCTGTTTTGTGCCAGCGACCCTGAGATTTCAGCGTCTTTTTCAGGCCCAAAGCCCAGGCCACTGCCTAGAATGGAATGAAATCTTGAATCAAGAAAGGTACAGGGAAACAATGAAGCAAAAGAAATAAATTCAACAAGACCTTAACCAGACCCCTACTAGCCATGATAGGCATTTCGTCAAACATATCATCGACATGTAACCTACAGGTGTAAACAACATAATTAACTGTAGGGATCTCATAATTATCTGAGAATCACTATAAACCATTGTTCCCTCATGTCATTTGCTGCATATTCATCTATTAGGTCATAGACACATTATACATTCATATACAAGTAAAAACGTGCTGAGATCCATACATAGTTGTTGTCATAAAATGTGCATATAACTAGCATAATAGGAACATAAATAAAATAAAAATATCAGCCATTAAAATCCATATATACACCTGTACATTTACACATGAAAATAAAGGAAATGAATTTTTCATTAATGAATATAATGAACCAACCAGATATGGGATTACCACATTCCACCTAACCATAGATTGGTTGAGCCAAGTATCTCTTCAGCTAATCACCCCCATGCCGTATTCCAAGCATGAATATGGGACTCATAGAACACATCAAAAACACCAATCAATGTGGATGCCACTAGAGTTCTCCGCCTACACTGTGAGCAATTTGAGTGCCTCCTAGTCTCTCTAGCTTGACCATACATCCGCAATCTGATCTAGGGATCACTAGGCCCTACACCAAGACATACTCTCTAGGCTTTACCGTGCATTCCATTCCAGAATCACTAGGCCCAACGGAAGAAAATCCACCTCTTGGCTTTAAAATATATCTAGCCATTCACCGACAAGGATTCCTAGGCCCACTAAGGCACACAATTTGGCTTTACCGCAACCCACAATTTGGTTCAAGGGTTACTAGGCCAGTGGTTTCATGCATCCTCAGTTTGATTCAGGGACTACTACACCATGTGCTTGTCAATTCAAAGATCCACCCCATTCAGCTTCGAATGCAATCTAGCCATCCCACATAAACCAAATGGGAGAACCCATCTCATCAAGGCTATCAGGAAATGGCAAGGCTAGGATAAAAATATTGTCACACCTGGAAAAACCCATGCCATGGTAGAAAAGGAACACATGCAATCCCATGCATTCCAAAACTAGCAAGGAAAATAGACATGCAAGTCGATACCTATTGTTAGTGCCTGCCAGTGCTATCAGTCACCAGTGATCAAATGTAATTGTTTAATATGGTTGATAGGGTCCTAGGTCAAATTTTTATAGTTTCAATAGGTTTTCAAATAAAAATCTGATCACTGGTTAGTGTGTCTAGGTATGTTGCTACTCCCTTCATTTCATGGTCAAATTGTCATCTGAATCATGCCATCACTCATTGTGATGAGTCACTGGTGAAGTGTATTGATGACTATCTCAGTCATCATCTCATGGTCAGTCATGTTTCAAGGTCCAAATCATCAGTTCCATACTCCATTAGATGTCATCACTAGATCAAGTCATCAAAAAGGTCAAAAAGAGTCATGACATCATCTTCACCAGTCTTCACCAGTCTTCCCAGTCTTCCCGAATCTTCACTAGTCTTCCCTTCAAATTTGGGTATATCCGACAAAAGTTTGGTTGGAACCGGAGGCTAGGTCAGGTTATATCCGATCGGATCATTAGTTATTTTGGATAGATCTGGCAAGTTTAACATTGCTAGGAAATGTAATTGTGGAGGACCCTGAGGATTCCACTCGGTCTGGGTGGAATTCCCAATGTTCTGAAAAGAGTACCATGGATTTGTAAAGGCACTAGGTTTCTTGAAGTGATTCGTAGAAAAACCTAAACCATAAGGAGATCCTTGTGGCCCAGAAAAAATCGAAGTTTGTCCAACTCCTGCCAAAAAATTTCTATATCCAGTGAAATTCCCCCCTAGAGAGGTGTTAAATGGAGCGGAGAGCCCTTGATAAGGGTTCCATGCATGAGTGTAGGGAGAAAAACTCTGGAATAAACTCACAGAGGAATACGACATATTCCCCAGTTGGCCGAAAGAGAATTGATTCCCGACTCCAAGTCCAATAGCAACATGGTTTGTCCATCCTTGGAAATTATTATAACTTTGACCCGTGGAGGGAAAAAGTATTGATCCTAAAGATGGGTTAGAATGTGGTATATGACCACTCCCAAAAGGGAAACCCTAAAAATAAGCTGACCCACTTGCGATGGAAGTCATAGACATGGAGGCAGTTGATGGAAAACTTAATGGAACTGAAGGAATTGCGCTGGTCGACATTCCAAAGGGGATAAAACTAGCGGTAGAGGAAAAATCTTGGGTGCCCCACTCGAAGATGGAATGGAGGTAGAGCCAAATATTACAGTGCTAGGAGTAACAGAAGGTATGGAAATCGTTCCTCCTCCTTTAACTGATAAAGGAATTTACATTCTATTAGCACTCATGGTGGAAGACATGCTCCCAGCAGTGGTCATCAAAGGAAAAGATTGAAATAGACTTGGGCTCGAAGGCCTATTGGTTGGAGTCCCAAAATATAATAAAACGTCCTGATGATCGAGAGTAAGAGGACAATTAGGAGTCAAAGGAGACTCAGGAATTTCTTCAACCTCAATAACGTCTTCCGATTGGAAGAGGACTCTAGAAAGGACTCGAGTGTTCCTCTCCAAATCTCTACTTATACCAGGTCTACTTTTTGAATCAATTAACTTAAACCAGAGGATTAATATCCATTGTGTCTGCTGCCACTGATTGGAAATCACTGGCAGAATTTCTCTTACACCTTCTAGAAGAAGGCTCAACACTCGTAGGTGAAAGCCCATGAAGTGTCCTAGACCGACGAACTGGTCGATCAACCACTTTTAATTATTTTTAAGAGGACTAATTAAAGACTCAAAATTTTTATAAAGCTAGGCCAACCAGGAGCAAAGAGCACTCTCTAAAAAGTCCCTAAAGATACAGTTAATCAAACTACTTCCAAGTATTTCCGCTCCAGGTGATGAGGACCAAACACCAAAATACAAGAATGTGAAAATCAAGGACCTTCCAAAAATAGTCTGGGATAATGAAGACCCAGGCCTACTAGCGAAGGTAACAAAAATAGTTATGCTGACCTCTAAACAAAAGCCTTTGCTAATGAAAGCACCCAAGCTTCACAAGGGCACCCTCTAGAAGTACTAATGAATGTGATGCAACATCTGCCTTAGGTGTCGTGAGATTCCCCTCCGTAACCACTTATGTGATCCCTAGGAATGACAACTATGGGCACCAGTTCATATCAAAATTTGGGCAGAACAATCTCGGGGCGGGATCCAACAAGTAGGAGAGGGGGTATCTCTCTTCCTTGTCTTCACTCTCCCTCGTGCTTAACTCCCAGTCATGGAGCTTTCCTGGTCTTTCTAACGACACTAGATTTCACTCATTATTCAACTTCTATGTTTGATATTTTGAGTGGCCTTGGAGAGTTAACTCTCCAATCACCTATTCCAAGGCCCTAAAGAACTTAAATTTGTTGGTGTTGTTAATGACAAATTAAAAAGTTCTATTTCCTTTTATTAAAGCACTTGATTTTAGAGGGTTGTTCTTTAAGTCAAAGGTATAATTTATGAGAGTGAAACTTATGATGTTTTCGATGAAAAATAAATCAATAGAAACTTAACTATATGCATGTAGTTATTTTATTTCGATGAAAATGGATTTCTACTTGGTTCTATGAAAAAATTATATAAGAAAAATACTATTTTCTTTCAGAAACACTCCACACACATTCAAAATCTAACAAAAAGATTAAACATGCTTATGATGCAAACTAGTCTAATGCAAATTTAAATGATGATGCAAGATCCTATGGATACTCATACGATAAGCAAATGTGCTTCTTTATAAGATCAATAATCCAACTTGACAATAAAGAGGGCACAAATTTAATTACAAATTTCCCCCAAAACCAAGCAAAACAAATTGAAAAAGTTCACAATTGCTCAAAATCAAAATAAAAGAAACCAAAAAATCAAGAGCTTGAAAAGAAAAAGAAAGGCAAAAGCTATGTTTTTGTCTCTTTCTTTTTAAAAACCCAAAGAAACACTTGAGGTCACAAATAGACTACTAAATTTCAAAGATCAAGAAACAAGCACAAAGATTCCCTAAACTTTGCAAGTTATACAACTCATTAATAAAATGAAACTTGGAACGAGAAAGGATTACAAACTTGCACAAATTGATCCGAATAGTAGTAAAAAGACTTCAACAAACTGAAAAAATGTCAAGAGAAACTCTCAAGATTTCCAAAGAGACACTCAAAAATCATGAAAAACAAAATAAGTCAACCAAAAGGGAAAGCAAAGCAAAGCAATTTGAAATTTGGGTTATAAACGAAACTGAAACCAATTTCTTGTTCTGGAAAGCCAGAACAACCAAGAACTTCTGACAGAAGCCTTGAACCCAAGACACAAACTGAAACCTTACTCAAAAAGCAATCCTAGGCCAACTAGGTTTTTCACTGAGAAGGAGATTTGAAATTGGAAACTTGCAAGAGAACAAAGTTCTACTGACAGTGGATGACCAGAAAACAACAAAAGTCACTAGGCAACAAACTTAACTGGGCAAGAGATTTTGAAAAATCAATTCAAAATTATGTATACGCGACTGTGTAAAGACACAGAGGCGTGCACACGCATTTCAAACACAGGAAACTCGCGTATACACGAGTCTATTTGAGGAAACAAGCGTGTATATGCTACTGTATCCCTAGAAAAACGTGTATAAACAACTCAATCAAGAAAAACAAGAAATCAAGGCCTGATCCAAAAGATCAGACTTGATGCTTGGGAAGCTAATAAATCACTGACATTGTAAAAACAAGAAATCAAGAAAACAAAACCTAATCAAGGACAAACAACCTAAACTAGGAAAAACAAGAATGTTTTCCCCAGTGGAGTCACCAATTTTGTTGTGAGTGGAAACACCCTAGGGTCTTGGGTTGAAAACCCCAACAAAGCAGAGGGCATACAATAGAAAGAAATTTGCAGACAAATAGTCTAAATGCTTAAACTACTGAAGTGGGAAGAGGTGGTATTACCAAAAGCTCTTACGTTCGAGGTCGATCCCGTAAGGTCCAAACCCTCTGCTTCTTCCAATGCTTTTAAAACATGTAACTTATCCAAGCAAAGAATATACAACAACAATAATAGAAAACATGTTCGTGATATATGTGTTAAATCATATAAGCAAATGAGCAATTGAGCGTTAACATAACATTTATAAGCAAATCATAACAAGGATCAATGCATAAACACAATAAATATTAGGAACATAACAACATTTCTTTATTGATGTAAGCTACATGAAATGTGGAAAACTACAACCCAAGTCTTCCTCCAGCTCCAAGCAGAACTGTCCTTCGGATCCATCCTGTCTTGACCTCAACAATCTTCCTCCATCGATATAGACAAGGATGTCATAATAGGGATGAAAGTAGGAAACAAAGGTTTCCTATAACTTGGGAGTGCAAGAGGCACATGGATTTCTTCAGACTCGATCAGGGATCAATCAACTATAATATCAATATCTCTTCTCTTCTCCCCTTAGGCCTTCCCATGGAGGCTTATTTATACTTCTCCAAATTAGTTTTTTCAGTTGGGAAACAGTTGGGCCACGGGCTATAGTAGGTGAGTAATAGGTAAAACCCATAAACTCCACTCGAGTTTAAGGAGATTATTTATTTTTTAGTGTTTTAACACATATATGCAGGTTGGGTATATAATGACCGGCGTGTACACACTTTTAACACAGGGCAAAGTAGCGTATGGGAAATAAAACACTATTTTTTAAAATTTAGACCAAGTCTAGAAAGGAAGGGTTGCCCCAGGCCATAACCAGAGCATCAAATCTACCAAAAGTGGTAAATGGTGTTATAACAATTCTGCCTTGCAAACACATCCAAAGAAGTATGAACTCTTGGTCCTATTTCCTACCCATTAATTGTTATAACCGGTATCATTTAATGGCACATATGCGAGCCTTCCCTGAATGTAAGAAAACAATCAAGTTTTCCTTAAATACCAAGCATTCGCCTTCCTCAAACTCTGGAATTTGTCCCTATACTAAAGCTTGTTTTTCATTAAGATTACATAATTACAAGATTTACAATGGGGGGTATTACCCAGGGGTTGTCACATTCCCATATTTTCTAGTCCCATATTTCCATTACCTTTGGAGATGGTGATAGTCTTATAAACTAACTAGCCATCCCTCTACTTGCTAGTTTGATGGCCATTTAGCATGAGATTGGAGGTAGGGTCACTTTAGGGATAGTAAGTTCATAAAAAACATTCATTATTAGTTTGTTAGTGATGACTAGGTTAGCCTAGTGGCAATTTACATTATGCCACTTTATCTCTTATTTATAATAAAGGAGATTCATTTATATATGTATCAAATCTTGCGTTGTACAACGGATTGATTGTAAAAGGAGGGTTCCCCCCTTAAAGTGGATTGTTATTCATGAATTATTTTTCATTATCAAGGCATATATTTCCTTATTATCTCTGTTTTTTTACTATTTGTGGAGTTTGGTTCATAACATTTGGTATTAAAGCCTACGATCCTAGGGTTTTCTCCAATTAAGACAACTTAATATTTTTTCTCTAACTTTTTCTATGAGGTTTTAGATAATAAAATTTTGAGGATATTAATGAGAAATATCAAGGTACAAGTGATCAAGTTTTCAAGTTCATTTGAAAGATATAACCTATGGAAGGTAGGTTTTGTGACTAATCATGAAATTAGTTTTAAATAAGTCATCTTGGAATTTTTGTTATAATTGTTTCTCGGAAGTTTTAGATAACAAATTTTGAATAAATCAAGGAAAAATATCAAGGTATAAGTGGTCAAGATTTCACGTTCTAATTCATTATATTCTTGAATATATAGCCTATGGAAGAGAAGGTTTCTGAATAATCTTGAAATCAAGTTTAAAAGAGTAATCTTGTCATTTTTCGCTATAAATTTTTCGAGCAAGGATTTAATTTATGAGAATTTTAGAACTCTAAGGAGACATTGTAGAAATTCCCACTGTAGATCAACAGATTATGCAATAGACTAAAGCAAAATACAAGATCTACTTCTACAACAAACTTTGCGGAAGCTTAATCGAATTGAGCAAGATCAATGAGAACACATATAATTGAGAATGAGAAATAAATCACACATAACACAAAAGAAATAACCCAAGGAAAGCTTCAGCCTAAAACCCTAATCTCTGTATTATCATACAATTGGAAATATTGTTCAAGTTACAAAAAGAATAAACTCTCAAGCTATCCTGCTCTCTCTACAATCAAAAAATACTGCTCATATACAGTCAAAGGCTCTCACAACCTTCTCCTCCGCCCTCCAAGCCTCCTATTTCCTTGCGCAATTTTTCCTGGGGTCCAATGCTTCCACTTGTGTGAATTCCCACCTCACACTGCTCACTTGGCTCAAAAATAACTGCACAAACCTAAAGGAGATAATTCCTTCTGCATGGATGAGTTTCCTATATGGGAAAATTCCTCCAACTGATAGTACATTGTCCCATCCTCTAATCTCAACTGGGTCTTTGACTGAACTGACATGCATGAGTTATTTATGAGAGAATATTTAGTTATCTAGAGAGCAGCAATTACATGCATGCAAGCATTAACTAACTGAACTCATAATTAATTCGACAAACTATTTGAACTAATATAACTAGACTTGACTCAGTTAATTGAGTTAACTAATTACAACTCAATATTACAACTCATCCTTATTTCTTTGACTGATGGATAAATTCCTCAATCAATGGAGAAACTGTTGCATGTACCCACATAGACTTCATGTTTGATTTTCTACAACTAATTAACTCATGGTGAATTAATTAATTATTTTACAAACAGCTGCTAAGATAAAATTCAAATTTTTACTTCTCTATTTTAGTTCAGGGACTAACTAAAATTGGAATCCATCTCGAAATGCTATTTATAGCAATGCTATTTTTAGCACTTCCATTTTTCATTCCTTGTTGCTATGTCCAACACTAGTACCCGAACTGCTATTTATAGCATTTCTATTTTTAGCATTTCTTGTTTCCATTTTCAACACTCCCTCTCAACAAGAAAGGCATTCAACTCAAACCCGATCCTAAACTTTTGAAATGTTCTGCATGCAACACTTCTCCCAAGTGTTATTGCTCCAGCAACTCTAGAAACAAAAAAATCTCCCAACTGACTTCTTTGTTGGGCTAGAAACACCCTCTGATGCTGAAGCTTCCTCTGTCGCTGACAAGTGCTCCATCTTGACTTAGTTACTAGAGAATCCACAGTAAAAACCATTTTCTGTCAACGTTTCAAATCCCAACCGGGATCCATCATCAAGACTTCTTGAATGTTGATAGTAGAAGAGCTTAAATGAGGGATTTAAATAGTTATGAGGAGAGTAGATTTAAGGATGAGATGAATGTCGGCTTGTTTAATAATATTAATTGTAGTTTTTGAATAATTTTTGATTAATTACTGATGAGTTAATTTATTAATTTAAAGCATTGAAAATTATTATTATAATCCTTAATCTTAATATCACTAAACCTTACTAATAATCTTAATAATTAATATTAATAATTGAGATAGTAATAATTAAGTAAGTGCTCCCTCTCTGACCTCCGAGCTGCTACAACACTCCATGCATCTCGCACCATTGCACACCTTTCTGTGCCATCTTGCATTGGTGCAACACTCCTGTGCCTCTCGCATTGTTGCAGCCTGCTAGCTCTGCACTGCCTTGGGATTCCTGTACTGTAGCTCTCTCTGCCGCTCCATCCACATCTGTCTCTACCCACTCAGCCAGTCCTGCTACTCCTCATCAGGACTCCCGTAGCAAGGTCTAATCAAAGAGGTTGGGTACCTCAAGGATCCTACCCCTATTTCAGCCTTCTTGGGACTATCACTCCACATCGCCCCACCTCCCACCTAGAGGTATGGATGCATGTGATCCCTCTGCCCACTTGGATCGAAATTTCCCCCTATTGGAGGTCTCTTCATGAGTGGATGCCTCCACTCAGTCTCCTCTCGGCTTCCCTAGTTGTGGCTGCTCCACAACTTCCTGAAGCTACTTCACCAATCGTGGCTCCTCTACAATCGTCTGAGACTTCTCCTGTCGCTGGATGTTGAGAGGTAATGTACTCTCCCTCTCAACCACCAAGTTTCCAACAGTTGCCTTGCTCCTCAAGGCTTTGCATGCATCTTGAACCTCAATAGCATACAGGTTCTTGACTCGTGAACCAATCTACTTCACCTGTCTCGTGGTGATGTGTCGAAATAAAACCTTTCCCTTACTGAAGACTACATCATAGCCTTTGTCTTCCAGCATTGCGATCGACACCAAATTTTTCCTCAGTCCTGGTACATACTTGACATTGGTCAAGGTAATGCGAGCTCCATGCTCCCTCTGAAAAACAACCTTACCTACACTTGAGACACTATACTTTTCATCATTACCCATCGCTATGAGTATCTGGAGTTCTTTCTCATCCAAGGTACTGAATAAAGTCTTATCATCAGTCATGTGGAAAGAAGCTCCACTGTCAAGAAACCAACCACATCCCACCATGGATGAAACCATGCATGTGAAGAGGGTGAAATCCAACTCAAACTGTGAGGCCAATGCCTCACCTTCAGATCCTTCCTTGGATCCCATCTTAGATTTCTTTAGTGGACAATTTGTAGCAAAATGGCCCACCTCATGACAATGAAAGCATCACACTTTCGATTTATCAAGCTTCTTCCCACCATCGAAAGAATTGGATTTTGGATGAGAATCCTTCTCCTTCCATTTATTTGGCTTACTCGCTAAGGCACAATTTTCTTCATCCTCCTTGGATGAAGAACCATCTCTGGTGCTTCTTCTTATCTTCTCCTGCATCAAATCCGACCAAAGTTGTTCCCAATCTGGCAGTTTGTCTCTTCCATTTACTAAGTCTTGGTACCTATGCCAGCTCTTAGGAAGACTGAGGAGAGCTAGACTCACCATGTCATCATCAGCTATCGTGATCTCTATGCTTCCAAGCTCATCCCTGCAGGTGGTGAGCTTGTTTATATATGTAGAGATCGTGTCGCCCTTTTCACACTTGATTTTCTGAAGCTTGTCTTTCAGCGCCAGCTTCCTCTGATCGCTGTTGTTTTGATATAGATCTTTCAATGTTTTCCACATCAAAAATGGTGTCTCCTTCCCATGGAGGCTTGAGACAATGTGGTCTTGAACTCCCTCCAAGAGGATTCTCCTCGCTCTAGCCACACATTTCTTCCATTCCACCAATTCTGTAGCATTAGTCGTTGCTGGCTTGGGGACTTCTTGATCAATGAAGTCCTTTAGACCGTTATCCTCTAATACTGCTTCCATGCAATCCTTCCAGGCTATATAATTCGAGCTGCCATCAAGGGCATACTCGAGTCTTAAACCATTGAACGCCATTAGTGAAATTGAGATGTGATAAGAACTCGATTTCTATATTCAGGAACCTCAACTTCGAACTTCTCCCTTCTTGTATATTGTTCTCTCCTTTGATCACCTTTGCTCCGATACCATGTAGAAATTCCCACTGTAGATCAACAGATTATGCAATAGACTAAAGAAAAATACAAGATCTACTTCTACAACAAACTTTGCGAAAGCTTAATCGAATTGAACAAGATCAATGAGAACACATATAACTGAGAATGAGAAATCAATCACACATAACACAGAAGAAATAACTCGGGGAAAGCCTCAGCCTAAAATCCGAATCTTTGTATTATCATACAAGTGGAAATCTTGTTCAAGTTACAAAAAGAATAAGCTCTCAAGCTATCCTACTCTCTCTGCAATCAAACAATACTACTCATAGACAGTCAAAGGCTCTCACAACCTTCTCCTCTGCCCTCCAAGCCTCCTATTTCTTTGCGCAGTTTTTCTTGGGGTCCAGTGCTTCCACTTGTTTGAATTCCCACCTCACACTGCTCAGTTGGCTCAGAAATAACTGCACAAACCTGAAGGAGATAATTCCTTCTGCATGGATGAGTTTCCTATATAGGAAAATTCCTCCAACTGATAGTACACTGTCCCATCCTCTAATCTCAATTGGGTCTTTGACTAAACTGACATGCATGAGTTATTTATGAGAGAATATTCAATTATCTAGAGAGTAGCAGTTACATGCATGCAAGCATTAACTAACTAAACTCATAATTAATTCCACAAACTATTTGAACTAATATAACTGGACTTGACTTAGTTAATTGAGCTAACTAACTACAACTCAATATTACAACTCATCCTTATCTCTTTAACTGATGGATAAATTCCTCAATCAATGGAGAAACTGTTGCATGTACCCACATAGACTTCATGTTTGATTTTCTACAACTAATTAACTCATGGTGAATTAATTAATTATTTTACAAACAACTACTACGAGCAAATTCAAATTTTTACTTCTCTATTTTAGTTCAGGGACTAACTAAAATTGGAATCCATCCCGAAATGCTATTTATAGCAATGATATTTTTAGCACTTCCATTTTTCATTCCTTGTTGCTATGTCCAACACTAGTACCCAAACTGCTATTTATAGCATTTCTAGTTTTAGCATTTCTTGTTGCCATTTTCAACAAACATTGTGAATATTTTTTAGATTTTGAATCATTGTGTTTTATGAGATATATCTAGTGGAAGTTGGAATTGTAATTGTTCCTGAAATTAGGCTTAAACAAGTCATTTAGGAATTTTTGCTATAACCTTTTTTAGTAAAGTTTCAGACTCTAAAATTTTTAGGAGTTAAAAAATATATATCAAGGTGCTACAAGCTAAAAATTTAGGCCATGAAGAGCTGGCAATGTTAGAGATACATCAAGAGAAGGATTGACCATCCAAACAATATCCAAATTAGGATTTGAATGGTACATGAGTTAAAATGGACATAACCTTTGATTGGAAGATCTATTTTTGGTTATTCAAAATTTGTGATAAAAAGAAAAAAATAGAATTAATAGTTATCATTAACATAACTATTAATTCTTTAATATAATAGATCTTAAAAAAAATATAATATAATGATGACTAATAGATGTTTATGATACATCTATTATAAAGAAACATATGATAGTTAATAGATGTTAATGATAACTATAAAATTTTGAATTGAGACTTCTGTGATCCATAATAGTTATAAGTAGAGCTTCGACGTAAATCACATATAGAAAGACCTTTGTCGACGCGTTTCGAACCAACTAGTGTGGTTCATCGTCAGGACAAGTTGAAGAAACAGATCCAGCATAGCATGTTAAATAGTCTGAGCAGAGTCTCCAACGGCTAAATGGACTAACGGCTAATTTTGACTCTAGGACCCAGGTCAAAATATTATTTATTAATTTAATATTATTAGTATTTTTATTATTATTTTTCCTATTATTATTTATGGAGATAAGTTAACTTAGGTAAAAATAAATAAAATAATTTCAATGGTTAGTTTAAAAAGATATATTTATTTATTTAAATTATTTAATAGTTATTATATATATATATATATATATATATATATATATATATATATATATATAATAACTATTAAATAATTTAAATAAATAAATATATCTTTTTAAACTAACCATTGAAATTATTTTATTTATTAATCCTAACTTTTATCTTAATAACCTAATATTATAACTTTAATTAAATTTTATATATATATATATATATATATATATATATATATATCAATAATTAATTTAAATAAATTAACCATTAAAAATATTTTATTTATTTTTACCTAATTTAACTTATCTCCATAAATAATAATAGGAAAAATAATAATAATATTAAATTAATAAATAATATTTTGACCTGGGTCCTAGAGTCAAAATTAGCCGTTAGTCCATTTAGCCGTTGGAGACTCTACTTAGACTATTTAACATGCTATGCTGGATCTGTTTCTTCAACTTGTCCTGACGATGAACCACACTAGTTGGTTCGAAACGCGTCGACAAAGGTCTTTCTGTATGTGATTTACGCCGAAGCTCTACTTATAACTATTAATTTTCTTTTTTCACAAATATGTTATATATTTCTTAATACATATAATCTATTTAATATATTTCGTATGAATGCAAATAATACATATTAAATAGATGTATAAATATTTATTATTTATCAATGTTTATAAAGATCCATTACATTAGAGAATTAATAATTATGTTAATGATAATTATTAATTTATTTTTTCTCTTTATCACCAATTCTGAGTCACCAAAAATAAATCATTCAATCAAAGTTATGCCAATTGTAAATTATGTACCTTTCAAATCATAATTTTGAGATTTCTTAGATGTTTAATATTTCTCCTAAAGTATCTCTAACATTGAGCTCTTCATAGCATACAATTTTGACATATATTGCCTTAATATATCTTCTTCAACTCCTAAAAATTTCACAGTCCGAAATTTTACCCAAAAAAATTTATAACAAAAAATTCCTAAATGACTTGTTTGAGCCTAACGTCAAGACTAGTGAAAAATCTAGCATCCACAACATATATCTCATAAACATAATGCTTCAAAATATAAAAAGTATTCACTATGTATCCTTAGAGTTCTAAAATTCTCAAAGTTTAAAACTTCATTGGAAAATATTATAGCAAAAATGCCAAGATGACACTCTTAAACTTGATTCAAGGCTTGTCAAAAACCTTAACTTCGATAGATTATATCTTCAAAAGTATTATGAATTAGAACTTAAATTTTTTACCACTCATAACCTCATAGTTTTCCTTGGTTTCTTCAAATTTGCTATCTAAAACTTCTCATAAAATGTTATTACAAAAATTCCAAGATAACTTATTTAAAACTAATTTCAAGATTAGTCATAAACTAGTCACTAATTTCATGATTAGTCACCAACCCTACATTCTATAGTTTATATCTTTGAAAGTATAATGAACTTGAAATTTTGATGGCTTGTACCTTAATATTTCTCCTCAGTATCCTCAAGTTTTCTAATGAGAAATAAACACGATATATTTCATTGCAAACCTTGAGATCATAGGCTTTAATACCAAATGTTATGAACCAAACTCCACAATAATAGAAAGAATAAGAAGCTCCATGCATTGAGAATGAATAACACTTATCATGTATATGAATTGATAAACTTTTCCTAAAGAGTACCTTAATATTGCACCCATTCAATATCAATCCAAAACCTCTAGATTTGAAAACAAAAATTATAAATCATCTCAAAATTCTCATCTTAAAAACAAAACAACTAAATTGACCCTTATCCATCATGTTTTATCAAATTATTTTCCCATGGAATCCCTGGGCCACTATAACATTGAGGAAAATATCCATTTGTTACTATTCTGATGGCTAGCAATTCAACACCTGCTTCATTTATGGCAGTTTTGCATATTACATTACTAAAATTTAAGAGTCTGAAAAAATTCTGATCAGATTTCATGTGAAATTAACCAAAAGAGTTAAAATTGTACAAATTGTACACATGTTATTTTTACATATTCTTTTCAAATTTATATTTGTAAATTAAAAAATAAAACCCATAAAAATTGTCTATTCAATACTTTACACCAATGAGAAAATGGAATTTTTGAATTTAATTACAAATCATTTGTGTTTATGGTACATAGTAATTAATATATAATGTTATTTTTCAAATTATTTATATTTATTGTACATAGTAATTAGTGATATAGTACATAGTAATTAATAATACAGTACACAAAATCATTTTTTGGAATCATTACACAATAAGAGAGGAAACATTTCAACCCATCATATTTGAGAGAACTAGAAATAAATTCTATTTAAAAATAATAAATTTAATTTCATAATGTTAAAATTTGGATATGGAACTTTTGAATTTAAATGCAAATCATTTGTGTTTATGGTACATAGTAATTAATATATAATGTTATTTTTCAAATTATTTATATTTATTGTACATAATAATTAGTGATATAGTACATAGTAATTAATAATAGAGTAAACAAAAGTCAATTTTTGTCATTACACAATAAGATGGGAGACATTTCAACCGATCATATTTGAGATAAATAGAAATAAAAATTATTTAAAAATAATAAATTTAATTTCTTAATATTAAATTTTGGATAGATTTTAAATTTTTTTAGTAAAAAAAAAAAAATAACAAATCAATAAAAGACTAACAAATATAATAATAATAACAGATTCACATTTCAAAATATTTTGTATCCTCACTGAAATCAGAATTCTCGGTATAAAGCTTATGAAATTTTGGATTAGTGCTCGGAATGTGTGATGTTGAAATTTCTATTGTTAAATGCAATTAATGTTTCTATTATTTTTTGATTTTAAAATTAATAATAATAGTAGTGTTATGAATGTGTAAACTTGTAAAATAGTAGTGTTATGAAAGTGTAAACTTGTAAAATAGTAGTGTTATGAAAGTGTAAACTTGTTAATAATAATAGTAGTGTTATGAATGCGTAAAAGCAATAAGGTTACGAGAATCATATTCAAATTCGGTTAAATGCAATGACGGTTTTTATTATTTTGATTTTAAAATAATAATAATAGTGTTATGAAAGTGTAAATTTGTATACTTAAACAGCAGCAGGGTTACAAAAATCATATTCAAAATTCACAAAATAGTAATTGATTAAAGTTTAAAAGTGATATTTAAAAATATTTGATGGTGTTTTTTAGATAGTAATATTAGTTTAATCTCAAGAAGTATAGTTGGCACAGCATCGAGATGGGAAGGGGTGAAAAAAAAGTTAAATTGAAAATTGTTTTTAAAAGATTTAATTAATAAAATTTTATATGAAATCTTGTGTAATTAGAGTTTGAGGAGAATCAAATTCAAACCAAAATAATAATGGTAATTGAGAAAGGGTTAAGATTTAATAGTTAACCCATTTTATTTTTTTTATTCGGTAATATTATTTTAATCTAAAAAATGATTATAATTAAGATGGTGAAAACCTACATTTTGAGATGAAAAAAATTAAATTGAGAATTTATCAATAGAAAGTTCAATAAATCAAATTTTATATGAAAATAATTTGATCGGGATGCGGGCTGTGAGTTGGGACAATTTGGATGTAGCCATGCATAGTACCAGGGCATTTAATACCGTCGTCGCCCACATGCTCAAGGCAGGGAGTGCGGTGACCCTTGGCATGAATGCATGCTGGGGAAGTGGGCAAGGTGGCGGGACAAGAGATAAGGCTGGGTATGTGGGCAGGAGAGGGTATTTGACGTGTAGAGTTAGAAAGAAAGCTTGGGACAAAGGGTGGCGATACAGTGCAGTGGGAGGACACCGGAACGAGAAGAACGAAGGCCGATGACGGACAACTTCACACTCCAGGTATGTAATTCGGCTTCGATTCATCATTGCAATTATGTTCTGGTTGGGGTTATGCTGGGGCGAAAGGAGGGGAATTAGGCAGAAAATTTGGGGCATAGAAAACTGTTGGTGGAAATGGGGGAGGCAATTGCTTGCCATGGCCTGGTTTTGTGTCTATACCTTCTACCAAATGAGTAAAACCCATGACTGCTAGGGGGGGAAACGCTTGCTGTGGGGTTGGGAAGCTCGACACGCTGTAGATAAAGACGGGGGGAAGCTTGGTAGTGGCACTGAAATGCATGAGAGGCAGAGATTTGTAGAGAGGGGCAAGGGGAAGCAGATGGTAGGGGGCTGGGGATGTAGCCACGTCCTTGGCTCGCAAAGAAACCACTGGGGTAGCTGGAAACCTTACGGGAATGATGGCAAGGCAAGAAATCCTGAGTGGAAACCCAGTCGGGGGGACCTGAGAGGCAAAGCCACTCCTCCCTGGACCGAGGGGGCAAGGGATTGGAATTATCACAGGCATGCTGCTAGAATCAAGGAGGGGTTGCGGGCTCAGCTTGGGCCGGGAAGGGATGACCTGTATACAAACATTGGTAAGGGGGATGGGAACAAAGGTGGTCCAAGGGGTAAGGGACAAGGACCTTCCCTTTGGGCGCTGCGGGCTTCGACCCAACCCAGCATGAATACAATGAGGAATGGAGGAGAGAAGAATCATGTAATGGCGAGGTGGTGTATAACAAAAATTCTGTGTTTTATTCTAATTTATTCTGGGTGTCATCAGTGTTCTGGAAAACAGGTTATGGCTCGTGCTGTGAGAGGTCGTGGGCGTGGCAGGAGAGGCCCAACACCCAAGAAAGATAAGGGGCCGAGCACATCGGAAACACGCAAGGGTCAGAAATCAGTAGAAAACCTCATCACCGAAGTAGTAAAGGCTTACCGAGAGGGGACAGATGCTGGCATCCGAAAACTGCTAGAAGAATGGGAAGAGGAGGTAAAACAAGGAAGCGAGACGAAGGAAGAGATGGATAACTGGAGGACTCTAGTTCCGGATCCAGGTAACACCCGTGGGAGAATCACACAGTTCAAGCAAACACTGTACTTGTACTGGTTAATGAAGAGTTTACTAGGCAAGGTGATGGAGAAGATATCCGTGGGCATGGCGGTGACTCTACAGGGAATGTCGAACTATAAGAAGGATATGGAGAAAATACTCTTCCAGCTGCATAAACAAGATATTAGGATGGACATAATTGATCGCCACATCCCTTTCATTCTAGAGCTGTATGGTATGCCAAGAGCAACCGTTGAGGACCCAACACCCGTCGCATCTGCCTCAGAGGATCAAAAGGATTAGAATCCTAACCATGCATAATTTTGTTTCATGCGGTTAGCTTTTACTTTTCATGTTGCAAATGTTAGTTTTTTCAGTTATGTAGTGTATGGACATGAGATAGAGACATATCTAGCCTGGCTGGAAAGGTTAAGACAATATTGTTTTTGGATGACTTATAATGCTGACCAATGGCCAACATACTTGGTTTCCCTTCGGGGCAAGTTGAGGCCACCTCGTTAATCTGTGTGGTGTAAACTTGCTAATTATATAATAGAAAATGGAATGGACCTGCCAAGCTTAACAAAATAAAATAAAATTATGTGAAATTATCATGTCCAATATTTTGGACAAAGGATTTAGAAACTTAATAAAATTCAAATAATTTTTATTATGTCTTAGACTTAAGTGTGCACCATGGTCATTGTTGGTGTCATTTTTGTTTTCTTGCCTTGTGGTAGTGGTGGTGCATTTTGATTATATTTTTAGCACAAACATACTCAAATAAGAACGTGCAAAGAAGGTATTTGACATAAATATTTTTCATATAAAGAAAGCAAACAAAGCGATTTAATCACAAATGTAAAATAATTTCATAAACACATCATTTAGAACTAATCGACACAAAATTCAAATTTGAAGTATTTTTCATAGTAAGGAAGACAACTTGCAAAAGTTATTTTATGTGTCTACAAGGACGTCTTGGAAGTCTTTTAAAAAAGTTCAATTGTAGTACTAAAAGTTTGGGGTTTTCAAATCTAAGTCTCTAGGTTTGTGTTGTAATGAAGGTAGAATTGTGAGAAGGAAAATTCATAAGGAAAGGGTCAAATTGTATCATATAAAGGAACCTTCTTGTTACTTTATTAAGGGAGCTTTGTATGAGCCCATCATCAGGAAGTAAAAAATATTTGGTGGTCAAAGGTACTAGATGGCTTGGCTTGGTGCTTGAGTCTTGTTCTGAATAGTTTTGTAAATTGCCCACTTGAGATTGAATGCGGGGATTTAAAAAGGGGTCCACCAATATTAGATGTTTTGAGTCTTAGGAGCTTTTGTAATTCTCACTAGAATATTTGATTCTAGGAGAACTAAATAAATTCAAGAATAGAGGGATGGTTACATTGTTACAAACATTGATTACATTTCTCCAAGGGTAACTGTAACTAGAATTGAAAAAATCCCCAAGTAATGTGACCAAGACATGTTGTTAACTTATGAGTTAAGGATACTTAGGAATCAAGAGTTGGTTAATGATTCTAATCCCATAATCATTCAAAATAATCCTATGTTTGAATAATATATTTATCATAGTATGCCCAAATTGACATGGTTATGATGATTCTCCTTAGTAGATTCCTCCAAAGTGAGAGAATAAGGTTACTTTGAAGAGTGCCCAAAAGGTTATTTTGCTAGGATTGTGTTAGCAAAACTGTCTTTTGCTATTGTCTTTTACAAATCTCTCATATTAATGCCTAGTATCCATACCCCATTACCTCTATGAGAAAAGTAATGGGTTCATCCCCCTTAGTATATTTTGAAGAGATCATAGGCAAAGAGGAGATTAAAATAACCTTACCCCAATTCGAGCTACTAAAGAAAAGGTCCACAATAATATCACTCCTCCTTAGCATGAGGTAAATAGGCCCACTAACATGGGAGCTTAACATCTTCTTGTACCTAGATTTTATTATGATAATGGAAGGGAAAAGATAACAAAAGTTATTTGGATCAAGGTGAATCATTATAGATAGGGGAGAGATCATGTCTATCACTCCCAATTATAACAACTTATACAACATGAAATTTGTCTAACCTAATGGTCTCTCATTATTGGTGATTATACAACCATACTTATGAAGACATTGTTATTTACTAATATATAATATTAATAGACTATATGATATATCATGTAGAAAATAACACAAAATATAGACACAAAATAAAATTTGAAAAACAAATAATATTCAAATCCAGAATTTCACAAAACAAGAATAAACGAATTTTAGAGAATCAATGTAAACATCAACATTTTAAAAAGGATACATTATTGATATAATTCATTGTACATTATAACAATGACAACAACAAATTATTCTTTTATTTTATTTTTTCCAACTAAACATACATACTAGGGAAATTTACTTAGGACTTCCCCTCTTTCTAAGGATAGTGCCTAGGGTAAAACACCTGATTATTGTTTTGGTAATCTAATCTATCAGAGACATTGTTGATGATGACTATATTCATAGAGGCAACAAACTCAAGGACTTGACCTTATGACCTTCTATTTGTAATTCATTGATGTCAACCACTCAAGCTAAACCATTTGGTAAAAGTGTACACGTATATATACAAATTCGATGTGATAATTAAATACAAGTGCAGTAATATGTGACCTAACCTAATCTATAACCCTAGTGGATAACCTGATAATGGTTTAACCCTTCACAAAAGGCGTGATGTCAAAGGAGGTTGTGATTAATATCATCCTCCATCCATAAAATCTAGGAGGAGGGTGGGGGGGTATACAAGTTGTTTCTTCGAAAAACAATTAACTTATTGTTAATATTATTACCAACATTACACTAATCATTCCTTTTTTAATTTCTGTCTAATGTCAACAACTTAAATTTTAAGAGACCAATCACAATAATGTAAAGTGGAATTATAAGGACTAGTCCATTGTGTATTGGTAAAGACATCATTAATGCTTATGAGAGGTGTAATATTAAAATTTCCCCTTTCACTATTATGTTAAAGTTACTTATACACATATATCACACTTAAACCATATGATCTATAAGTTGCATCCACTATTCCAGTGATCAACTAAAACATATCTACAATTATAACTATTGTAGTGATCCTATACTCAACCACACAACCATTTTGTAATTTTTTGTGCTTTAATAAAAATAAAAACATAAAATTTACATTCTTTAACTACAATGACAAATAAAGTTTAACTAGACTGGAAAATACACAATGGATTATGATATTTACAATGTTAAGCTTAATATCGGAAAACCAACAAAGAATGATTGTGCCTTTCAATTTATGTAAAAAAGATTATGATACAAGATACAAAGAAATTTAAGATTGAGCTATGAGACTCAATGATCTACTTTAATGCTTAGTAAAAATGTTTCTTTCTTTTCTTTGTTAGTATCTTACCCATATTCATTGTTCATATTATGGAACAATAATGGCATGCAAATAAATTGAACCCTTTTTCCTCCTTCTACATAGTTTTTGATAGTTATAATTTTGGTTATGTTAAGGTTTCATAACCTCATGGGAACCTCCATGATTCTTCTAGAAGTCTCTATTAGATTCCCACATGTTACTAGCTCTACATGTGTGAATTAAGGTGCACTGACATCATTGCCACTTGGATTTACGATGTGGAATAATTGAGCATTACCTTGACGGGGGCGTAAATTTCACATACAAACTTTGTTTGATGAAAACTAACCATCATTTGAAAGACTCAGTATATAAAATGCAGTGTGGACCTCCATGAAATATGTGCCTATTAAGGTTAAAGACCCCAAAATTACACTTATTTGACCCAAGCCAAAGGTTTTTTTAGTTATGATCTATCATATCATATGTGGTTTTTAGAATATAACCCACACCAAAGTTTCTAAGGTCCCAAATTCTTTTCTTCCCATTCCAAAGCATCGATAAAAGTTATATGGTAAATATCTAGATCCATTTTGGATCCATTAAAATGTTAATGCCAAAACCAACACTCAATGATTCCACGTTTTGTGGAATACTAAGTGCATGATGAAAATAGACATCCATGGAAAGTATCTACCACTATAACAAATAAATATAATACATAATTTATCCTAAAGAAAACCATACAAATATCCATCATTAAATTCATTATCTCATTACTCTCCATAAATTACAAGCTTCCAAGACATACTATCAACACAAATATTACATTAATGTGTGCTCTAAATGAGTTAGAAATATGATATTAAATTTATTTTCCACAAATATTTATGGGCATCTATTGTACTAAATGTTTTTCCCTTGTTGGATAGTTGAGTAGCATGGTGATGAGGAAGAATTATTTCCCATGGTCTTCAAAAAACTATCTTGATTGTGTATTGCCTCTGTATTTAATCTCTATGCTCTTTTTATATATCTATTCAAAGACGTTTAAATATGATGAAATATGTCAACCTTAACTTCCCTTGGATTCTTTATGATCTATGCTTTATTTTTTCAATTTTTTGAGGAAACAACATTTTACTTGAAAAACCCATTCTTGGAATTCTCTTCTTCAATCTTCTCAAATAGGCCTACATGGTTAACTCCCCATGTATTAGTAACGAGTGTTAATTGGCTTCTACTTGCTACTTTTGTGTTATCATCATCAGTGGTGCTTCCAATTGGAGCTATGGTGCTCCCATTATGTACCTCCATGATAACTTTTATGTGTATTTTAGGATATTCCTACTGATGCAATTATATGAAGAATTTTTTGGAGTCTATATGTTTCACACCTAGATCTATTTTCAATATTCTTTAGCTTGGAAATATATCAACATGTACTAACCCTAGAGGTTGTAAGATATGTAAATTAATCATACATTCTACACTAATAACTTCTTGATTTATTGACCTTTAAACAAAATAAATTAATACTCTTATAGCTATTTTCAATTAGATTATTTCCCAAACTTATTTGATCATTTTCCCTATGTTGCTTGATTAATTAGATTTCACCACCTTTGACCTAGAATTATCTATTTTCTCTTATGTAAAAGGCATCTTTGTCCCATACATGAGGGTTTCCAAAATTCACATCATGTGTATCAAGTAGTGCTACATCACACTCCACCTCATTATCAAAATCAATATTAATGTCAAACTTAACTTTACAAAACCTTGTGATTTTCATATTAGAATTATTTTGTAACGAACTCAAGGAATGTCGTTGCATATGCCTATATGTTTTCAAACCAAATTTCATCAACTAAACTTGAAAAATTAGATTGAAATGAGAAACAGCATAAAAAAAGCACTTACATTCTTGTTCCTTAATCAAAACTTTACTTGGACTAATGCATTCTTTTGTTTGCTTGTCCTTGGCTCTTGCAATGTAATGTATGGAAGTTTTTCAACCATATCATTGTCATCTTCTATCTCTCCACCTTTTAACTTGGTAGCTATCATTGCTCGCTTCTTGCACTTGTATCATTTTAGACATAACTCCACATGAAGCTTCTAACATGTCTTCCTATTTGTGTATCCATCACAATGTTTACAATGCTTCTTGGGATATTTTCCCTTCTACGTTTTGGTTGAACCTTTCTTACCTTTGCTTTTGGGTCTCTCTTCTTCTTGGTTTGTTTGATACCCCATTTTCATGCCCAATGTGATATTAGCTTTCTTACTTGCTTCATATATGCTTGCAACATTCAAAAGTTACCAATGCCTTCAAATATGGCCATGTACTTTCAATGAACTTCACTACTAGCCCAAGTTTTAGTGAGATGCTCAACTTGGCTTGCTTTCAAAACTCACATGTATTATCTTGAACAAATTTTCCTTGCTCTTTCCAATAAAATTTCCATGTTAGGAATTAATTCTCCTTGTAGCCTAAGGGATAGAATTATGATTTAACCAAATTCCTTGAAAATTGTTAGAAATGAGCTCACTACTGAGAGGGAGGGGTGAATTAGTAGTGTGAAGGTTAATTAACTTTTTAAATATTTTTATCAAAACAACTAAGAATCATAACCAATATCTAACATGTAAATAAATAGAAAATAAACATGTAAAAACACCATGAACAATATCAGAAGCAAGCACAACTATGGACACAAGTTTTTCTAGTGGAAAACCCTCTCCAGGGAAAAAAACCACTTGTTGCTCTATTGCTTAAATCTTCTATTATGTTAAACAAATATGTTTACATAGAGGAGCTATCACCTAGTAGCTAAAAGACTCAACTACTAAGACAATTTGCTAGAAACATCAATTGGAAAGACTCTTCTCTCATGACTATGAATAGTCATTTGCTAGAAGCCACCACAACCAACGAGCCTTGCCCAAAGCTATTGGACTCTGAAGAATTTGCTTCCCATATTAATATATATGCTAAAAGGCCCCCACCTTATCTATACATTTCCTGTCATGAAGCCTCAAAGCTTTCAACACCCCCATTCGAACCAAGTTTCATGCATTTTCAAGCTTGGCTCTCAAACCCGCTCAACATGACCAACCCAATAGCCACTTTGATCTGAAAATAATATCTAATAAAGCATACAACTACACACTGCTACAAATGTGCAATATGCTAGATATATCATTGTAGCACACACTCACTCTCACTCCATCAATCAATCAACTCACCTAATCAATCCACACACTCACTCAAAATACTCACAAGAATATATGTCAAAATATCCTCAACAGTCTCTAATCAATACCTTGGGAAAATACCATAGCTATCCCAATACCATGGACCCTTGTACCATGGTAATCTCCAATCCAATACCATAGGCAGATACCATGGTAATCCCAATACTTGAAATGCCAATACCAAGTGCCGACGTGGACTGCACACAAACCAATACCAAGGTAATGTCAATTCCAAGAATACATGTATCATGGTAATGTTTACTTCAACTACTTGCACAACTGTCACTAGCTATATGCATAAACTCATCAACCATACATAACATCTGCATAAGCCAAGCCAACATAAGACAAATCAAACCACCCGCAACAATAATAAAATTGTAACAAGCCAACAATAACACAATCATATGACAATGTGTGCCCAAGTTGACATCAATTCCAACCATCAATCACTACAACCAGCTACTGCACCAACAACTGCATAATCAATGCCAAAAATCTCCCCCTCTAGCATTGATGACAACCCCTATTGAACCACCCAAGTGATGTCTATCTCTGAAATTGACCTCTGTAGACACTCCCCCTTTGACATCAATGGAAAAGGGCTATACTAATCAATGACATCATAATTGAATAATCAATAGCTCCCCTCTAGACAATGATCGAAACCATAATACATCTCTAAGTAGTAAACACTCTCTCTCCTCTATGAGTGCATGACAAGAAGTAATAGAAGCATATCACAAGCATCAACAATCATAGCATGGGTAGCAACACTCAACTCAACAATAGCATGAGCATCAACAACAATATACCATGAGAAACAACACTCTCTCAACATCACCGACAACATACATAGTAGTAATCATGACCATCCACAAGCAACAACATCTGATCAGTAACTAAGCATACTCCCCCTAAGCATCATCATCATCATCAACCTGCAACGAAATCCTTCTTGCTGAAGGTTACATCTCATGGACTAGAGGGAAAAAAATTGATCAAAAGATTTGATGATAAATTACAGGGCTTTATATACATCAAATGACATCAATGACTCTATGGACCATACTTTTTACACCATGACAGTGATTGACACAATTTCCTTACACGACTTCATCATGGATTACAAGAATATGACAACAATCTCACATTTGTCATGACAATGAGTACCAATGGTATAAATCTCCTCCTTAATACATAAGGACCCAAGACCCTCTTTATGCTTATGCAATATCATACGCATGAGATACAATGTTGTTATATCATCGGCCTATAATTTTGTACCAACAACATCCTCCCTTGACCTGAAAATAATGATACAACAATTTCATATCCAAGCAGCCCTCTAAGGATGCAACAAATACTCGAATACAAAAAAACAACATATAACACTCCTCAACAAATTTTGTTTCAACAATATGACCCATCCATGAAAAGTTGTACCAGCAATATCCTCCTTTGACCTGAAAATAATGATGCAACAATTTCATATCCAAGCAGCCCTCTAAGCATGCAACAAGTACTCTAGCTACAAAACACCAACATATAACACTCCTCAACAAATTTTGTTTCAACAATATGACCCATCCATGAGAAGTCCAAACCTGGACAGCATCTATACTTGGACAGCAACATATATCTCTCATTCTCAACAATACATATCAACCTCACTTTTACATAGCTTTAGCAAATTCAATAAGAAATGTATGACACCCATACATTGACTCTATCTAAACCTCGCAGACGAATAGACAACAGCTAAATCATTAGAGGACTTAGAAAATGGTTCAATTTGTGACACAATAGAGAAGAGATGCCGCTGAGATACTTCGTAGCTAGATTTTTGTAACTCGGATTTAACAAACAATAAAACCATTATCGGCTCAGCTCCTTCATGAGGGGTCATCCAATTGACATATGCATAACTTGATTCCCTTCTACCAATTGAAAAGTCTGGAATCTCTTGTTGTGCAGCGTTTGATGCTACTCCTTACTCTCCTCCGTGTGCTTTTCAAATCTGTTGGATCACTTAATTAGAATATTCTCTCTGCATTAATGTTTCTCAGATGGAGGAACTTGGCCCTGCGCTTTCCCTCTACGCCATATGGTTCAGAATAAATGAACACCGGTTGCACAGCTTCAACATGTTTCACCAATCTCATTCCTTGAATCTCAGCATGAAACGGTCTGTATTGAAACAGACGCAGATGACAGGAGAGATAATTGAATCTCAGCAATGCCCTTTTTCTAACAAGTCAAACAAACCAAATAAGTTGGTTACCGAGGGAGACCAGGCGCTATCCACTCATTTAAGCAATGTAGAGATAAAATATTTTATGATCGGATTCTCAGGCCTTCCGTTGTTTCTATTGTAGCACTTACATCAAAAGAGATGTCATTCATGATCATTTCCAATGGTTGAGATTCTTCAATCTGAACTAACAAATTTCTCTTTATTTTTACTGGCTTCCTTAGTTCAGATTTCTCTTTCATTCTTGCGATCTGAAGAGCCGTCGAGCAAACTGTGAAATTTTAATCTCCCCAAGAATCAATAATAATCCATTTTGATGAGTTAACATGAAATGAGCGCCTTTTATTGTCAAGAGTAAAATAATTCCTTGAAACAAATATGACATTGTTCTCAGCATCTTTCGCAACAACATTCCATGGTCCTCTGGGAAGACGAAGACCTTGTCGCTGCCCAATTGGCAAAACCCAGCAAAATAATTAAACAGAATAACTAATCAAGGCGACCCACTATCATCTCGCATCCATATGGGGATAGGGATATATACGTAAATGAGATAACATCAACACATACCCCAGAAGCAGAATATGCAAGATTCTATGTCATACGATGTCCACAATCTGTTGCAGGCTCATAAGGCTCTAAATATTTGCATGGGAATTATATAGGAGCAACCCAATTCATTGTGTTCCATGACTTAAAAAAAATGCTTTCACATTTGAGAAAAAAATCAACGTCTATTAATTTAATACCACTAGGCACAGCTGGAATATTTGTACCAAGTCTATGAGTGCTTGCATAGACCATATCAGCATTAGTAATGAGATCCACTCCATCGATTAAACAATTCGCTATGAATACAAAGTGGATCCAATGCTGTCTACATGTTCATATTTACATTATTTTATTTCCCTCTAATCAAAATTTGAACTGTAGATCGCACCACCATCATAATGACTACAACATTCATAATTCAGCGGATCAATATGAGCATTGTAAACACATTAATTACTCCCTTTCAAGAGCTTCTATATTGACCATACGCTGGGCTACATATTGATAAACTCGCTTTTTCTAGAAGCCAAGTATTTTCACTAATTTTTATGGTATCTAAACTAAATCAACTAATTGTTGGGTTTAATTGACCTTATGTGATTCATTTCACTAGTTTCAATCCCACTTGTTCACCCTTGTGATCATCCCCGAGATGCAATGAGTGCTAAGTGGACTATTCAAAAATCATGAAAAATTAGTCAGTTGTGACTACTTCTAGATGAATGACTTACTAAACGCAATTGAATCCCAAAAAATGATATCTAAAAATCAAAATGTTTGTCATTCGGCAAAACATATGTGAAATGTCCTTCAAAATGTTTTTCATTCTGCTTCACATATGTGAAATGGCCTTGTTCCCTCCTTTTTCTTTTCTTTTAGGACTAAACATCAATTTTTTTTTTGTTGTTGTCAAACACAGGGTTGATCAACGTGAATAACTTTGCGCAGGTAGCAGTCATATTTTTTGTGGTATTTGACTATTATTTTAGGGGATCCACCTCCTTCCCTTTCTAATTCATTTTTTTGCCTGCGATGAGATAATCATCAAATTCTTTCTTGATGCAGGCCATTCTTGGAGGCGCTCCTATTGAACTTATGATCCTTCTTATGTATGCTCCCCCTAAAGCTAAGTTGGCCTCAATTATTTTTTTTATCCTTTCTTTTCCAGACCTTAATGTACTGCTTCTTGCTCGAATATTCTCTTGGTTTAATTTTCCTCCTCCAGTTCCTCATTTGTTGATTAGATCCCTCAAGGGTTACAAGCAACAAGCAATCTTTGACTCTATGGCCAATATTATTGCAGATAAAGCATGTAATGTGCCCAAGAAATGGCAGAAATGACAACTTTTTACAATGAATACCTTTATGCCCAAATTCATTGCATAAATAATAGTTCCCATAAAAACATTTTTATACCTGGAGAACGATGGGGTTGCATTCCCTTGATTGATTGCTTGGGATCTTTCCACATTCGACTGCTTCTTTCACTGGGAAAGTTTTGTCATTTTGCTTCTACAATTTGCAGCAATGTGTCCAAACTTCTGAAAACAAAAACACCTTACATTTCTCATGTTTTTCTTTGGCACATTCTTTGGCTCTTGATTTTGATGTTGGTTTCCTTTATTTCTGTTGCTCGAACTTTCTACTTTGGGCTCTTCAAATGCTACCTCATTTTCTTTCTTTAGACTAGATCTGATTTCTTCTAATTTTGCTTCTAATTTATCACAATGGCTGACTTGATCCTTTAGCTGATTTCTAGTCTCCGCTTCAGTTATCCTTGCCTTCTCTAACTGATTTTTCAAATATGAACTTTCTTCCTTGAAAGTATATTCTTTCTCCTCAAGAATCTGTAGCAATTTATTTAGATCTCTATTCTCTAAAATCAACTTCTCAATTAGCCTTGCTTGAGCTTTGTTCTCGGCTTCTAGAGTTACTAATATTTTGAGCTCTTCATATTCAGATTCCTACAATGAAAAAAATACCTTCCTCACTTCTTGAGGAATCAACTTCAAAACATTGATCATCAACTTCTTCAATAACTCCAAAATCATCATCACTAGATCGATCAAAAACATTACTTTCCATACCTTTTACCAAAAGGAGAGGGCCATCAAGGTTTTGTAGCACTCTTACCCTGTTTGCAACGCTTCCTTTTTTGAGATTGTTTCCTTTTATGCTTTTTCATGGCCCACGATCTACTCCCAAGCAATCAAGCTTCACCGAGAGAACCCTGCTCTGATACCAATTGTTAGAAATGAGCTCACTACTGAGAGGGGGGGTGAATCAGTAGTGTGAGGGTTAATAAACTTTTTAAAACTTTTTATCAAAATAACCAAGAATCAGTAACCCATTAGCTAATATGTTAATAAACAGAAAATCAACATGTAAAAACACCATGAACACTATCAGAATTAAGCACAACAATGGACACAAGTTTTTCTGGTGGAAAACCTTCTCCACGGAAATTTAAAAAAAAAAAAAAAAAAAAAAACCACCCACTACTATGTTGCTCAAATATTCTATTATGCTGAACAAATTTGTTTACATAGAGGAGCTACCACCCAATTGTTGGAAGACTCGACTACTAAGATAGTCTTCTAGCAACATCAATTGGAACAATTCTTCTCTCATGACTCTACAAATAACCATTTGCTGGAAGCCACCACAACTAACGAGCCTCGCCCAACTCTACTGGACTCTGGAGAAACCGCTACCCATACTAATTTGTCTACTATAAGCTCCCCACCTTATCTAAACACCACCTATCATGAAGCCTCAATGCCTCTAACACCTCTATGCGAAACATCTTTCATGCGTTTTCAAACTGCTCTCTCAAACCTGCTCAACATGAGAAACCTAGCAGCCAATCAGATCTGAAAATATTATCTGATAAAGCATACAAATCCACACTACTACATATGTGCAATATGCTAGATAGATCACTATATAACACACTCACTCTCACTCCATCAATAAATTCATACACACTCAAAATACTCACAAGAATATATGTCAAAATATCCTCAACAATCTCCAATCAATACCTTGGGAAAATATCATGGTTATCCCAATACCATGTACCCATGTACCATGGTAATCCCTAGGTCAATACCATGGGAAAATACTATGGTTATGTGAATACTGCAGACACCTGTACCATGGTAATCTCCAAGCCAACTCCATATGCAGATACCATGGTAATGACAATACCTATAATGCCAATACCAAGTGTCAACCTAGACCACACACAAACCAATACCAAGGTAATGCCAATGCCAAGAATACTTGTACCATGGTAATGTTTGCTTCAACCACCTGCACAACTGTCATAAGCTATATGCATAAACTCATCAATCGTACATAACATCTACATAAGTCAAGCCAACATAAGCCAAACCAAACCACTTGCAACAATAAAACATCTATAACAAGCCACCAATTACACAATCATATGAAAACACATGCCCATGTTGACATCAATGCCAACCATCAATCATTGCAACCAGCAACTACACCAACAGTTGCATCACCAATGCCAACAAAAAATTCACATTTAGTCACCATGAATTTCTTATCCAACCACAAATCATCCACACAAGTGTCCTACCAAATCAAAGTATGAAAAGAAATTTTTAAATGATAAAAGAAATTTGTTCTTCCTCTTATTTTATGTACACACAAACATACTTCTAGTTGCTTCAACAAAATATTCAATTTTTCAACATCTATTTGTCCATCATAAGAGGGTATTTTGAGTTTTACAACCAACATGAATGGAGCATTAGGAGATGAGAGAAAACGATTGTAGTCACCAAAGATTGCCAATTGCTTTCCTTTATTATCTTCAAGGATAGCACAATCCTTTTTGTACTCAAAATATGTTTAACATTCTACTTGTAGAAATTATGGTGTAGATTTGTAACTACTCATGAAATTTTAATCGAAATCACAAGACACAATCTTACTCTACTGCGCTGCAGAATTCAATTCACAATTTAGAACATCAATCACAAACATGCAATGAGAAATAACACACATCCACACAGTATTTTTCCAGGGGAGAGCAACAGAGAGAAATATGCTAAAAACCCCTTTGTCTACTTGCATTAATATGATGAATAGAGACGTGTTACAATTTCTAGCTCAATATGAGCTCAACCTGCAAGTAAATAACCTATCTCTCTACTAACTGAGAATATCTAACCCAAACTAAGTTTATTTCTTCCTCTGCTTGAGCCCTTATTTCCTTGTGTAATTCCCGAGGAAATTAGACCCCTATTATTTAGGAATTTCCTCCAAAATGATTACGCAATTCCCAAGGTTGATCATCTGACTACATGCAATACCTGTACAATCATGACTAGTCTACAACTGATGTTACACTGCCTTCGAATCTCCACCACAGCTGGGGAACTTGAATTCTCTGCATGCACTAGCTATTTTGGGTTGATTGATCAATTAATGGGATGATCACTGAGTTAGACTAAAGTCTTACTGCACAACTGACCTTCCACTAGTTCATCCAACAATTAGAACTAGTTTAACTGAAAACAACTTGAAATAACTGACCTTTATTGCTACAAATTAGCAATTGCACATGCTTAACTGAATTCAAACTCCTCTAACTCAAATTTACTGAGATAACTGAGTGAAAAAATTCCATTTCACACAATTTAACTGCATCCAAGTTGTTTGTTGATGTGGAAATTCGATTTTCTCAATTTGACCAAGGAAAAATCAAATTGAGACTTTCTTGCTACATTTTTCAACACTACTTCCTTCTCGTACTTCACTTCCATGGGTTACAACACCATCTCAATCAATCTTGTGATGTTCAATTTTGACCTAGTGATTTTGACTTCTAAGTCCTATAAGCCTTTTTCTTCATGTGAAGACCACACCATCTTTGGTTGAATGCTCCACTTTATTCATCATAGAAATGGTTCACCAATCTTCTTATATTCACCAAGTCATCATCATATAGGTTTAAGGGACAATCTACTCTAATACTAATATGATATCTAAACTCTTTAAGTTATGCACTAGACAATTCATCAAAACAAGGCTTAAGTGAAATGAAATATTATGCCAACTCGCACTATCATCATCAACACACCTTAACCGACATTCATTTACTCAAATTGTTGTTGAATATTAAGTGCATAAAAAAATGGATATGCATGATAGAAAATATTTATCAATATAGAAAACAACCAACACATAGGATTTACCCTAGAGAAGAATCCAACTAAAGAAATTATTCGAGCACTAAAAGGCATCATTTTAATATTCTCAAGATATTACAACCTTCTAAAACATGCTCTTCATGGATATTATTATGCATTCTAAATGAGCTAGACAAGTGACATTATATTCATTTTCTAGAAAATTTGAGAATGTATCTTGTTGAATTGTTGAGGAACATAGTGATGAGGAAGAATTCTCATAACCTATGTTTAAGAAATCATTTGGATTATACACCACCCCAGTCTTTTCATAGAGTAGTTCAAAGACTTTGTGAAATATGATAAAAGAGATCAACCTTGACTTCCCATGGAATTTCCCCAATTAGTTACTTTGAATCTATCAACTTTCCAAAGGCACAACTTTTCACTCAAGAGATTCATCATTGTAAATTTGTTCTCAAATATGCATGGATAGGCCTATGCAACTAATGAGTATTGATGTGGCTTCCACTTGGTGTTTTTTTGGTCTTGTTATCTATCTTGCTTCCACTTGGGCCCACTATGATTTGTTATAAATATACATGAAAACTTCTATGTGAATATATATATATATATATATATACTCTTCGTTCAAAATTCTTTAAGTCCATTGCAAATCCTTCAACATATACTAAACCATAGATAAATGCACCACTTTGATTAATGATGCATTTTGGACTAGACAATTTCATTTATCTCAGGCCAACTTCTTGGATTATTGACTTTCAAACCAACAAACCTACCCATTCTTTTGGCTCATCCACATATTTGACCCACTTGACCCACTTCTTTAATTATCGGACTTTGAACCAACAAATTTAATTATTAATCATGTCTATCCCCATATTAATCCAACTTCATTTTCATATCCCTTTCAAAACCAATCTTCACATTAATGTATCCCAAATCACATATTGCACCTTAAAACAAAATTAATAAAATACTCGTATACAATATCTATCTAAATAATACAATAAATAAAAATATAAACATAAGTTTTTCAAATAAATTTCAATAAAAATAATTTAATATTTTCATAAATACAATCAATACTGTCTTATGTTATTCTATTGCTGAATTTTTTATACACATGAAATCAATAAAGTAAGTTTTATATATATATATATAACTTGGAATGAAAGTATGAGAAATTCCGAAATATTTCTCCACATTTCATAGATGGTAAATTAAGTAAACCATTGACCCTGATTACGAAGTCTCACAATAAAAGAACTAAAAAAAATTAAACCCATAATTAATAAAAACTAACAACAATATCAAAAAAAAACTTCAAATTTAACTCTAAATCAATTAACGCACACTTTAAAAATATAGTTACCATCATTTCAATTATTTTTGTTTAATTATCTAAATATTGTACTCTCATCCTCACATGTGCTTGTCATCATTTTAATTAGTTCTCTTCCTTTTTGTTGTGTTACTCATATTCTACTATAATATTTATTTGGATGACAAAGATGCGTAGAAACCTTAAAGATATTTGGATAGCTTGATGTCTATCTATAAATTTATCTATAGAGATATGATTGTCTCGAGACTCCATATGCACTATGTTGCCATGAAAACAAACTATAAAGAAATAGAAGCATGCATGATTATCAACGTCTTGATTGTATTTGTATCTATTTCACTATCATCACCATGATTTGTGTAACAAGCAAAGTTATTAGATTGCAAAGTTGAATATTTGAAAAGTAAAGATATTTATATATAAATTTAGTTACTTTAATATTAAAATTGGAGTAAGGTTAATTAATTTGAGATATCTTAGTGGCGTTATATAATTAAAAAATAATGTAAAAGAAAATGGATCATATATTGAATTTATCTAATAAAGTAGCATGGTTTTCAATCTCAAATATGGTGAGTATGATGAAATGTATACATAAGTGAGGGGTTTCATGTAAGAGTGATTGAAGTTATGGGGAGAGAGAGGTAGTGAGCCCAAGGTTAATAGTTATGGAAAACCAATAAATAAAGCAGATACAGGTCGTATATTTAGGAGTTATACAACCATTGTTGGCACTGAATTTGATGAAGGGCCTACAGATGTGAACTCTATTCAAGAAAATATAAGAGAACCCTCTTCAAGATCACCTTAAGCATATGGTAACAAGTTTGAAAGAGGCAAATCTATTGTTAACCCTCTCTGTGAGCGACGAGTGTGCATAAGCGCAAGTGTACTCCAAGTGCAGTAAATTTCATGAACACAATTCCATCATGATTTCATTCTACTTGATGACTCTAATACAAAGAAATTAATGATGAAAACACTCAATGCAGACTCAAAACTCCATGTCCAACCATTTTTTGTGAAAATCGATGCAAAGCTAGAAGTTATTATGATGGAAGACTTCTATCATTATCAGAGGATACCGCAATTCGACTTTATGGTTGTTGAGGAGAAGACTATGTCAATTTATATGGAGAACCATTTGAAACCCTAATAGGGCACATATTACTACATTGATCATGGTCCTTCAACAACAATGGGGAAAATTTCCCCACACTAACTATAGTCAATGTCCTCTCCCCCACATCAAATGGCAAGAAAATTAGCATGCAAGTTAATATGCAACATCCATCACCCTTTATTGAGAAGGTCAATGTGCATGCAAGACCTAATATGGCTTCTAAGTCCCTCAAGGGGGTTGTAGATATCTAATTTGTGCCAAAGCCTAGTACCAGTTAGGTGAAACAACTAATTTTGAAGGAGGATTGTGTTTTCCTAATTATAAGTACTAACTCATAAACCATTTATATCACAACATGTCTAATAAGTAGCACATTGATCCATCAAATAAATTACGAGTATCTCTCGGGATATTCTGTATGTTACTTGGTATACATGACTTCTTGCTTAGTATTTAACCATAATATCTTCCAAGTGAATCAACGAACTACATTTAATTTGTTTATGAACATCAACAAGGAATATGAGCAAGGTTGTCTAAACCTAAAGCATATGGGGGTAATTTTATTTTTGCTATTCTAGATCACCTATGAGCTTTCAAAAAATGGGTGATATTGATGTAGAATACTAAGAGGATTTCCTTGAACTCATGCTGGCGCCTAGTGCCGAAGTGCATTTACGTACTCTTCACTTTGATGTTGATCGTTAAGGAGAGGGATTTATCGCTCATCCATCCGATGGGTGAGGGTGCGTTAGCACACTCGACTGTCCAAGGACCCCTTCCTTCAATGTGGAAACTAAAACATTATTAGTTTGTTGGAATATGTTCAAACTTAATGTTTTTATTTCAAATTTAAAGATCATTCATGGGAACCATACCACTATAAACAGAGTTCCTAGGTTTTTATGTTGGTCTTTACCCTTTTTTGGATTTGCTTACCCAATTATTTAGTGAAGTATTGGTTTCAAAGGGTCACCATAACTCCTTCCATGCCAACCTAAGGGTCTACGTTGAGATAGATTTAAAACAAAAACTTCCACCATTCATCTCAATGTTCACCATTAATGGGTTTTTACGTAAAAAAATTCCACTACTTGAATCTTCTCAATGCTTAATTTGCATTCCAATACCAATATCATATCATCTATGATTACCCTCACCATAAATCTAAATTGAAATAGCCTCAAGAGACCAACACTTACAACCTTGATCCCCTCAATCCTAAACCATGACAAGATGCTCCTCTACTCAAGAATCTTCAGATTTCATATTGTGTGGCTCCCATTCTTTAATGGCTTCCCAATGTTGGCCCTCTATTTCAAGGGCTATGGAGGTTGAAGAAGGATGCACATTGTAGAAAAGAAAGTGGAAGAATCCCAAGTTCCCTTCTCGGGTCTAAGTCACATCCCAATTCCTATAAGGATGATCCCATGTTCTCATTATAGAGACATTCCTTTTAATTGGGAAATTCCATGTCCAATGACAATGTTAATTCCTTGAGTATGGGGTTAATCCATAAACAAGGATTTCTTGTGTATCTTGTAATGTCAAAGGAATAACTATCTCAAGTTAGAAGATGTATGTTACAAATATGTTATCGAAAGACAAGATTAATGTGATTTATTTTAAGAAGTTAACTCTATTGGTTTTTGGTTGCAGTTCCAAATGATCCACTATTGGAATGGTTTTTATTTTACATCAAAGCACTCTAAGGGGAATGATGGTGTGGTTCTAGCTCTTTCTTCCTTTTTATAGAGATTTGTGCTTGGACATGGTTTTGGCGCTTCATATAAATGTGTGGGACTCAAAATTTTGATTGAAGACAAGTTGTTGGTGTTTTTATCCATTTATGCCCCTAAATATAATGTTGATAGATGCATTCTTTGGGATTGGAGGGCTTCCTCACTCCTATTTGTAGAATGGATCATCAACAAGGATTTCGATATGGTGAAGTTGTCAAGGGACAAAGATGGTGGCTTTGGTAGAGTTATTTCATTTTAGAGCAAAGATGGTATAAATGCAAGGATACTCTAGAGTTGTTTTACCCTAATTGGAGAAAGAGAGATTTGGATTATAGGATTTGGTTCATGTGGCGCAATTCCTGTTAGGGAAAATATAGGGTTCAAGGGTGATTGGATAAATTCTATAGGCCCCATTATTGGTTGATATTATCTAGGAAACTTCAAGTAATCAATGTGTTTATGGATACCACATGATCTAATTACTTTCCCATCTAAAATACCATATCGCTTGGATAGCAATATGATTCTCATCCTTCATTCATTTTAAACTTGAATGTTTCACACTTGGAATATCCTAACTTCAAATCTTTAGTCCACTAGATATGGAATCTTTCCCTCAACCACAAGGGGAAACTAGATTGTTGATATAGTGGGATGTGACACTTTTTCATGCAACGAAGCTCATGCAAAAGTTAAGGACCATTAATTGTTTGTAAGTGGAGGCTTGGGTTGACGAAGGCTCAAAAACAACTTGAATAGGTTCAAGTCTTCTTGGGGGAGTATATGCATAACATCTATATCCAAGAGGAAGTGGCACAATGGGAGATGGTTTAATGAAGAGGGAAAGAGTATTTTGCTAGGGGTGCAATGATTCAAGCATGCCTCACAAAGCATCAATGAATGTTATGTATGCTCTAAATTCTATTTTTATTTTTTATAGTGAATTTTTTTTGGCGATTAGATACTTGGCCTCCATCAAAAGGGTGGGTCACTAGAAGAAGACACTTTTGAGATCATAGTGTTTTTTGGCTCTCATTTTTAATGCATTTTTCCCCATATATGCTTTCTGACACTACTAGAAAGCTAGACAGGATTGCTATCAAGTGATTCCCAAAAGGTTAGTTTCTTAGATAATGTTGATAGAAAAAATTGTTCTTAAAGGAGGAACCATTTGAATCTCTTTCCTCTCTGAAGAACGATAAGTCACATGACATTGATATTTTTCCTTGTGAGTATTTTAAAGCAATCTAGGATATTATTGATAGTGACCTTTATTGCATGTCTAATGAACCCTTTTCTAATGCTACCATGACAACCTCTCTTAATCAAGGGGTTATTGATTTGATCCTAATAAATGACCTTATGACACTGTAAGGATGAAAGCCCACCATTGTACTTAGTGTCTCCCATAATATTTTATCTATGTGCCTTGCAATTTCAAACCAAACAGTGACTTTGTGAACTATTTGAGAGGATAAAATGAGGTTAGTATATGGAAGGGTCATCCTTGATACTATAATTTATGCATGGGAGCCAATGGAGTTCTGTATATACACTATATATGGATCTATTTTTTAAGATTTATTTTGACAAAGCTAGGGAAACTTCTGTTGAGTTTGGCTCCTAGTGAGCCACTTGCCTTTGTGAAGAAGTCACCCTACTTTGACAACCTGGTAGAGTTGTATGTGTTGTTGGCGCGTATCCTTTCTCTTGGTTTCCATGATTCGATCCAATTTAGCCTTTTAAATGTAGTCAGGATTGAGTTCTATGGGAGGAAATTTCTCAGCTGCCTTCGAGGTGTCCAACAGAGGTGGAAAATATGGTCAAAGTAGCTCCACATAAAATACTAGGTGAAAGCCAAGGAAATGAGGAATACTCAATTCAAAATCATTTTCACCCAAAGACTTTATGATTGTGTAAGGTCCATATCAGTTTTATAAGATTCCTATGTGGCACTCTTTCTATAAATGTAACAACACCTTATGACCAACCTAAAAATTATGTGGAACCTTGTGTTAGTCATGTCACTGCTTGTACTTGGCATTGGCTTTATACAAGATATCATGGACCTATTTTTTGAGTTTTTGGATCCATTCAACATATTTGGTTTCTCTATCGACCTCGACCTAAGCATGGGAGGACTTTGTTGGCGACGATGAAATGGGCATAACTACGTCAATTCAGACTAATGGTTGGAACCCCAAGCACAACTAGAAATGACTATGGCCAATAAAGTTGTTGAGGGATCTGATATAGCTATGTTGAACATATGGAAAGATTTCGTCCCATGTAAATGGATTCTTGGAGATGCATATACACAATATATACACAATCATCATGTTGACCACTTTTGTTTTTCCATTTGATTGGGGATGAAAGGTAGACGATTTGGTCAACTTGGTATCAATGAAAGAGCAAAGGATAAACCAAAATTTGAGAAGGAAACTACTATCCCTATCTAAAATAATAGTCTAAGGTAGCCCAAAATGAATTGAAACATGCTCAAAGAAGAGTTTAGTAGTGGATTTAGTTGCGATACTCTTCTTGCACGGTTCCAAAATGGCCATATTAGAGAATCAGTCAATAACTACAAACACACAATAATCACCATGTGTGGTGGATGGAAAATCTAAAATGTAATCCATAGAGACTAATTCCCAGGGATTTTATGGGGTAGATAGAAGAGTGTACAACCCCTACTTCTTGATGTTTGGTTAGCAATGGCACGACCAGTGCCAATTTGATATACCATTGGACATTCATTCAAATCTTTGGGTAGTAGAAATACTTTTGAATTATGGGTATTGTCTTCTCCACACCAAAGTGCACTGCCACCCAATTGTAATGTGCCTCCCAAATCAACTTGGCACTCTCGTTGAAGGTGTTAGAGTCCTATGTTATAGTAATCAAAGTCAAGTTTGGTATTTTTATTATTTCTTCAATTTATAAAGTGTTTCTATGATCTCATAAAGATAAAGTCTTAGTGTCAAATTAGGATAGGATATACTAAAGTTTTGAGTAGTGAAAGAAATCAAGTTATCAAGTTCTTAAAAGGTATAGGTTTAGTAAGTCTAGGGTTAATGTGTCATCCTAGTCATGGATAAAGGAAATAATTGGTTTGGTCTTTCATTATTGTGACAATTTAGTGATGTATTTTCAGTCATTTTCATGGTCAAATCATATAGTACATCATATCTTTGTCACCATAAGTTGTTGTTGCGCTTCTCCTTTGCATTGCGCTTGAACATTAGTCATACTTTCAATGAAAGGAAGTCCTGGATCACATGGAGGGTTATAAAGATATGTTTTAGCTTTCAAAAATCCATCGAGCATGTTACTCATCCTCCTCAGATGCCCTGAATATCAATGAGAGCTCGTTGCATTTTAGTTGTAGGGGATTTGAGGCACTTTTGCAAATCGAGCATTTTTTCACCACCATGACAACATCCAGGTTTCAAATTTTCCTTTTCTAAAATGATTTATGTTGTATGAAGTCTAATTCATCTTTAACAACTGATGAGATCACCCATATGAGCTTTCAACCTGTTAACCACCATTTTTTGGGTGATATCCCTAGGATAAAAAAATTCTCCAATATGGTCCTCAGTCAGTATCTAGCTGCTGCTTGCAACCACCAACTAGATTATTATGCCTTTTCTATGCCGCATGATCCATCCATGTGGTACCTCACCCATATTCCACGATTGTATGTTTGAAGGTGGGCCTCCCAAACCTAAAGGTATGCCTTGTCATTTGGTAATTGAGTATTGTAGTTTGCTTATCATGGACACTTTTGGGAATGGATTAATGGGGGGATTCAACAGAAAGAATGGGATAGGTCTATTCTCTTTTATCCTAGACCCTTTTTGGATGTTAACATTGGATTCTAGTCCTGTGGGATCTCTTTTACTGACCGTTTGGGTTTAGGGATGGTACTTCATGGAAAACCCTGATTTTGGTTGTGTGGTATCACTCCCTCATGCACATATATTCCCCCCTTACCACTCATTATGACCCCATTCGTAATTTATCCCACCTTGTTCCACATTCCTCCACTATGTCCACATAGGGTTAGCTCTCCCCTTCCCCTTATTGACACCTTGGGTCAGGCCTCGAATGATGCCCTAGAGGTTTATGTAGCTAAAAAGAAAAGCAAAAGCATAATTGGCCACATTCTGTTGAGAAATATAGGGCATTAGTATTAGGTGATTTATCTCAATTAGTAAATTCTTGTGAGAGACTTTTTCTTCTTTATATTAGGATTTACTAATTTCTTAAGTTATTAGTGTTCTTCTTCATCAAACAGTTACCAATGCATGAACATAAATAGACAAGAGACACTAAATGTAGGCTATCAGCCAAGGCCAAAACCTCTCAATCTTCGAGAGGAAAACCCACACAAATTATTCTTATAGAGATTCCAATTGAAAAATACCAAGACCAATATCCTTGACCTAGTAGCCTCTCTAAGACCAAGACACAAGTCCTCTTCCATGTTTTCATTTACTCTTTCTCGGTTCCTTCTACTTCAAATTTTGCACCATATGTGATGACACCCACCTGTGATCATTGTGCTTGTCAAGGGTGTCAAAATTCTCCTTCAGCAACAATAGTAAATCTTGTTGCCCTTTTGAGATACCTATGAGAACTTGTTCCTTGTAACAATAACTAGACCTTTTCACACACTTGTGACCTTCCTCTCATGAAACACCGAACATAAGAAACCCTTGTCACTTTTTTCCCTTCTAGTCACTATAATGCATCCATACGAAACTTAGAAAGAGATCTAAAATTTTATTGACTAAGATCAACCCTATTATCTCTTCCTCATTGTCCCTTCCTTATCTATCTGAATTCCTCTCATAACTTGACATCCAAACTTGTCACTTCTTCACTGTTACTATGATCTGAATCTCAGAGGGATCCGAGTTCCATTTCCTCTCATTGAACTGTGGCCTTCACCAAGTTGTAGCCTTCACCGAGATGGTTATCTGAATCATAGGTAATCCAAACTTGTCTTCTATCACACTCATCCAAAAAAATCAGAGAAAGATGTCTGAAATTCTATGTTTGGGGAATAGGTCGAGGTGCTTATTTATAGCGGTATGTCCATCCTATTAAGCCGACATAAATATATGCATAGGTGTGTCATCATAATGAGTAGTCGACATGGGTTTTATACTTTATCTTGAAGGCGACATGAAGAGAGGACTTTGTGCTTGTCGTTGGAGGGCTATATAAACTCATATACATTTGACACATGTCCAAGAATGGATCTTCCTACATGACACTAACTCTTTGAATTTAATGAAAAATACTAAGGATTTCAATGGGATCCATCTAAACAAAATCTCTTTCTCATGAAACCCATGAAGAAAGCATCACAAAAATAATTTTATTTTCTTATTTTCATCATTTACAAGAATCACAGTTACGTGTCATTATGAAGACCGAACCTAGTTACACTTTTCAACACTCCCTCTTAACTAGGGAGGTATTCATAATGGTACTTGGTCATTCTCAATCTGAAGAATTTATCATAAGAAGAGTCAGATTGGTAACCCATCTGTATAACATCATATCAACCAACATTGTCACATAGTAAGGCCTTGACTAATATCTCTATCTCTCCATGAGATCCGAGCACAATGCTGGCGAGACCAATGATGTATAGACACCATAATCATTGTCTCTCAAGGTACATACTCCACCCGAGTGTTCACTGAGTATGACCTTCCATGGGACTATTCTTATCTTGGGTAGCCAACCCTCAAAGAATATCGGTCCTCCATGACTCCTCTTATTTTGGATGCCCTATCTCATCCTCAAAGAGTATCAGATGCCAAATGATTACCCAATCCTCTATTATGTCTTCCCAATTGAAGACAAGAATAATGTGTCTATCTCTCCCTCTCAATTAGGGAGAACATATCAATTCCTAAGCTCCTTCTTGGCTCAGGAATTTCAGGCTCCCTCTTAATTAGGGATCTACAACAACTCCTCAACCAGCCACTTGAAGAGATCCTTCCTTCGATGTCATGAATTTCTTTGTCAAGGAGTATTCATATCTTGTGGCTTCTTCATAGGGCACAAACCATCCATCACTTTCATCCATGAGTCAGTCATGTCATCATTCCTTTCACCAAAAAGTGATCCATCAGTCTACATTTTGTATTTTTTCATGTCATGTTGCCTTATTCATGTTGTCTTCTTCAAAAGGTTCTTACATCCTTCTACATGGTCTTGAAGACATCCATAGTTCTTCCCTTGGCAGTCTTGCATAATCCCATCCAGATACTTGTTCAAAATAAGAAATGAACACTTAAAACATACTTACCTTTGTGATGGTCTTTCATCGTGACATCTTACTGTAGGTATCAACATCCTACATACATGTTGACAGATCTCCCAAATATATCCATTATCAAGGGTCCATATTTTTCTGACTTCTATTAGAGTCTTCATATCTTTCCGGGAGATTTCTTAGTCAAATCTTCTTGGTCTTTCATATGTTTATTTCCTTTTCCATGGTTGCATATCTCAAAATATCTTCCTTCCTTTATTCACACACTTCATTCCCAGGAGCTTCCATTCAGAGTTCCTCAATTGTAGTCAACCACGTCATACTTCATATGAGGACACATTATGTTTATTTCATCTAGTGTGACCCATGCCTTCCGACAACCTTTCATAGGAAGAGATTCCTTTCCTTTGATCATGCTTCTCAAGATCGAGCAGTGATCCATGTTACCTACAACCATACAACATGAATTTGTAATATTAAATACAAGCATATATACCTCATTTACCTTTAGGTCACCTAGGCTTCTTTCAGCAGCTTCCTTGATTGAAAAGAGCTTCAACCCCTTGATCTGCTTCATCTCTTATGTCATCATACCATCATCCTATGAATTCCACAAGTTGGAGTTCCTGATGAAACACTTTATTCCACTCTAGATTGGTGAACTTTCTGATGAAGATTCCATCAATGAGTCTTTAGGATCTTGCATATCCTTATCAAGCAGATGTTACCTTTTGATGTATGATGAGCCTTTTCCTGGATGACTTCTTCCTTTCCTTTAGTTTCCAATGAGGTTCTCAAGAGCTATACCCTTCATAGATGACTATCAAACATCCTTCATGTTTCCTATGGTGATGTCACGAGCTCTTACTTCTAATGTTTTTCCTCTTTCTTGGACTTCCTTCTTTCAGCTTTCTCCACTTCTTCAGTGAAATGGACTTCTTATTTCCCTTCTTGAGTTTAGGACAATATTTCTTGTAATGCTCATAGAATTGAATATTAGCTATGTTATTATTTCCTTTCAAAAAAAATGTCTGAATCCTTTATTTTGATCCTTCAATACTTTTGCCCTCAACATGTTATCTCCTACTTTGCATAGAAGCCACAATTTGTTGAATGGGATAGCTTTCTTATCCTCATAGACATTTTTTACCTTGTTCATCAGTTAATGCATTTAGAAAAATGAGGATTATCTCTTCCAAATCTTGCAACTGAGATCTTATGAAAATAACCCTTTATCATTTGATACCTTCAATTTGTGTAGATAAAATCTAAGTGATGTGACCTTCTTTATCAAATCTTCAGAGAATAGTTCTACCAACTTATCATATATATCTCTTTGATGTCTCTAATACTGCTATATGAGGGGACCTTTCATAAGAATCCCTTTCCATGTATTCAGAGGAAACCTTTTCATTGATATGTTCAATGACTTCACTTTCTTCGAGGACTATTTATATCCTCCTTTTCCAAGCAAGGAACTTCTATGACCCAACCAACTTATAGATCTCCTTGCAAAACGAAGTCATTTTACCAAATTTGATTATAGAATGAAAGATACTTACTTGACAAGTGAATGTAAGTTTTAACCCTGTACAGAAATTACCTGCATACGAATTCTAAAACACAGAAAATAAACAATGTGAGAGCATAACACATAAAACACATATACACAGAGATTTTCCCTTGGATCCCAAAACCGACACTACCAGCTTGATTTTTCATTATGTTCCTTTCAATGTTACAATACATATTTATACATGCCGAAACATCCAATACCATGGACCGAAAACCATCGTGTCCAAAACCATTTGCAAAAAGCATGCACAAAATCATAGGTAGGTCCGCCCAACCTAACATAGGGTTCAAAACCAAAATTTTCCGGGGCGCTGCCCTAGACCCCATAGAGTGGGGTTACCTTCACCCCTCAAACCCCCTATGACCCCTCCCCCCTTCCCTCGCTATGCAATCGACGCAACGAAGGGGGGGCTCTGCCCCCCTTCTAACCCCCCGGTTAACTACGTCAGCTAGTCCTGGAAAGAATATAACATAACCCAACAATGAAAATGAAATCTTCAATTTTATCACTTTGATGGTGGTTGAAGAAGATGTATTAGTGACCCTTTCGGATGATCTTCTTCCAAATGAAAATCTCTTCTTCAATAAAGGATATTGCTCCTTTTATGATGTCAACACTTTTAGATCTAGCTTCATTTGTTGATGGTGATTGATGAGGATGATTTGATGCTTCCTTGGATGATCTTATTCAAGAATAAGGAGGGTATCCTTGCTGCAACTATAAGGAGATCACCTTATAACTTTTTAAGCTGATGATAATTCCTTCTCAACTTCAAGATACTTTGACTTCTTTGGTAGTGAATTAGTGCAGATCAGAAATTCTTCTAGGGTTCGACTTTCTCCAAGATGATGTGATATTCATCCTTGAATTAATTCTCATGGATGTCTATACTTTGGGCTACCTTTCATTGTAGATTTATTTGACTTGATGAGGGTATTTGTGGTCTTTTGATGGTGACTAGAGGACCCAACACTTTTTCTGGTGTAGGCTTTTGGTTGCCTTGATTTGATTGATGATCCCAAGACTTCCTTTTGAGGTAGACTTTATTCTTTAATGTAGATCTTGATTTCACTTTGATATCCTTTACCTTTCTTTTATGCCTTCCTTGAAACTCAATCCTTGAGGTTCTCTTTGATTAGATTCCCTTCCTTAACTATCACCTTAGCTCTGATCCCATGTTGAGAAATATAGGGCATTAGCATTAGGTGATTTGTCTCAATTAGTAACTGCTTGTGAGATACCTTTTCTTCTTTAGATTAGGATTTACTAATTTCTTAAGTTATTAGTATTCTTCTTCATTAAACAATTACCAATGCATGAACATAGATAGACAAGAGACACAGAATGTAGGCTATCAACCAGGACCAAAACTTCTCACTCTCTCCAAGACCAAGACACAAGTCCTCTTCCATGTTTTCATTTACTCTTTCTCGGTTCCTTCTACTTCATATTTCACACCATATGTGATGACACCCAATTCTGATCATTGTGCTTTTTCAAGGGTGTCCAACTTCTCCTTTAGTAGTAATACTAAATCATTCTTGTAACACCCTCCTCCCACATCCACCCAAGTAACTATGCCAATCAGGGTAAACATGAGATGAGAGGCTACTATGATTAGTTTCAACCTCCTATGTGACCTTAAGGAAGTGGAATCGATGGAGCACCACACACAGTCATCCAACATCATCAACAGAACCCTCAGGAGACAAGTCAACCACTCAGACAATTTGTCCCTGGGTCCCACTATTGTTCTGGACCTCTGAGGCCATAATCTCCTTCATGCTATGGGAAAGGGAGTGACCAGAGACCTAAAGTCACTCTCATAGGCCTGCATGACAGCGACTGTGGACCATACTTACCAGTTTTGTGCCAGCGACCCTGAGATTTAAGCCACTTTTTCAAGCCCAAAGGCCAGGCCACTACCCATAATGGAATGAAAGCTTGAAATCAAGAAAGGTATAGGGAAACAATGAAGCAAAAGAAATAAATTCAACAAGACCTTAACCAGACCCCTACTAGCCATGACAGGCATTTCGTCAAACATATCATCGACATGTAACCTACAGGTGTAAACAACAGAATTAACTATAAGGATCTCATGCTTATCTGAGAATCGCTATAAACCATTGTTCCCTCATGTCATTTGCTGCATATTCATCTATTAGGTCATAGACACATTATACATTCATATACAAGTAAAAACGTGTTGAGATCCATACATAGTTGTTTTCATAAAATGTGCATATAACTAGCATAATAGGAACAAAAATACAATAAAAATATCAGCCATCAAAATCCATATATACACCAGTACATTTACACATGAAAATCAAGGAAATGAATTTTTCATTAATGAATATAATGAACCAACCGGATATGGGACAACCACATTCCACCCGACCATAGATTGGCTGAGCCAAGTCTCTCTTCAGCTAATCACCCCCATGCCATATTCTAAGCATGAATGTGGGACTCATAGAACACATCAAAAACACCAATCAATGTGGATGCCACCAGATTTCTCCACCTACACTATCAGAAATTTGAGTGCCTCCTAGTCTCTCTAGCTTTACCATACATCCGCAGTCTGATCTAGGGATCACTAGGGCCTACACCAAGACATACTCTCTAGGCTTTATCATGCATTCCATCCCAGAATCACTAGGCCCAACGGAGAGAAAATCCACCTCTTGGCTTTACAATATATCTGGCCATTCACCGACAAGGATTCCTAGGCCCACTAAGGAACACAATTTGGCTTTACTGCAACCCACAGTCTGGTTCAAGGGTTACTAGGCCAGTGGCTTCGTGTATCCTCAATCTGATTCAAGGATCACTACACCATGTGTTTGTCAATTCGAAGATCCACCCCTCTCAGTTTCGAATGCAATCTGGCCATCCCACATAAATTGAATGAGATAACCCATCTCATCAAGGCTATCAGGAAATGTCAAGGCTAGGATGAAAATATTGTCACACCTGGAAAAACCCATGCCATGGTAGAAAAGAAACACATGCAATCCCATGCATGCCAAAACTAGCAAGGAAAACAGACATGCAAGTCGATACCTATTGTTAGTGCCTGTCAGTCTTGTAAGTCACTAGTGATAAAATGTACTTTTTCAATATGGTTGATAGGGTCCTAGGTCAAATTTTTACAATTTCAATAGGTTTTCAAATAAAAATTTGATCACTGGTTAGTGTGTCTAGTTATGTTGCTACTCCCTTCATTTCATGGTCAAATTGTCATCTGAATCATGCCATCACTCATTGTGATGAGTCACCAGTGAAGTGTATTGATCACTATCTTAGTCATCAACTCATGGTCAGTCATGTTTTAAGGTCCAGATCATCAGTTTCATACTCCATTAGATGTCATCACTACGTCAAGTCATCAAAAAGGTCAAAAAAGAGTCACGACATCATCTAGATCATCATTGTGGTAGTAGTAATAGGGAAAAGTGTTCTATATTGATCTCTAAAGTGAATTTTGATCTTTATTAAGATGTAATTATGTATAATAAGGTTTGACGCAACATGATACAAGCATTTCATATCATTTTTTGAAAAGACGAGGTGGGGCCACATCACCACGTAAGAGAAAATCGACCCCCCAACCTATAAGAAGACCAAAGGAGGAAACCATTTGGTCATTCTACCCCCATAAGACATCACTTCACCATCAAGAAGCATTTCCACCCTCTGAAAATAAATTTCTTGCCAACAAAGTGCCAAATTTCCTCCCTCGTTGCGCTTTTGTTAGCTGCACTGCGCTTTCCTCCAAATTATTGTGTTTTTCTCAAGGGAGAAAATCTACCTTTTCGAGGGGTCTTCTTCATCAACCACAGGTTCCATCACATCAATAACAAGTAAGTGGGATTCATTTTCCCCTCCTCTTCCTTTATTTTTCTTCAATTCATTCTTGAAAGCTCAGAAAATCACCCTCTCCTAGGGCTTTACTGCGTGTTTGGTCTCATAGTGTTTTTAATTAATTTTTTGTAAAAAAACCCTAAATATCATGCTCAAACACCCTCCCTCACCCTCCATACACCTTCCTTGAAACTTCCCCTCACCCATTTCCCTCATTTCCTTCATTTCCCTACAAACCCTAGCCTACACTACACTTTCCTAGGCTATGACTGTGTTTTTCATTTCTATGCCCATCCCCTCACTCATTTCCCAAATTTTCACCTCCCTACACTCCCTAACATCTATCCCTACCCCCCAAAATTTCCCCAAGAATTTAGACACTCTCAAACCCCTTTATCTCCCTCCATTCACAAAACTGCCCCAAATCCCCTGTTTTCCTAACACTAAACCCTAATTCCCCTTCCTAGTGAGCTAGGGTTTCACAATGGATCTAGAGACCACAACCAATGATTAGAGGAAGCATAAAGGAGTTCATATTATCAGGTATGAACCCACCAAAGTACAAGATATCATGGCTTCACCATTTCTCAAGAAGTCATTCCAAGATGCAGGCTGCCTTGTTTTCTGCCAAAAGATTGAAGAACTAGGTTTTAGTGATAAATTAACAAGCACCTTTGCCACCAGTCTAAGGAGGGATAAGGCAACTATTGCAGGGGTCACTTTTACCATTTCAGTAGACATCATTTCCATAGCCACTAGGATCCCAAATCATGTAGAGGTTTGGTTCAAAAGGACAAACCTAGACATTGGAAATTATAAAATGTTTTTGAAGCCTCCTTACAAAGCTGCTCCAAAGCATATTTTTTCCTTTTAGACACTTGCTTGATAAGTATGCCCCTCTCATGAAGATGATCACGAAATACTTCACATGTGAGGGTAGGTTTTCAAGGATATATCAGTACCATGTTAGATTACTGATGCATTTCACAAGTGTTAAACCTCTTAATCTACCTCACTACCTCTACAAAAGCTTGGTCAAAATGGCAGAAAAGGTACATAGCAAAGGGAAAGACCATAAAGCAAGCTTGGTCCATCATGGCTTGGTGAAAATAATTTTCTACCATCATCTTACATAGGTCAACTTGTCTTGGGAGGCATTCATGCAGTCAACCTCTCTTTTGCCTACTCCAACTCAATCTAATAGTCAGTCTACACCTTTGGCATCACCAAGACCATAAGAATTTGGTTCTATAGGCAGACCTGTAACAAGAAAATCTAGGGCTGAGGTGACTAAGATATAGACCAGAGGAAATAGGTTTGTGTTTTCTCCTAGCAGTGTGGAAAGGGCCAAACCTACTTCAGCTGAGAAAGAGACATCAACACATCACCATGAGGCACCTTTACAAGAGGAAGAACATGTAGACTTTGACACCTATATGGCAGATCTAGCAATGCATATTGAGGAAAAGTCACATGAGAAAATAATCAAAGAGAAAGAGGCAGAAATCAGAGGGCTAAAGGATGAGTTGGCAGAGGCCAACTATATGGTTGCATTCCTACAACAGGAAAACAAGCAGCTAAAGGTAAAACATCTCTTGCTCAACAAACCTAAAGCTGATGTGGTGGCAAAGCATGACAAAGGAAAGGCAGTGATTGATCTTGTTGGATTGTTGGGGCCTGACCCAGGTTTAGAGTTAATTAGCCAAACAAATCCTTGTACTACTGGCCCTTTTGGCAACAGTCCGTGGAGTGCGGACTGAGGTCTCACCCGAAGTAGTATGGGAGGGTGCTAGAACCAGGGTTCCGCACCCTGAATATGTCTGATGAGTTCACTATTTGTTCCTTCACGCAGGTGGCTTCACACACCTTCCATTCCTCGCGGCCTGATACCCTGCCTTCATGTAGCCCTAACCAGGGTTGTGTCGCGTTTTGCGCTATTACCCGAGATCTTACTTATTCTCCAATGTTAATTAACTACCTTTGCCTACTTGAATGGCTTATAGTTAGAAATACAAAGGATTCATCAATACAAAACATTCATACACGATCATGCAGTAAATAAATAGTGTATTTGAAAATTATATCCAATCATGTATTAAACCAGGGAAAGCTACACAAAATTATAGCAAAACTTCTCTTTATTGATTCTTCCAATGGTTACAGACTCGACCTATCTTGCGCACTCAGCTGCAGGGGTCCGTGCACTCAACTGTGGACTACTAGGCCTCTGCGCACTCAGCTGCAGAGCCTTCTCCTACTCTATGATCCACAGACACACCTTACACTTCGACTCAATCACTTAGACTGCTCCTTTCTCATTTCTCTTCATTATTAGTTCATTTTATTTTACACTTAGAGCCTTGCTCTATTTATACAATCCCGTGGTCTGCCGACCATGGGTAAGTCTATCCAGCTGACATTACATTACAAAACTAGGGTGGATAACCCTGTGACTCTATTATGACTTCGCGCTCCGCGCCCGCAATTCGCCAAGCTTTTACAACAAGATTCGGTCAAAACTTGGGCTTTAAGCCCCAAAACATGCCTTGGGGGGATTCCATGCCCAACAGGCCCCCAACACAAACATCGTGACTCGCCCTCGAGTCACTCTGTTGGCATGAAGATCTTTGCGTGGAGTACCTCCAACTGTTCTCGAATTGCAACAAGGTTAGCATCACACTGAGCTACTGCTTGCTAGATCTGTTGCATACATTGTTCTGAGACCTCTGTGTCGGGAGTGCTTCTCTGCATCTGTGCCTGTACCCCCTGCATTTGTTTATAGTCACGCGCCTTTGACCAGATCCTTGGAGCACGAAGACTGTGCTTCTGTCAGTTAATTAGATAGTCGAGCCACCTGTGTAGGGCTTCAAGTGGCTACCATTCACTTTGCCTGGGAAAGGCTCTCCATTTAGTTTGACTAGTTGTACTGTGCCTCCATCTGTGACCTCCTTAACAACGTATGGTCCCAGCCAATGCATTCTAAACTTTCCCAGGAATTTATCAAACTTACTATCATACAGCAGCACTAAATCATTCACCTTGAAGGTGCACAACTTAACTTGGCGATTGTGCCAAGCCTTCTCACGCTGCTTTTGCACCTGCTGATGAAATCCAACCAAGAACCATTCCTCCTTGAGTTCTTCCAACTGTGCAAGTATTTCTTCTAGGGCTTCGTGGTCTATCATACCTGTGAGCGCTGCTATGCATAGACTAGGGACAATATACTCCATTGGCATGACAGCTTCCACGCCATAAACTAACTGGAAAGGTATCTGTCCCTTAAATTTCTTGCATGTTGTCCTATAAGCCCATAGTACTGTAGGTACGCGTAGGTCCCAATCACTCCGCTACGCATTTCATACTTTGGTTAGCGTTGTCTCCAGTATTTTGTTGAATGCTTCTCCTGTCCCAGTGGCTTGTGGGTGATACGATGTGCTTTTCTAATGATACACCTGGATTTCTTCTGTTAGTGCACTGATGGTTTCGTTCAGGAAATGTGTACTGTGACCACTCCTTAAAATTTTCGGATAGCCAAATTGAGTCAGCACGTGTTCAAAAAAAAACTTCGCAGCCATGACGACCATGCAATATTTGACCGACTACACTTCCGCCCAATGAGTTAGGTACTTCGTCGTGGTGATGATGCATCGCGCACCCATTTTTCCTTAAGGTTTGATAAGTCATACAAAGTCGATCACCCACTTTTCGAAGCGCTGTAGCGTCATTTGCGGATTCAAAGGCATCTCATCCCTCCGCGATGGTTTACCTATCCTTTGACATATATCACAGGCCTTGCAGTGTGCTTTTGAATCCTGGTGAAGGGTTGGCCACCACAACCCTGCGCGAAGAATCTTTTGCGCGGTCGCTCATCCTGCATAGTGTCCTCCTGCAGCACCCCCATGTGCTTCCACGAGGATCTGACTTCGTTCAAATTCGGGTATGTACCTTCGGAGTATCTCATCATTTCCCATTTTGCATAGGTGCCCCACAATGACAGAAAAATCAGCCACGCACACCGCCGGTTCCTTCTTTTGCTGGACGGAGTATTCCTTTGGTGTAGTCCCTATTGTTAGAAAGTGGATTATATCTTCAAAGTGTTCGTCCGCGATGCACATGGAAAAGAGCTATGCGTCAGGTAATCCTTCCTCAAAACTAGTAGGTTCCTCGCCCATCTCAATACGCGACAAGTGATCCAGTCATGCGTTCAGGCATCCAGGCTTTACCACGACCTCAAAATCATACTCTTGGAACAATAAGAGCCACTTGCAGATGCGCCTCCCCGAACACAGGCTTATTGACTAAGTATTTTAGCACGGAATGGTCTGTATACATCTTGAAATGTCCTCCTAGAAAATAGTGCCAGTATTTTTGGAGCGCGTACACCATAGCCAACCCCTCGCACTCAGTTGTGGAATAGTTTTTTTCTACTTTGGACAACCTGCGACTTGCAAACGTGATAGGGTGATCCAAGCCCTCTCCGCCTTCTTGTGTGAGCATCGCTCCCAACGCTATACATGACGCATCCACATGGACATGAAACTCCACATCCCATTTCGGGAAGACCAGGATTGGGGCAAAGGCCAGTTTCTCTTTTAGTACATCTAGGCTCTTCATGCAATCATCATTCCAACAGAACGTGACATCCTTTTTCAATAGTTTCTCCATTGGTGCAGTGATCTGGGCATAGCTTTTGATGAACTTCCTATAGTACCCCGTATGTCCCAGGGTAGCGTGCAACTATTTAACACTTCGTGGTGCTTCAAAATTCAGAGTTACTGCAATCTTCGCGAGGTCTACCATTAGTCCTTGTTTGCAGACCACATGTCCCAACAGGTTCCCAAAGGGAATGAGGAACGTACAATTTTTGAGGTTCAATGCGATTTGGTGTCGTCGGCAAGTATCCAGCATCAAGCGTAAGCTCGCTACATGGTGCTTAACCAATCCAAATACACTCCAATCATCCAGATAGACCTCCAAGAATTTATGGATATATTCTTTGAATGCGGCAACAACTATGCGCGAAAAGATGGATGGTGCATTCTTTAACCCAAACGGCATGATGGTGTGTTGAAAGAAGCCCCACTCAGTAGCGAAGGTGGTCCTGCTCCAGTCTTTTGGCACGATTTTGATCTGGTGGTACCCTGAGAACCCATTAGTGAAAGAATATGCTTCTTGCCCGCCGACATTTTCCAATACTTCATCTATGAACAGGGTCAAGAATGGGTCATGCACACAAGCGTCATTCAATATCCTGAGGTCCACACATATTCTTGTCTCACCCTTCTGCTTCTTCTGCTGCACTACCATAGGGCTTACCCAGTCGGATTCTTCCACCGACTCAATAATTCCAGTTGAGAACATTTTGTCTAATTCTACGCGGACCTTTTCCTTGTACTTCAGATTCAAGCGGTAAGGCCTCTGCTAAACCAGCTTTGCATCGGGTTTTAGCGTGATCTTCATCATCCCTAAATCACCAACCATCCCCTTTAAGTCCATGATCTTGGTCAGGAATAGGTCTTGGTACTCGCAGAGTAACTCAGCAACCTTATCCACCGTGGCATCATCCTAGTAGTCACCGAGCGTTGCATACTTCGGTTCAGCCTCCGTACCAATGTTTACTTGCTTTGTTTTTATCGGCGCAGTAATGTCAGGGTCTTCAATCAATGGCCCTTGAACCTCACGATAACATTCAGTTTCTAGAATGTTAAATTTGCGCAGATCTTCGTCGTCTTCTTCAATGTTTACGTTGTAACACTCCAGTGCGCAGCTCAGCTGGGTCGCCCATTCAGGCTGAAGCACTTCCATTGGCTCATGGGGTATTTTAAAGATAACTGCTTTCACTGCTTGTAGTGCATCATCAACAGTATCCCACCAACGATCCTCAAACGTGAAGGTTAACAAGAATCCTTCGTGCATGATATCCCATTCATTCATGCCATGGTGGAGCTCTATTTCTATATACCAATTCATGGGTATAATATCCAAGGTGTGATAGAAAAGGTGCACGCACTCAGGTTGAGGCTCTTCCCCATAGACCGTTGTCCATTTCGCGAGGTGTGCACGTGGATCATACCATCCTTCATACTTGTCTTTTAACCGCATCTAAGGCTTCCCAAACCGCATGCGCATCATCCTTCTGCATTCGCGCCAGTCCTCAAAACTCCTTTGGTGCGTACCCCACCATCTTGCAGGCGTAGCTCGTAGTACCCATTTTAGAGCATCGAACCATTGTTGTTCCGGTACTTCTCTTTCAATTTTTTCAGGAAATCATCCACCTCGCTCAACCCATCATATGTAGGCAGATCTCTCACCTCTATTGCTACGCAGCGTAGTGACCTTGTCATCATGTTACAATTGAGCGTGGTTACCTCGTGTAACTAGTTCTACCATCGTTCTATCTCCTCATCAGAATCTGATGTACAGGAGCTTTCACGCTCCCACGAGATTTGGCCATCCCTGGTTGGATTCACCCAATCTTGCTCCCATGCGGTTATCTTGTAGATATAGTCCAGATCATCGTCGTTGTCGTAGTCGCGCACTGGCTCTGTGTTGATCGATCCTTTTGCAGGGTCTAAAGGTACCACTATGCGTAGTGACTTTTTCTCAAAAATCATCTTGTGCTTCTTTAGATTTATCACTCCATTCATGTCGGTGGCCCAATCTATTCCCAATAGCACAGGGTAGGGATTACTGCCATCAACAATCTCTATCACTTCAAAATCTACTAGCACACTTGTTCCTTCGATATCTATTGTGATTCCCTGTAGTCTCCCCATAGGTAGGATCTTTTGTTGGTTCGCCATTCGTAGTTGGATAGGAGACCATTGCAACGCAGGCCTGCCCATGCGCTCCCATGTTTGTTTTGGCAGGACATTCGTGTCCGATCCTAGATCCATAATCACTTGATCCATCTCATACTCCCCGATCTGCGCGGTCAATATTATCTCCCTTCATGTTCACGCCGTGTGCTTCTTGAGCTTCCAAACTATGCGTGGTTCTCCTGGCGCGGTCCCAACGCATCTAGTTATGAGTTCTTACAGCCCCTTTACAACCTTACTATCGTGCAGTAGCTTCATGCATGTTTCTAAGAATGTAGTGAGCATCAATGGGTTCATTTCCCTCTCTAATCTATCTTTACTTCCTGAAGTGGAGGCATCCATGAAGCTCTTCTTAGCTTCCATGAAGGTCTCCTTAGCATGTTCCAAATCAAATTATGGTTCCTTCGTTGGAGCTTTGCGAACCTAGGTACTTTCTTCAGGCTGCTTTCTTTTATCATCTCCTGTCGCAATACCACTCCGGAGAACGATATTTACAATAGGGTCTTCCTCGCGCGGCTCAGACCTCATCATTTGTAGGTTCTGAGTTGGGGGAGGCTGGAGTGCTCCTTTATCGTGCAACCTCGCTATCAGTGTGGGACAGTCCTCCATCTCATGATCAAACTGCGTACAATATAAGCATGATGGTCTCATTAGATTTGTACAATCGCGGGCATAATGCCCTGGCCCTCCACAATTGTAACATATCAGCTGTCCGCGACCTCTTCCTGGTCCCATTCCACCTCGGACTCGTTCGTGCCCCTGAAATCTAGTGCATGCCAATCCTGCGTTTTGATTGAGGGGCCGTGTTTCGGCCTGAACTCTATAGGTAGGAGTTCGATCCATCATCAGCTCATAACTTCTATAGGTGTGCTCATCATGTCCTACCGATCTACAGAAATTACAGAACAACTACTGTGAATTCTGCGTATACTTTTGTAATAGATGATAGTTATCTATAGCATGCTTTCCTCCTATCTAACAAATCACGCACCATAATGCAGGCACCATGCTTGGTCCTACTTGTGCCTCTGGTCTCAATGGCATTGGTTCTCATCCCATGAGGTAATTCGCGAACATCGGGCAGTGGTCCTTGTCGTGCCCCCGACCCTTGCATTTTACGCACCATACCTCATCACGCACTTCTGGACAGGCCATCCTGTCTTGTTTCAAACTCTGCATCTCAAGGCACAAGTTTTTCAACTGTGCGTGAATCTGCTGGACTCCCAGGTTAAGATCTTGCATCAGAGTCTCGTGCAATCTCATTGCGACCTCCAAAGCCTCAGCCTGAGTGGTTAGTCTTTGTTGTGACAACGCATTCCGTAGATGCGGCATTAACGATGCTACAAACCGTTCGCAGTGTTGCCCATTTGTTAATGTCATGTTTGGTTCGCGAATTGTGCATTTCAGTCTTTGATCCAACTCCCATAGGGTTTCGCCTTGTAACATTGTGATTTCCTTGAATCCAATGATTGACTGTGCCTTTGATTTTGGCCTGCTAAATTCCTTGTTTAGTGTATCTTGGATATCCGCTATCCCCGCATTCGGATTGTCATTGGAATGCTTAATGTACCAGGTCAGTGCGCTATCTTGTAGAGCGCTAACCAAAGTTGCCTTCTTTATATTGTCATCTGTGACACCCTGTGCTTCCCATACAGCTTTTATCACGAACCAAAAATGGTCCATATCTTCATTCCCTACTCCCTTGAACAATGGTAGCTTTATTGTGTTGGCCATACTGCTTCGCGGTGATGGCGGAGGTGGGATGGGCGAAGTTGGGGCTGAAGACAGTGAAACTGGTGGTGGTGTGGGTGGGGGTGGTATGCACGGAATTCTATGCCTTATCAGATTGATCACACTTCTTGGCGAGACCTTCGCAAGCTCTTCTTCGCCTCCTCATGGAGGTGAAATCAAGGGGCTAGTCTCTAGTTCTGTGCTACCTTCGTTTCTGTAGATTCTCCCACTTCACGTAGCCCCAAACATAAATTTATTCGCATAACCTGCTTTTCACATAGTAGCATTTTAATCCAAGTGTTCAAAGATTTAACATACTTACCTCGTGGTCCCTTGAGGAAGCATCATTTTGCCTCGCTATAGCTGACTGAAGTATCTACCGCAAATTCGATGATGAATCCTCCTATGATTCAATCGAGCTAGTGATTGACAGCGCGTGCGATCTGATCTTCTGATGCTTCCGTCTGCGCACCAATTTTGGAGTCCACACAATAGGTTTGTCAAGTTTACACCTTCCTTGGCTATCTTCTAGCTTTGCGATCCACTCGTATAACTCAGTAGGGAAGGACGCAAAGAAAATTCTGTGGATCTCCATATACAAGTAGCAATCTAACCACTCTTCCTTTGATAATCGCGGATTCTTGTTTTCCTGCATCGGGAACTTGTGAATCTTTCTGTCCAACCACTCTTCAATTCCTTTCTTTGTCAAATTCTAGTGATATGACATCAGACATCTCTATGCAAATCCCGGTCCTGACAACGGAACCATTTGTTGGCTTGTTGGGCACTGACCCAGGTTCGGAGTTAATTAGCGAAACAAATTCCTGTACTACTAGCCCTTTCAGCAACACTCCGTGGAGCACAGATTGAGGTCTCACCCAAAGTAGTATGGGAGGTTGCTAGAACCAAGTTTCTGCACCTTGGAGATGTCTGATGAGTTCACTGTTTTTTCCTTCGCACAGGTGGCTTCGCACACTTTCTATTCCTCGCGGCCTGATACCCTGCCTTCACGCAACCCTAACTAGGGGTTGTGCCGTGTTTTGCACTATTACCCGAGATCTTACTTATTCTCCAATGTTAATTAACTACCTTTGCCTAACTGAATGGTTTATAGTTAGCAATACAAAGCATTCATCAATACAAAACATTCATACACGATCGCGTAGTAAATAAATAGTGTATTTGCAAATTATATCCAATCATCTATTAAACCAGGAAAAGCTACACAGAATTATAGAAAAGCTTCTTTTTATTGATTCTTCCAATGGTTACAGACTCAACGTGTCCTACACACTCAGCTGCAGGGGTCCGTGCACTCAACTGTGTACTATTAGGCCTCTGTGCACTCAGCTACAGAGCCTTCTCCTACTCTACGACCCACAGACACACCTTACACTTCGACTCAATCACTTAGACTTATCCTTTCTCATTTCTCTTCGTTATTAGTTAGTTTTCTTTTACACTTAGAGCCTTGCTCTATTTATACAATCCCATGGTTCGTGGACCATGGGTAAGTTTATCCAGCAACCATTACATTACAAAACTAGGGTGGACAACCCTGTGACTCTATTATGACTTCGCACTTCGCGCCCACAATTCGCGGAGCTTTTACAACAAGATTCTGTCAAAACTTGGGCTTTAACCCCCAAAACATGCCTTGGGGGGATTCCATGCCCAACAGATCTATAATAGATTGAAGACATAGATTTTCAGGTCAAGTTCAGAAGGCCAAGAACAAGAAATCTCAGGAGGCAGAAAGATCAAGAAAGTGAACCATATCCATCACTAGGTCAACAAGATTTTGATGAGCTAATCACAACTGAGATTGAACAAGACAAGGAATTTTTGCTTGGCAAGGTGAATAATCATTTGGAAAATATTCTCAAGAGGGCCAATAGGGACACCAATCTCCAAAGGCATGTGGCAAGGCACTACTACACAAGAAAGATGCTTTCTCATATTAGGGTAAAAACCATGAAAAATAAGCTAAATCAAACCCTAATGAAACTAAGGAAGGGAGACAAATTGGATCTACTTGTTGATGCATTCTTGGTTATCTAACCCATCACCCAAGGAGTCAAAGAAACAAATTCCAATCAATTTTGAAGAAAATTTTGAAAATTTTGAAATTTTGTGACTTTTGGCTATAACAGGAAATTTCAATTAGCCAAAAGCGCATTGCCCTAGCGCTGCGCTTTTCCCTGAGGCCTCCAAATCACAAAAGGTTTATATACCTAGATAGCTTGTGACCTGTACGTATCATCCATGTAGTTTGTGTGCCATGTGAACCTTTTGGTTGGAAGAAAAATTCCAAAAACATGCCAAAAAACCACTTTCTGCCACCTTTTTCACCCTAGCGTTGCGCTTTTAGAGTGACCTTGGAAGAATCCATTTTTCTCAGCTTTGGAGAGGCCATTTTGCATGCTTAAGGACTCTATGGACAACTATATGTCCTAAGCTTTCCAATGATGCCTTTAGATAAGAATTTGGAACAATGGAAGTCACTCAAAACTATTCTCCAAGTAAGCGCTGCGTTTTTCCTAGATGGTGTTGAGCTTTTCTCAGAAAGACAAGAATTCAGATTTTCTCGAGTCAAAGTCAAAGATGTTGGTCAAATTACTCCTCCAGGGTAATCATGTGATGTAATTAAATGTAAATGAGGTGGGAAATGTAAATTTCATGTAGATTCATGCTTACTTATGTTTGTAAAGTTAAAATGAATCAGTTGGTGTAATTAGGGAGTTTGTTTTTAACTTCCCTAAGTTTAGGTTTGGTTAGAGATAAATATGTAACTTGTTCCTATCATGAGTGATTCAACCCCTGAGAGGGGGAAAGATTTTTTTTGGTCTATATATACCCAAATCAAACTCAAGGGAAGGGTTGGACATCAGAGAGTAAAAGGCTTTCGCGCTTATATTCGTCATCTTTTTACAGGAAATTAACAGGCCAGTTGCAACTATTATTTAGGAATTCTTGTGGTATGATTTTGTGACATTGTTTTTCTTATCTAAATCACTTAAATGAATAATTATTTATCCTTCTTTCCATATATTTGCTTTCAGTGATCTTCTTATGAGTTTTTAAATAGTGTTCTTAAGCTTAATCTCTATTTTGTTAGGAATTTCATGTTTATGTTATCTATCTTATGATAAATGAATTCATGATATTCATGCTCATTTTTAACCTTTTATTTTTCAACCCTACACTACATCAAAAAACCTCAAAGTGTAACTGAAACATACCTACCTTGCTCCTCTATATCCCTTGCAACTGAATCTTTTGAAACCTGGCCTATTTCCCTAACCTCTAATCCTAATCCATCAAAACCGTAGAGTTGAAACATACCTAGCCTAAAATAGTTTCCTTCTCCAGTCATTCATTGGCTGTGAGTTCATAAAGAGAGCCCTCTTTGGTTTGGTAGGGCTAGCTGCCAAATCTTAAGTGGTTTGAGGTTACCTCTGTCGGTCTCCTTTCTCAGCCTTAGGACATTGAGGAGTGCTAATATTTTTGGCGACCATACTAGGGAGTGAAGTGTCAAATCTTCCCCAATATTTTTCTCACGAATTCATCAAGATCTAGGCCCATGGGTGACATGTTCTAGTTTTCAAGAAGGTTGATTCAATAATTGAGCCAAAGTGCAGATTGAGGAAAAAACTAGCTCCTAAAAGATATACAAGGTCGAATCTGGATCCCAACCCTCTAGCAGTAGTTGACAATCCTGAGAAACTTTTGAGAAAGCTGAAGTCTTAGCCTCCAGAATATGAAATAGGTACATCTCCATTGCTAAGAACTACATCGTTACTTGCACAACTGATTTCTCTTGAAGGTTTGTCTTTTGATCTAAACTTTGAGTTATCATTATTCAAGTCCAAGTCCAAATCTTCTCTTTCAAAAACACTTTTTGACCTTGTGAAGTTTGAGTCATATGTACAATCTTCTGAGGCTTCATCTGATAAGCTTGATAATAAGGTTTGGTCAAATTTCCATAAACTTCAGAATCTAGTTGATTAGTTGAAAGTAACTTCTGAAAAAGCTTATGCCCTATATCAGCAAGAGGCCTTCCCCATTGTTACACCCCCTCACAGAGCTACCCCATCATCCTCCACCACTAAACCATCATCTCCTCCCAAACCATCTGCTTGCAAAATATCTCCTCCATCAATACCCCTTGTTGTAACCATCTGCTTGCAGCCTTTATGGCGAGATTTTCCCCTTTAATTTTGCATGGGCAACTTGCTGCATTACCTCATAATTATGGTCAAAGGTTGCCTCTATTTGATGGTACAATCGAGATCCCAGCAAGAAAACATATTGATAAAATTAACGATTTCATTGATCTCGAAGAAGTCGATGAAGATGATGCCAAAATGCACCTCATAGCTCAAATTTTTTCAGGTGAAGTGAAGAAATGGTTCCCCACTTTGAGAGTTGCTTCAATAGTCAATCCACGATAGTTGATAGAATTTTTATTGGCCAAATGGGAAGATAAGAAGAGCCCCCTTTAGATCCTGGGTGAATATAATTCATTAAAAAGAGATCTGGATGAATTTGTACAAGACTTTACTGTCAAATTCAATAAGGTCTACAACGCTATCCCAGACAACATGAAACCTCCTCCTGACTTGGAATTGCTTCACTATCCTAATGCCTTTAACCCTGACATGGGCTATCAGCTGAGAGAGAGGAATCCTACAACATTGGAATAAATGCGGAGGAATGTCGTGAGTGTTGAAGTAGACTTTCTGATTAAGAAATCTAAGATGAAAATAGAAAGGAAGGTCACAATCAAAGAGGATCCCTCTACTTCATCGGATTTTAAGCTTGACACTTTAATCAAAACCATGGAGAGAATGATGGATAAGATGACAATATCATAAAGTCAAGTCAAAAATCCTAATTACCGAGGTCAACAACAACAACCTCAGTTTAGAATAAAACAAAGAGAGCAGAAGAGTCAGGATCAACAAACACAATAACATATTTGTACTCCACTCCAGCAAAATTATGCACAGGGACTTGATGAAGAAGAAGAGTTTGCAGGTGAGAATCACTTTTTTTAGCAAGATCAACAACCAATTTTCCTCACAAAAGAGGATGAGTTTTATGAGGAACCATATGCAACTAATGATCATAGACTTTTTCTTTCAAATGAAGATGTGTTGGAAGTCGAGACGGAATATTATCAAAGGGGTTACCAAAATTCTCTTAGCCAAATGAAAAGGCAATATAACTTTAGGAACAAAAGTGTGAAATTCACTTCAAATCCAAAGAAGCCAACTTCTCAAAAAGATACAAATACCAAAGAATCAACCTCTTTAAATTAGAATAAAGAAAAGGAGGTTGCTTCCACTAATCAAGGAAAGAACAATGCAGAAACACAAACTGGAGGACAGAGAAAGGAGATTCCCACCAAAGAACAACCAGAAAAGAAGGATATGACTTCCAAAGAGGTAGAAAAACATCCTAACTTATTTAGTCTAGAGAATGAGATTTCTAAATTGAAAATTTCCATTCCTTTGACCGAATTAGTTAAGAATGATCATTATAAATTCCATATAGCCAAATTGCTAAAGGTCGATCAAATGTTAGTGATGACCACCCTAAAATTTTGTTTGGCCCTGCCGTAGATGGAAATTTAGAAGACAGTGAAGTCCCACCATTTTACCTCAGTCTTAGGATCCATGATTTCATCCTTCACAATGCCATGTTAGATTCCAAAGCTTCTCACAATCTCATGCCCAAGGCCATCATGGACAAGTTAGGACTGGATATTACCCGATCATATCATGACCTTTACTCCTTTGACTCGAGAAGAGTTAAGTGTCTCGGTCTCATTAAAGACTTGGTAGTATCTTTAGATCAGATTCTAGAAAAAAATGTTCTGATGGATGTGGTTGTTGTGGATATTCCTCCAAGGTATGGGATGCTGCTCTCCCGGTCATGGGGAGAAAAACTCAAAGGTACTTTGCAGCTTGATTTCTCTTATGCTACTATACCGGTGTTCGGTCAACTTAGAAAATTGTACTGGGAAACCAAGATGAAATATATGATTACTAGCAAAGAGAAGCTGAATAATCACCCTATACATGTTGTACATACTGATTTAGAATATTTTATTTTGTACAATGATAGTAGTTCAATTGATTTAGAAAGTCAGATTGAAGAAGTTTCATAAATTTCAGAAGTTTCAGGTAGTGTTGAAGTAGTTCCACTTGCAGAAAATCAAAAACAGGGATTAAATGGTTTGCAGCCTAATATATCAGTTGAAAGGATAGTGGATTCAGTGAAGGAGACAGATCATGTTGAGACAACAGATCATCTTCAAACATAAAATGAAAATTAATCTTCTGAGTTTCAACTTCCTGATGAGGAAGAGGCTCTTTGGACCATGGATTTTGATGGAGCCCTGGGAAAGGAAGGAGCTAGAATCAGAATTTGGATTCATACTCCAATGAATCACTCAGGTAAATTTCCTCTTAATCTCAAAGTGTGCCCATATAAACTAGTTTTTGATTGTTCTAATAATGAAGCAGAATACGAAGCCTTGATTACCAGTCTTAAGATTCTTAAGGGGCTATGTCCAAAAAGAATTTAAGTTTATGGTGACTCCGAATTGGTAATCAAACACGTAAAGGGGGAATACCAGGCAAAAATTCTAGGATGAGAGCATATCACAATGTTGTGTTAGATATCCTCAAAACTTTTCCTGAGTATACATTATCTATGATTCCAAGAAACTATAATTTCTTGGCCGATTCTATGTCCACTGTTGCAAGCATGTTTAAAATCCCAATACATTCCAATAAGAAATTTGAAATCAATGTTAAACATCACCCTGTTGTCCTTGATAATCTTTGGTACTCGCAAGTGTTTCAAGATGATAAGAAAATCAATAATTTTCTACAAATGGAGGAAGCATTCACTACCTCTTACGTTGATGATATATTTTATGAGGATGATTAGGAGATCCAAGCCATAGATTTGGAAATAGTACAGCTAAAGGACAATTCCATTCCAAGAGGTCTTGCACCCTTGGAAGAGATCTTTGATCATGATGATGCACAAAAGCCGACATTGGTCCCCACTGAAACAAGAGTTGAAGACATCAATATTGGCACAACAGAGAAGCCAAAGATGGTGAATTTGTCAAAGTCCTTAACCCCATAAATGAAAGGTAAGTATGCAACACTTTTGGCTGAGTTTTCTTATGTGTTTGCATGGGAATATTCAGATTTGAAGGTTTATGATAAAAGTGTAATTCAACATATTATTCCTATCAAGCCCAATCAAAAGCCTTTTCGCCAAAATCTCAAAAGGATCAATTAGAAGCTATTGCCATCCATAGTAACAGATTATATAAAGTTGGTGTGATTGTTCCTCTTCACTTTTCTGAGTGGATGTCAAATCTGGTTCCAGTTCAGAAGAAGACAGGTGAGATTCATTTATGCATTGATTTCCAAAATATGAACAAAGTTTCCTTGAAAGATAATTACCCTCTCCCAAATATGGATCACATTCTGCAAAGGGTAGTGGGTTCTTCTAGAATGTCTTTACTCGATGGTTATTATGGGTATAATCAAATCTTGGTCCATCCTGATGACCAAGCAAAGACATCATTCACTACATCGTGGGGTACTTTCATGTATGCCAAGATGCCTTTTGGGCTAAAAAATGCAGGAGCTACATTTCAGCGAGTGATGGACATCACTTTCGCTAATGAAAAGGATGTGTTTTTGGTTATTTACCTTGATGATATCACAATTTTCTCCCAAACAGATGAAGACCATTTGCATCATTTGAGGATAGTCTTCCAGAGGTGTAGGAAATTCGGCATATCGTTGAATTCGAAGAAGAGTTTGTTTGCCATGGAAGAGGGAAAATTACTTGGTCATATCATATCAAAGGATGGCATCTGCATAGATCCTGCAAGAATCAAGGCAATCCAACAATTGGATTACCCAAGAAACAAGAAGGAAATTCAGTATTTTAATGGTAAGATCAACTTCTTGAGAAGGTTTATTCCTAACCTTGTTGAACATCTAAGAGAAATAACTAACATGTTGAAAAGTGAAAGCGAGGTAAGTTAGTCCGAGGATGAAAGGAAATCTTTCAACCAAGTCAAAACTGCATTGTCTTGTGCTCCCATCTTAATCAACCCTCATTACACTATGGATTTCATAATTTTTTCATTTTCTTCTGAGCACACATTGGTTGTTGTCCTAATGAAAAAAAGACCAAAAAACAGAACAACCAATTTCATTTTTTAGCAGAACCATAAGGGATGTGACATTAAGGTACAATATCATTGAAAAACAGGCTTTGGCCCTAGTAAAGGATTTGAAGGATTTTCGAGTGTACATTCTTCATTCACATATTGTTGCCTATGTTCCAAATGTTGCAGTCAAGGATTTTTTGATGCAGAATGATCCTGAAGGTAGGCGAGGTAAATGGATTGCTTCAATGTTGGAGTATGACCTCGAAATTAAGCCTACAAAGCTTGTCAAAGGGCAGGGTTTGGCGAAGCTGATGGCAGAATCCAATTTACATGTTCTGGACATCAATCTTATTGCTGCAATGTCCGAAGAAGAAGTGGTTGATTCATAAGTTCAGGTATCACATATTTTTACCTCATATCCTTGGTATTCAGATATTTTTTATGTGCTTCAGCATTTGAATTCTCCACTGGGTGTGTTGAAAAGTAAGGCTAGTTCATTGAGGTAACCTCAGTCAGTCTCCTTTCTCAGCCATGGGACACCGAGGAGTGCTAACACCTGCAATGAAGTCTATTGTAGCTGATTGATCATGCCTTTCCCTACTTGATCTCGGCTTCCTCTTGCCTACTTTTCCTTTCTTGCTTCAATGCCAAAGTGCTCCAAGAAAACTCTAAGCGTCCAAGAGTATGAGAGAGAGAATAATGAAAGAGCTCCAAAGCTAAAATGACCAAGTCCTGCCCACTGATCCTCATAAACCTTTTTATCAATGAGGCATCTATTTTCTTCATTTTCGATTATATTTATTCAATTTCCTCCTCACATGCAACATTTGACCTTTCACCTTCCTTTTCTACTAATTTCCATTATTTTCATAAATAACCGTGCCAAAATATCTTTTTTCCTCTTTAATGCCTTAGCCATTGCCTTTCCCAATTTCCTTAGCCATAAAAAACCAAATTAACACCCATTGGGATGCCATGCCCACCATTCATCTTTGAATATGTATCCAATTCATTCGTGGTTATTGTTTTTAATTTTTATTACATGAAATTTTCACCAGACTTGTTGTAGAACCCTCCCCCTTGGGGGAGACCGTCCTTTGTGTTCAATCACACATATAACCAAGAAGACTTATGAAAACAAAACATATTGCCCATGGAGCTTTATAACATATCTCGTTGTAGTATTTACAATCCACATATACACATATGCACATTTATTAAACCAACAAATAAAGGATACAGTGCATGTATTAATCAAAAAGGGAATTGACAGGCTCACACCTCCACCCTCAAAGTAGTATCAGGATACATCTCCTTCCCAAGAAGTCCAGAATCTATTGCCATAGTCAAAGCTCATCCAATTTCTAGCGCTGCAATCCCGCGCCACTTGTCCTCTTAGTGAACAGTTACCAACTCATTGTTCTGGGGCACACTCCCAATGTGCATCTGATTCCATCTGGAAATGCTCATGACCAAAAAATCCATCCCCGACCTTCCCTTCTCTGCTACAGAGTCCCTCAGGAAATATGGCCAACCCTTCCATGCAATCACTCACCTTCTAAGTTTTTTTGGCACCCCCATCCCAGGAAATCCATCTCTTGGCAAGGCTTACTCGCATCGGAAGATACAAAAACCAAGGCATATACCTACCTAAAAACCATCATATCGTTCATAACATGTTCCTGGAAATCAATGGACAAAATTAGGTAACAATGTCCCACAATGGTCCTGTTCCTGAAGTGTTTGACCAACATACTGCTGCATATTTCAATTCTTTTCACTGTTGTTGTTGATTCTTGCAGTTGATTTTAACCACCCAACCAGGCATTTTTGTGCTTCCTGTACCAAGCACATAACTTCCATTAGATTCAAAATAAATTGAAATAACTTCAAATCATACCTCATTGGTAGCTCGTCAATAAGGTACACTTGCAATCCTGTTTACTTCCTGTCACGACAAGTCAAACTAGCATCATGTATAAAAATATCACATCAGGTTATCTCAAAACATAACCATCATAAATCACATGTAACCATCATAAACCAGAATCATAGATCACATGTAATCATCATAGACCATAATCATAAATCATATGCATAGTAAAACTGAAATACAATATCGATACTTATCCTTCATCGATCCTTACTTCTGCCTTTGTTCTTTTGTACACACATCGGATCAGTTTCCACACACCTAGCAAAAACCCAGCGCCTTCTCCTCCACCAGGTTCACATACACATAATGTGCATCACAAAAATACAACCACATATGCCATACAACACCATGCAATGCATGCACCTATACCTAACATACAACACATACACCTACACCCAGTGTATGTACGTATACGTGCACAATGTACATCAAAAGACATTCATCCGCACACAACGTGCAACACCAAAAAATGCATACACATACACCTGGTATACAACACAACTCATACACCTACACCCAGTGTAAGATACAACACAATACATACGCCTACATATGGTGCACAACACAATACATGCAGCTACGCCTAATGTACAACATAACACAAATACATGTCTAGAGTGAAACACAATGAATGCATATGTCAAGATACCATGACTACACAATGCACATACATAGTGCCTCATGCCCGCAACACATCATGTACGACATGCACTCAATCCCACATGTACACTAGTACCACATGTACCAAGCACCACCTACAAAACGTGTGCACAACATCACATGTACACAACACCACCTGCACAACGTGTACACAACGCCATATGTACACTGCACCATTGTACAATATGTACACAATACCACATGTACACAGTACCACACACACAACATGTACATGACACCACTTGTATACAACACCATTTGTACAACATGCAGACAACACCACTTGTACAATCATGCACACCACACCATATGTACATATCACCACATGTACAACATGAACGCAACACTACTTCTACATAGCACTTCATTTCCAACATATAAATAACATCATTTGTACACAGCACTGCATATCCAACATGTGTACATGACCATATACACACAACACCACATATCTATCATGCACACTGTATAATATGTACACAACATATCCAACATGTACATAGCACCATCTATACGCAACACTATATATGCAACATTCATACAACACTATTTATACTACACCATGTACATAACATTACATAATCAACATGTACACACACTAAATATACACCACACCGCATGAACACAACATCACAAGTGCAACAATTACAACATATATGACATATGCACAATAGTTGTACCACACATCCAAAACCACAATGAATATTTACCAAGAAACCTTTCTTCCAGTGTGTTGTCACCTTCTGCAAAAAGAGTTCCAGTTGTACAAAGAGGAAAAAAGAACAGAGACGTTTGGAGCTAGCCTCCAATGCCACAAAAGAACTCAAAATTAAATCAGACCCTCTCCATTAGAAATTTCTCTGAAGCAACTTTCCAACTCTATATAGAAATCCCCATATGGACTCTAGAATCAAAAGTTAGAGCATAGTAAATGTTACCCTTGAAAACCAGAAAACAAAGGAAAATGTTTAAGTATAATCCTGGATCTCGTAAATCGGAGTTTTCGAAAAACAAAAGCAGGGAAGGTCAGAGAAAACTTGTGATCAACAATCGTCGATATTGACGAGGTCAGAGTAAACTTGTGATTAGTGGTCACTGATATCGGCGAGGTTAGACCAACCTTGTGATCAACAATCACCAATATCGGTGATCACATATCAGAGGTCCAAAGTACAGTGTATATCAGTGATCAGAGGTCCTATATCAGCGAGCTCACACATGTCACCACTCAGGAAGTGACACATGGTGAAGTGATGACGTCACTAATTAGAGATCGGCGTTCATGGGATGAGGCATGTTTTTACATAAAAGTTAAAACCCTGATTACGATCCACCGATAAAGGGTGTCCGATACAGGGGCTAGCCCATGGTCACATAAAGAGTCGAGGAACCAAGGGCTAAGCACAAAGGATGATCGACAATCGCAAGTTTCAGGAGGATGCACCAAGGATGTTGATAGGAAATCACCAATTTTCTGACCTCCAATATTTGGCCAAGCACCTGGTCATAGCCTTCGATCATATGATGAATAAATATTGAAAGGGGTCAAAGAAAAAAGGGGCTTAAAGAGATTGGCGTTCGCAGTTTTACAAAGCTTGTCCAGTTTAAAGTTCTTGAATAGTCTGAGCTCTGATACAACTGTATAATTGTTTCACAGGGCATGTATGGCTCCGATAGTGTTCTGCAGGAAGTCTATAGGGACAGATGAGTTGGCAACAGTGTTCAAGATATGTCATGGCCACTATGCGTAACCACTTTTGTGTTCCTATAAGTGCAGAAGTGAAATTGTTAAGACCAAAAGCAACAAGTAACTGGCCGAGACAGCATGAGGCATAATGTAGTAGAAGCGTGGTTGGACTAGAGGCCAGCAAAGAGAGTGACGTGGAGATATTTTTAGAAGACCATCATTTCCGTTCACTTGTTAATTCTGTTATGTTGATTTTGATTGCTAGTTATTCTATTTTATTTTCAAGAAAAGTACCTTTTTGTTGTGCCATTCAAAATATTAATGAAATGGTGGTGATTCCTACCTTTGAATACTACAGTATGTTACCTCTCTGTTTAAATTCCATTATGTTCATGTTTCCTCTCTGATTTCATGTAATTGTAGCTGCTAGAAATGTTTCATATGTTCTTACAAATTCATTTGTATTGACTCGTTAATGCTCATCCCTGTATGGATCTCTGAGATTATATAATTTAAAATTGTGCTCCATGAATCATCGCACCCAATCCTCTTTCATCCATTATGTCTATATTTAACTCAGATAAGTGTTGAATTCTTGATGTTTCAATCTCTATAGGATGAGTTATTCTATCTCCTTCTCTTATTTCATTGCTCTCCCAAAGCCGATTAAACTGTAGGTCCTCGAACTACTTGGTCTCCACTAGTGTATACATATATTTCTGTGAGTTGTATATGTGAAAGAGCACCAGAAATACATGGCTTATGTCCTTGGATGGTATAAAAATATGTGTGATGTCTCCAGTTTCCAGATAATTGTATGAGACACACGAAAATCTAGATGGTCCAGTCACTGGTCTTGTAAGCAATCTGAGGCTATCTCTGGAAGCGACAACATATTTTGGCGCCATTGCTGGGGAACATATTGAAGGATTTTTCCCCTGAGATACGACAAGTTAAGGATTCTTTGTGTAGGTGATAAAAGACGTTCTGATTGCATCCTCATCACCTTGGAGACTCCACAAATATCATTATCATTTATCATAATGGATTTTAGAAAGCCTCACACTCACTCAGATACCTCTCAGCAAAAAACCCCATTTGTATCTGGCCCAGAGAAAATAATTTTTAGGAGAGTCTGGAAGGAGAAAAATCCTACTACCCATGCTATTGTCTCATCATTCTTTGAAGCTTCCTCATCCAGCTCCCAACACGTTGTCATTCACTACTCAGATCTTACTCCTAAGGTCCTTACATACCCTGCAGAAGATGATCTAGAGCATCGTGCCCCCAAATCATAGATCAAAGAGGAATAAATCTTAGTTATGACTCCTTTTATTTCATTTCCTCCTCCTGAGATTGAAAAAGGTAAATTTATCCTCAATAATAGAAATATCCACTATACACTCAGTCACACTGCTCTCAGTCTAGTTACTCCAACCACTGTGGTTTTGGCCCAAGTTCCTCTGGAAAATCTCAATCCCCCTCCATTAATCTAGATGGTTGTTCCGGGTTTCTTACTGAATAAATATGCCCCTCTTGATTTACCTCAACCCCTAAGTGCTATGCCTCAGGACTACCTAAATATTTTGCCTAGGTTCAATGGGGAAGATGAAAACAGTGCACAGAGACATATTGAAACCTTCTGTGATTTTGCTGAGAATCTAAATGTAGAACAACTGGATGTGGTCTTGAGACTCTTTGTGCCCTACCCAATGCATCCATCACCACCAGGGAATAACTCAAAAACTCTTTCACATAAAAGTGGGGTGAAAAGAGAGATCATGAGTATGTCCTCATAGAGTTCAATGCTATAAGGAAGAAGCCAGAAGGGGATATTTCAGAATTCATAAAAAGGTTCAATAAGCAGTATAATAACTTGCCTATTGAGATAAAGCCTCCTAAAGCCGTTGCTCATGTAGTATTTGTGGGAGCCTTTGAGTTTGAATTTTTCTTTACCCTAAGGGAGAGGAAGTCTCATACTTTGGTTAAAATCCAAGTTGATGCTCTTGAGGTGGAAGCAAATTTCACCTCAATGGGGAAGTTAGAGGAAAGAATGAACCTACTGAGAAGAAAAATGGGAAAGAAGAAACTTCCTCCTCTGGTCAAGCTAAATAATTACCAGATCTGAAGTGGGAGGAAATGGATAAAATCATTAAGAGTTTATCTCATAAGGTGGTGAAACTTGAGCTTGAGAACAAGAGTCTCCCAAAACATAATGCTCAAGGTAAAAACCGAGGTTATAAACCACAATATAGAATACTGCCATTGCAAATACTTGAAAGGGAAAGAAAAGATCAACTTGATCAGATCCCTCCTCCTCTATATATAGAAGATGACCCAGATGAGAAAATAACAGATACACATGAGATGCAGGAAACTTGTATTCCTCCTTCTCAGAAGAGGAACAGGAAAGCATGGCTCACCATGAGATGTGCCATGATAGAGAAGCAGCAGTAAATGAGGAGGACATAGGGGATTATTGTAAACAATTTGTGGATTTCATGCAAGCATAGCTACATTGAAGGTATGATATCAAATCTTCAAAAAAGAGGTTGAGGGAACCTGAACAACAAGAGGAAACTGCTCCCCAAGATATTCCCCCAGTGTTAAATAAAGGGAAAGGGAAGTTGAACCCTGACTCATCCAAATTAAAAGTATCCTTAAATAAGGAATGCAATATCTTTGAGGAACACAGAGAAGAGAAGGCACCCATTCTAATAAAAACTATCGGTGATAAATAAAGAGAGGTAGAGCTGGGAGGCGTAGAAAAGGGCCAGTTTGCATTCAATCTTCATAAGGAACTCAAGTATGTAAATATCCTTGTTCCCCAAACTAAACTTCTAAAATAGCCCACTTGTAAATCTCAAGTCTTCCAGTTCATGATTCCATCCACTTTAGTACAGACCCATGACTATTTAAACCTTCAAGAAGAAAGACCAATGGTTGTTTTTGGGCCTCATGTTGAAGAACTTGATTCTTCCACTGCACCCTTCTATGTGACCCTGGTAATTCATGACCTCTTATTGCATAACTGTATGTTGGACTCTGGAGCCTCGCATAACCTCATGCCCTTAGTCGTGATGGAACAACTTGGCTTGCATATCACCAAACCCTACAAGGACCTATACTCCTTTGACTCTAAGAGGGTCAAATGCTTGGGAATGATAAAAGATCTAGTGGTAAACTTGGCTCATATCACTATGAAGAGCATAGTGATGGACATAGTAGTGGAAAATATTCCCCCTTGATTCGTCATGCTCCTATCTAGGTCTTGGGGTTCCAAGGTGGGGGGCTCTATCAAATTAGATCTAGTTTATGCCACTATTCCCACTTTTTGAGGTGAATAAAGGAGGTTGTACAGAGAGTCCATATGTGTAAAATTCTAAGAATTATCCTATGTATGAAAAAGAAACTGACCTCTCCTACCTGTTGCTAGAAGAAGATGAGACCATCTTAGAAGAAACACAAGTACATCTAATGATGTAGTTAGATGACCAACACACAGATAAAAACAAAATATGGAAATTATACTTTGATGGAGTGAATTCCAAAGAGGGAAATGGAGCAGGAGTATTGTTGGTATCTCCTAAGGGCAGCTTGATACCCCTCTCATTCAAGCTGGAGTTTGAGGCAACCAACGGCGTGGCAATGTATGAAGCATTGCTCCTTGGGCTACAAACTACAATGAATATGAATATTGAATGCTTAACTGTGCATGGAGACTCCGAGATGATTGTAAAGTAGATCTGAAATCAGTGCCAGGCTAAACACCCCAGATTGAGGACTTACCAGAATGAAGTATGGGATTTAATTGATAACTTCTTCCTGGCCTTTAATATCCAATTTCTACCTAGAGAAGGAAATAGAATGGTTGATTCCCTTGCTGTAGCAACAAGCAATTTCAAATCTCCTCAAAATCCACTTCTCAAGTACGAGGTGGAGGTCAGACATAGACCCTCTATACCTGATAATGTCAAGCATTGGCAGGTATTCAAGGACGATGAGCAGATCAAACGATTTATAGAAGTAGTTGGGGAGTTCACTAGCTCAACTATTGATCAAGGAGAGGAAAAAGAGGCAGATCAAGAACCAACTTCGTGGGAAGACACAGTGGCTGGACAAAAAATTCTACAACTGGAAGGGAATACTATTCCTCGTGGGGTAGTTCCACTGAAAATATTATTTAACAAGAATGATGTAGCCTCCAAACCAATGCCTCCGGATATGGAAAAATAGGTATAAGATTGCAATATAAGCTCATAATATGAACCCCAGATGGTCTTACTATCAAAAATAATCCCCTCACAATATAAACAAAGGTATTTAAATCTCTTCAAAATCTATAAGGCTATTTTTGCTTGGTCTTATGAGGATTTAAAGCATTTGATACTAACACCATACAACATAATATTACTTTAAAGAGTGGAATAAAACCATGCAAGAAGAAGCTCAGGAAGATTAATCCACTCTTACTTCCCTCTATTGAAAAATAAGTGAGGAAACTTCTATAGGCTAAAATCATAGTGCCTTTAAGGTACTCGGAGTGGGTGGCCAACCTAGTCCCAGTCTGAAAAAAGAATGGAGAAATAAGGTTATGTGTAGATTTTCGTAACCTTAACAGGGCATCTTTGAAAGAAAATTACCCACTACCCAAGGTGGATTACATATTACAGAAGGTGGTTGGATCAGTTAGAATGTCCATGATTGATGGGTTCTCTAGTCACAAACAAGTGGTAGTCCACCCTGATAATCAGAAGAAGACTGCTTTCACCACCCCTTAGGGAACTTTCATGTATGCTCGGATGCCTTTCAGTCTTATTAATGCAGGGGCCACCTTTTAGAGAGCTATGGATATAGATTTTGTAGGAGAGCAAGACAAGTTTGTAGTGGTATATTTGGACGATATCACAGTCTTCTCTAAGACCGATGAAGAACACATCCTCCACTTGAAGCTCACCTTTGAGAAATGCAGGAGGTATGGGCTATCTTTAAATCCCAAGAAGTCTCAGTTTGCCTTGAGTGAGGGGAAGCTACTAGGACACATAGTAGCACAAGAAGGAGTGAAAATTGATCCTAAGCAAGTCGAAGCCATCAGTTACATTCCTCTACCTAGAAATAAGAAATAGGTCCAAGTATTTTTGAGGAGAATCAATTTCTTGATAAGGTTGATACCCAACTATGCAGAAATAATGAAGGGTATTACAGATATGTTAAAAAAGGAAAATTAAGTCAAATGGAGCCCTACCTCTCAAGATTCTTTTACTAGAATTAAGTAAGCTTTTGTTGAAGCACTGGTACTAGTCAGCCCTAACTATTCAACACCTTTCTATATCTTTTCTTTTGCTTCTTTGCATACTATTGCTGCAGTCGTACTATAGAAGAATAAATATGGTTATGAAAAACCCATTGCCTTCTTCAGCTAAGTACTGAGGGATGCTAAGCTCAAATATAACATCTTGGAGAAACAAGCCTATGCTCTAGTCAAAGCTTTGAAGGCATTTTGAGTGTATGTGCTACATCCAAAAATCACAACATTTGTCCCAACGAATGTTATAGATCTAACCCAGAAATATATGATAATATAAATAAACCCAAGAATAACAAGACCGAAATAGATAGAAATGATTCACTTTATTAATCAAAACCCTTAAGGTAGGGCAACACTATACATTCACTCCTTAAGGAAGGAGAACACTCCATAAGCCATATGCCTGTTCATACAATATTCCTTGACATCTCTCAATGGGGAGTCTCTAGCCTCTATATAGGCCTCATACATACAATACCATGGGTCATTACCATGGTTCCCTCAATACCATCTATCTAATACCATGGGCCCATTACATTATTACTAACTACTTGTGGTCCCTTACATGATACGGGTTAACCACCTTATTTATTACTATGGCCCATCCCATTATTACATTATTCCCTTGGGTACCTCCCTTTGTACCTCATATTATCCCCCCTCAGTATACTACATTCCACCCCCCTTAACATGTTTCATCCCCAAAACATGGGAAGAACACAAATAATAAGATCTACTCAAAAGAGTAGTCCACTGGTACCATGCACGTGCATCTAGCCATCTAAGAGAAAGGTGAACCCTCGATCTCGTTGGTGCCTCGCTCACTTGAAATGGAAGTTGACCTTGGTAGCTCTTCTGCGTTGATGTGTAGTAGGTGGATCTTCACTCCTCTCTATCTATCATGCGGGGGTTGTTGTCCTTGTGGCTAATTTGTTGCCATCTTGTTGGTTGTTTTCTTGCGGGGTGATGTGGGTGGTGATATGTTGAAGTGTTAACCAACGATGTATCTTTCTTTAATTCACCACCTAATGGAGCCTGATGGGTATCTGGTACCTATTGTGGTGCCTGTTGTTGTTTCTTATCTTTCAATATTACTTCAACCACTGAGTCCCCCTCTGATGTAACATTTTCTGCTTCAGCCTCTACCTGTTTTTCTGGTACCTAGTTTGATGTTTGTGTGTGGTTGTCGACCATCAATGGCTCATCATTTGATATGTCAGTTCCTGAAACATTTTCTGCTTCAGCCTCCGTGGACTCTACTTGTTTATTGATGGAAATATCCTATAATGTAATTTTCTTCTTTTTATACCAGAGCTTCAGGAATTTCTTCGGCACATTAATATTGATAGTACCCACGGATTCCATCCAAGGATATCCCAAAACAACATCCATGTTATCCAGATCTTAAGTATAAAAATCACCATGCAATACATACTTATCCATAAAAATCTTCAAATCCTTATAAACTTGAACATCCTCATCATCAACTTGTGTGTTTTCAATGTGTTTTGCTGGAACTTGCAATTTTTTTGCTAAATTAACATTGATAAAATTATGCTGACAACTAGGATTTATAGACACAATGATATTATCCTTCTGAATGAATCCATGAACCTGCAATAATGATATAATAGTATAAAATAACCCCTTACATGTCTCATTCTTATGTTTTCTAGCATGAGACCATTTGTCTAAAAGGACTTTTTCAATTCTTCATCTGACAGTTTGATCCATTGCTTGTTGTCAAATGAGCGCAACCATTTGGACGCCTCATCTTGGAAATTAAGCGGTACCATATCCTTCCAAAATTTCCCATATTCGAACTTTTTTCTCTATATGAATTCTTCAATAGTAGGGCTATCATATTTTCCTGTAAAATATAGCGTCTCCATGAAGGGGGTTTGGGAAAAACTTACTTGGCGAAAATTTTAAATGGCCACAATTCCGTCAATATTGCTCAGAATACCTATTATGACCTATTTTCAGAAATGGAACAACCATTCTGCATCTTCCCATGTGGTAAAAATCCCGATCTAGGCACTGGAATTTTAGATCCGCGCTGCAACTGTCCCGCCGTCACAAAAAAATTCTGAAAAAAAAAAGCGCTGATTTTAAATCAGCAATATCTCCCTCATCCAGACTCCGATTTGACTGATTTTTTTTTTGAACTTGGGTATCTTTTCACAAACAATCCAGATCTGCAATTAGATTCTGTATATTTTGCAACAGAACATACAAATATGCTCTGTAAACTCGCTGCCCTGAAAAATGTCTGCCACCTAACTGTTTTTTAAATCAACAATATCTCCCTCATCCAAACTCTGATTCGGCCTATTTTTTTTTTCAAACTGAGTATTTTTCCACCAAAAACCCAGATATGCACTTAGATTTTACAAATTTTTCCCCAAATCATATAGATCTGATCTGCAAACTCGCCGCCCCAAAAAATGTCTACAACACCACTGATTTTTAAACCAACGATATCTCCTTCATCCAGACTCCGATTCGACCTATTTTTTTTGAACTTGGGTATTTTTTCACAAAAAATCCAGATCTGCAATTAGATTTCACATATTTTTACCAAAACGTACAAATCTGATCTGAAAACTCTCTGCCCCAAAAAATTCCTGCAAAAATAACAAAAAAAATATTCTCCACTTTGCCCAAGAAAGTGCTCTGATACCACTTGTTATAGATCTGATATGAAAATATAAGACAATACAAATATACCCAAGAAATAACAAGATAGAAATAGATAGAAATGTTTCTTTATTGATCAAACCCTTAAGGTAGGGCAACACCATACATTCACTCCTTAAGGAAGGAAAACACTCCACAAGCCATATGCTTGTTCATACAATAATCTTTGACATCTCTCAATGGGGAGTATCTAGCCTCTATATAGGCCTCATACATACAATACCATGTGTCATTACCATGGTTTCGTCAATACCATCTATCTAATACCATGGGCCCATTACATTATTACTAACTACTTGTGGTCCCTCACATGACACAGGTTAACCACCTTATTTATTACTATGGCCCATCCCATTATTACATTATTCCCTTGGGTACCTCCCTTTGTACCCCATATTATGCCCCCTAGGTATACTACAATGAAAGTAGTCAAGGACATCCTTGTGCAAGGAGACAATGAAGGAAAAAGGGCTAGGTGGATAGCAAAGATACAATATGAGTTAGACATAAATCCTACTAATCTCATAAAAGGCCAGGGGTTGGCCAAGATTTTGTCAGAATCTAACTACCAAGCTTTGGGAATAAACATGATAACAAAGGAAGACTGAACAAAAGTTCAGTAGAATGGGATTAAAAAAATAGAGGAGAAAATATGTGCTAAATATGAGGGATCACCCTGGTATAAGAATATCATCCATTATCTCTTATTCCTGATGTTCCCACTAGGGTTGGATAAATCCAAATACAGGACATTGAGACTACAAGCTCAAAAGTATATCATATCCAATGGTCAACTCTACTAGAAAGACCCAATGGGAGTTTTGTTGTCATGTTTGGTAGAAGGCGAAACTCATAAAGTGATTGAGGAATTTCATGGAGGAGATTGTGGAGGTCATTACAGCTGGAAGACCACAACTCACAATATCCTCAAGGCAAGATTCTACTTGCCTACACTGTTTGGAAATGTTCATTTACAAGTCAGGTCATGTCAGAAGTGTCAAGTCTTTTCTAAGAGACAAAAAATTTCTCCTCTTCCCCTGATCCCAATGCATGTGGAATAAACCTTCAAACAGTGGGGAATAGAATTCATAGGAGAGATAAACCCACCTTCAAGTGGCCAACATAAGTGCATATTAATGGCCACGGATTATTTCACCAAGTGGGTAGAGGCCATCATGACCAGAAACGCTACAGACTCAATGGTAATAAAGTTTATGGAGGAAAACCTATTATCGCGTTTTGGTTGCTCTACCAAAATCATCACTAACAATGCTCAAGTATTCAAGTCTGAAAAATTCACTAGATTCTAGCAGAAATTCAATATCATCATCAATAACTCCACTACCTACTATCCTCAAGGAAAAGGTTTAGCTGAGTCCTCAAACAAAACTATGGTGAGAGTGTTGAAGAAGACCATCAACAAAAATTAGAGGAATTGGGACACCCATTTGAAGTTTGCACTTTGGGCTAACCGAGTGACTCCTAAACATTCCACTGGAGAATCACCTTTCAAGCTAGCGTATGGTAAATCTGCAGTATTCCCGATCCAATTAGCAATTCCAGTGGCGAAGTTACTACAAGAAGCTGAGGAGGAGCCAAGTGCTTTGACACGAAGGATAAACCAATTGGTTGAGATTCATGAAAATAGGGAACATGTGGGGGATAAATTGGAAAATTACCAACAGAAGATGAAATCCTTGTTTGACAAAAGGGCCAAGGATCGACCTCTTCAACCAGGAGATTTAGTTCTTTGATGGGACATATGATGGGAAGAAAAAGGTAATGACGGAAAATTTGATTCACTTTGGTTTGGCCCTTTCAAAATTTTAGAAGAAAAAGGAAATAATACATACCTACTCGAAAATCTGGAAGGTGAATCATTGGAGCTGCCAGTAAATGGTCATTTCCTCAAACTCTATTTCCATAGTTAAAGGTACCTATATTTCACTCATTGTAAATACTGGAGTGTACATTGTAATTATCATATGAAATTTCCAATTTTCTGTTTAAAATTTCACTTTCACAAAATTTTCACTTGTTCAAAAAGACTCCATGCCCAAAAAATAGAATTTCACAGACTACAGGTTCTCAACGCATTGTAATCCAATGCCCCGTCCCCAGGTGGAGCCAATGTTTTCACCTTCTACAAAAAGAGTTTCAGTTGTACAAAGAGGGAAAAATAACAGAGACGTTTGGAGCTCGCCTCCAATGCCATAGAAGCACTCAAAACTAAATCACACCCTCTCCATTAGAAAGTGCTCTGAAGCAACTTTACAATGGTATATAGAACTCCCAATATGGACTCCAGAATCAAAAGTTAGAGCAAATTGAAGGTTACCCTTGAAAACTAGAAAACTTGCAATCATCGATCGCCAATATCAGCGAGGTCAAAGGAAACTTGTGATCAACGATCGTCAATATTAGTGAGGTTAGAGGAAACTTGCGATCAACGATCACCAATATCGGTGAGGTCAGAGTAAACTTACGATCAGCGATCGTCGATATCAGCGAGGCCAAAGAAAAATTGCGATCAACGGTCACCGATATTGGTAATCACATATCAGAGGTCCAAGGTACAGTGTATATCGGCGATAGGAGGTCCTATATTGGTGGGCTCACACATCGGAGGTTTGGGGTGAAATAAGCGATCAACGATCACCGATATCACAAATCGGTGATCACGAGGTTTCAAAGTACAGTAAAATAGCAAAAGAATTTCAGCGATTAGTGATCAGTGATCAGGCATATCGGCGGAGTGAAATCAGTGGTCGCAACAGCGTTGGGCATGTCACAAATCTACAATCGGTGGGGTCCTGTACACAATGCAATCAGCAGTTGGTGACCAGGTTGTATTGCATATCGGCGATCAACATTTTCAAAAGTGTCAATCCTAATGGAATTGAGATGTGTGATATACAAATAACGCTTTCAGTGTTAAATCACTGGGAAATTTGTTGTTAGTGTAAAAATCTTGGGAAAGGCTAAAAACAGTTTACAAAGGATTTCAGCAAAAACCAAGGGCAAGCGGGCCTTTTCTCTCTCCTCTAGAAGTCCATGTGGCGGAGTACTATTGGTCCCGATAAATCCACATGGCATATGATGTCATCATGACGTAGCAATACGAAGGACACGTGGCATGTAGATCTTGCATTTTCAAGGGTCCAAATGGGGCATATCTGGGTGACACGTGTCACCACTTAGGAAGCAAAACTTGGCGGAGTGATGGCATCACTAATCAGAGATCGACGTTCATAGGATGAGGCATGTTGTTGCATCAAAGTTAAAACCTTAATTTTGATCTGCCGATAAAGGGTATCTGATACAAGGGTTGGCCCACGGTCACATAAAGAGCTGACCAACCAAGGTCTAAGCACAAAGGATGATCAACGATCGCAGGTTTCTAGAGGATGCACCAAGGATGTTGATAGGAAATCATCGATTTTCCGCCTTTGATATTTGGTCAAGAAATCGGTCATAGCCTTTGGTCATATGATGAAGAAATACTTAAAGGGGTCAAAGAAAAGGGGCTTAAAGAGATCAGTGTTCGCAGTTTTACAAAGTTTGTCCAGTTTAAAGTTCCCAAACAGCCTGAGCTCCAATACAACTGTATAACTATTTCACAGGGCATATATGGCTCCGATAGTGTTCTGTATGATTTCTAGAGGGACAGACGAGTTGGCAGAAGTGTTTAGGATATGTCATGGCCACGATGCGCAACCACTTTCAGGTTCCTGTAAGTGTAGAAGTGAAATTGTTAAGACCAAAAGCGACAGGGAACTGGCCAAGAGAGCATGAGGCATAATGTAGCAGAGGCGTGGTTGGACCAAAGGCCAGCAAAGAGAGTGGCATGGAAATATTTTTACAGGACCATCATTTCAGTTCACTTGTTAATTATGTTTTGTTGATTTTGATTGTATTGTTAATCTGTTTTATTTTCAATAAAATTACCTTTTTGTTGTAATAATTGGAGGCGACAGAGCCTACACGCCAAGACAACTAGTCATGTCAACCGCTAGAAGCTATGGATTGAGATATTTTGTAAATAATTTCCATGTTCTCCCTCTCCTTATAAAAGGGAGGAAGAAACACTTAGAAAAGGTTATGAATCCTAAATATTAACTACATGTTATTTTTGAGATTGTATGACTTCAAGATTTTCATCTTTGAGAATATTAATGAAATGGTGGTGATTCCTACCTTCGAGTACTACAGTTTTTTTTTTTTTTGAATCAGACTACTTCTATTATTGATACAAAAATTTTACAAAGAGGCGGCAACCTCTTGAGGTCTAGCCTGGATATTGGCTATCTCGCATGATGGATTTGAAAGATAGTCCATATAAACTAAAAACAGACCGCCTGAGACTAAACCCGAACTATCATAACAAAACGCATACTGACTGAGGTTCCAAAACTGCTGAACATAAGTAAAACTATTGACTCAAACTGTTGACATAGACAGTAAACCATTAAACAAAGACAAAAAACCACTGAGCATATTCTTTGACCAAACACTATGATTCCAAAAGAAGACGACACCCAGATCAGGTATCATGAGCATAGGAGGGCGATTCTTCCACAATTCGGCAACCATAACTGGAGAGGTTGTCCTCGTCAGAGGAAAGGCCCTTATCATTTGGCCAACACCCATCGTCTAGAGGATTTGAGTGTGCCATAGCAGGCTGAGCTAGGAGAGTAGAATTTTTAGGTACCTGACACTGCTGGCGTTGATTCTGAGATGTGCTTGGTAGATGTTTCGTCTTCTACTTTGAAGTATCACACGGAGTTGCAGCAGCCCCATTTGCGATGCCTTCACTGAGCTGAATCATGAAAGTAGTGATGAAGGAGTGGTTGCTTAGCCTACAGGGGATTTGAAAGCGGGCCGAGTGCTCATGAGAATGATGAGGATTCGAAATTGCAGCCTGTTGTCCCTTGCCACGGCCACGACCACGAACAGGATGACTTTCAGTTGTAGTGTCCTCGGAGGAGGAAGAGGCATGGAGCAGGGGCCGACCATGAATTCCTCCTCTGCGGCAACCCATTCTCTGTCTCAGGATGGTCATTATGCCCAGAGAATGGAGAGAAGAACAGACAACAGTGCTGGGCTGAACAGGGTCAACGAGAAGGGGGAGATTTGATTGGATAATCAGAGAATTAGGAGAGCTGGAGAGCTTACAGGGGAGGAGAACGCTGAAGGGGCAGAGGCATTCCAGTAAAATCTTAACAGAAGGTGCATCACGAGCCTGAATACCTTGGATATCTGAAACCTCCACCGGACAGAGCTCTGCACCTGCGTGGAGGCCGAAAATGCGAGAGGAGGGAACAAATCTGAGTTGGGTATGTGCCATCGATTTAATGCTGGAGAACCTGTGGGGAATGTCAAACCATAATAAATCGGCTTTGAATGAACTCGACGGAGAATTGAATGCCATCTGCAGGTGGAACCAGGTGGCACGAGGCGTACTCCACGCGCCGACTGCTCCCGCCGCCATCTTCTGATCATCTGACCTATGCACCCGCATCCGGGAGGGATAGATCTTGTTGCACCAGCATAGTGCATTCTTGTTTGAGTTGCTCATCATCAGATCTATTGAGAGGCCCAGAGAAGAATGGGAGTTGTTGATCAGACCCCTGGTTAGCCAGTCTATCAGCTACTTTGTTGGCAGGTCTCCAGACATGCTGGAAGGTGACATTGTGAGGAGACCCGAGCCAATCTTCAATTTGCTCTAGTCTTCTTAGGAGACGCCAACTAGAGGCGATTTTTCCAGTAGAGGTGCCTAATTGGATCCGAGAAACCACTTCAATGGGGATCTGTGAGTCCCCTTCTATCACCAGCGGGAAGAAACCTTCAGTTGTAGCTATGCATATACCCTTCCATAATCCTTCCAACTCAGCTGCATTGTTGGTATCTCTACCTATCGAGCCATGATAGATGTGAAGAGTCGAGCCCTCAGCTGTTCTGAAGATGCCTCCATATCCAGCCGGCCCTGGATTACCCTTGGCAGCACCATCAAAATTTAATTTTATTGTCTAGGTGATAGGAGGAGACCAGTGATGGGGGGATTCAGGATGAATGGAGGGAGTAGGGGTGGAATGAGCAGAGAAGGTGAGATTCAGATTCCAATTATCCCAAACTTGGCATTCCTGAGGAGTGGATGGCATGTCCGAGTTATGCCAGAGTTTCAGAGCCAGAGTTTCTTGAATGTTCTGTTTAAGAAGAAGCCAAAGGGAGTCCAGGGGTGATTGGAGATTTTTAAAGATCCTGTTGTTCCGCTCCTTCCATAGGATCCAATAGGCAAAGCCTGGGATGAGGATCCATAGGGAGTTGAGGACCGGGCTCTGGAAGGGTTGCTGAGGCCAATTTCTGATAGTATTAGTAATGTTGCCTACTTGTCTTCCTGATCTTCTGTTGCATAGGGCGATCCTCTCCCAAAGATCAGCAGCTAGCGGACAGGTATCCAAAAGATGCACAATGGTTTCTGGATGGAGGTTACAATTGGGGCATCTGGAAGGCCCAATGAAACCTCGCTTTTGAAGATTATCCCAGGTGAGGACTCGCTGTTTGCTCAAAAGCCATAGAAATATGGAGACTTTTGGCCATATGCTTGGATGCCAGATCCTGTCCCAAAGCTGATCTTTTGCTAGCTGTTCTGGATGATAGAGAATTTGGTATGCCTCCTTGGTGGTGAAAGTTCCTTTTGTTGTGTATCCCCAACGGATTTTGTCCCTTTGATTCGAGAGTTTGATTTTCCTTAGTGCAAGCTCTTGATCAATCTCTTCATAGGTTTCCTCTTGCCAGTTGGCTTGCCATGTATCTGCTGATCTCCATTGTTGATAGCCTTGAAGGGAGTGCTGCTGCCAGAATTGATACACCTGGTTTTGGTCACTGTGTTGCATGGTAGCTTGCCATTTGGGTTTGTGGAAGAGAGCTGCAAGTTTGGGGAGCTGCTGCCAGGAGTCCTCCCAAAATCTTGCTGTGGTACCGGAGTGTATTTCCCAAAAGCTGTGCGCTTGAATGAAACCACTATGTTTTCTAGCAGCATTCCAGATTAACGAGCCTGGGTTGGTGATGCTTATACGAATTAGCTCCTCCAGGGGCCTTCCTGGAGTATACTTGGCATGCTAGATGCGAGCCCAGGGAGAGTGCGGATTGGAAACCCATTTCCACCAGATTCTGGCGCCCATGGTGTTGTTGCTGTGGAGGGGGTCCCTTAGACCAATTCCGCCAGCTGACTTTGGTAAGCAAGCCTCAGTCCATTTGACAAGCACCCATTTTCTATTGAGACCTGTGGAACCCCATAAAAAATTCCTCTGAAGATTGTGGATTTTCTTCAGAACCCATTTGGGAGCTGCCAATGTGGAGAATAAATACAAGGGCATGGCTTGAAGAACTGATTTGATAAGAATGAGCCTGCTGGCGATGTTGAGAGAGCGAAAGGTCTAGGAGGAAAGTCTGGATTCTATCTTGTCAAGGAGAGTTCTCCAGGAGGCATGCTTGTTGGCTGAGATTATTAGGGGAGCACCAAGGTATTTCAAGGGAGGCGTGGCTAGAGGGAATCCAAAGATTCTGGAGATGTTCTTTTGAGTGAGACTGGGTGTATTGAAGAAGAAGAGCTGAGATTTGGTAGCATTGATGGAGGTGCCTGAGGCTTCAGAAAAAAGATTAAGCAGGTCAAGGAGAGTAGAAGCTTCCTGAACAGATGGATGGCCAAAGAGCATGGTGTCATCAACAAACTGTTGGTGCGAGAGGGGGGAAAGTCCATGGAGAGAGATGCCCTTGAGAGAGTGATTAGAAATAGTAGAGTGGAGGAGACAGCTGAGACCTTTTTCCATGAGCACGAAGAGGAACAGAGAAAGAGGGTCACCTTGGCGAATGCCCCTGGAAGGTCATAAAGGCAAGGAGGGGGAGCCATTCAAAAGGATGGAATAACTGGGGGAGGTGATCAGATTCATGAGCCAATGCGTCCAGGTAGCGTTGAAGCCAAAAGCTAAAAGCATTTGATTAATGTAGGCCTAGCTAAGTTTATCGAAGGCTTTGGAAAGATCTAACTTGAGAATCATACTTGGCTTTTTTAGCACCTTGAGCGAGTGAATTACTTCATGGGAAAGAATGATGCCATCTAGTATCTGGTGCCCTTCAACATACCCTGTCTTCTCAGGAGAGATGAGAAGAGGGAGGAGAGGTTTGAGCCTGTTTGCCAATATTTTGGAGATAAGTTTGTAGATTACGTTACAGAGAGAGATGGGCCTGAATTTATCAGGTGTACTGGAATCTTCCACCTTAGGCACAAGCGCTATGAAAGTGGAGTTGAGAGAGGGGAGGATCCAGTGCATCACTCTTGCTTCTTCCACAAGTTCCCATACCTCTGTTTTGATGTGCTCCCAAAAAGCGTGGAAAAAATTTGTTGTAAAGCAATTTGGTCCTGGCGCTTTGCCGTCTTTTAATTGAGATAGTGCCTCCTCCATTTCCTACATTGATATTGGTTGGAGCAGCGTTTGGTTGTGGTCCTCCGTGATGATCTTGGGTATGTGCTACGTGATGGCTTGTATTGCCTGTGTTCTACTCCCTGGGGGTTCTTTCAAAATGTCCTGAAAGTGCTCTTTGAATGCTTGTTCTATTTCTTCATGCTTTTCCAGACGTTCTCCGTGTTTGTTATTGATAAATGCAATGTGGTTATGCATTCTCCTTTGAATTGTGGTTCTATGAAAGAATTTGGTGTTTTTCTCTCCATCCTTGAGCCATCTGACCCTTGACTTTTGGCGCCATAGTGTTTCTTCTTGCTTCCTTCGAGTTTCAATCTTGGTAAGGAGGACTTCTCCTGTTGCACATAATCTTCAGTTCTTCCCTCATAGATGATGTGCTGTTGCAGGGTGTTCATTTGCTCCTCCAACATCTTTTGATGATCAAAAATATTTCCAAACTGGGTATGATTCCAGGATTTGATCACTTGTTTGAGAAATTTTAGCTTTTACTGGAACTGGTACATTTTGGCTCCTTCTGGGGGATTGTAAGATTTCCAGGCATCAATTACCACATCTTTGAAGTTAGGATGTGAAAACCAAAATTATTCGAAGCGAAAGGGTCTATTTCTCCTGACACCTGGATGCAGCCACTGTAACATTATGGGCCAGTGGTCGGAGCCTGCTTGAGGCAAGGAGGCATGAAAGTCTCCCCCCATGTGAATGGCATTATCCGTCATGAGAAATCAATCCAATCTGGAAGCGATTTGCTATGAACCTCTTCTTTTATTGGGCCATGTGAAAGTGCCATTGGATGTCTGAAGATCCATCAATTGATTTCGGTGAATGAAGTCTTTGAGGCTATAGCTGTCTTCATCCAACCTCTAACGTCCTCCTATCTTTTCCTCCAGAGAGGTAATGATGTTAAAGTCACCCCCACATATCCAGAAGGGAAAGCATCTGTTTGCGTTGAGTTCCGAAAGAGTTTCAAGTAGATCCATTTTTCTCTGAAGATCTTGTGGAAAATACACATTGGATAGATGACCATGGCTTTTGGTACCAATAAGGTGGAAGGTGGATTGTATGAAGAAATGGGAGGCATGAAATTCTTGAAGGTAGAGTTCTTGAAGATTCCATATAATTGCGAGCCCTCCAGAAGCACCAGAGGCGTCCACTGAGACTGACCTGCACCCTGGCCATGCTTTATTTAGTATTTTTTCTAGAACTGTACTGCTATGTTTTGTTTCTTGAAGGAAAATTATAGATGGTCTATCCTGCTGAATCATTTTTTTGATCATCCTGTGTTTTGCAGGGCTATTGAGCCCTCACGCATTCCATGAGACGAGCTTCATGGGGAACAGTGGGGAAGAGTTTTGTAGAACTTGGTCAGCTTGGGGAATCTACAGGAGTCCACCAGTGTTTCTCCGAGAATAATAGTCCGCTGCAAATCTATTTTTCGCCCACGTTTCTTTGTCTCCTTCAAGATTTTCCTTCCATCCCAAGGACTGCCTGCTTGAATGCCTAAATATTTGTTATGTTGAGCTTTGGTTAACACTTCTTTTAATCTTTCTATCTCCCAAGTATGTATTTTACTATATTCCTTCTATCTACATGCTGCTTCCAGCTTCAGTATGTCCAGACCTGCCAGGTCCACACTCTCTGGTTCCTCCTCCATATGGATTGGTGTACTTTGATCTGCCTCTTTTGAAGGTTGTGGCATGCTCAATGCCAAAGCTATGTCTAACTCCATGTTGGATGAAGGTGGAGCTGAGTCTTTGTCTGGAGAAGCATTGGATGTGGAGGCAGGGGCAATGGTGGATTTGGAGGACTGAGGTATATCTGAAGATTTGGGCGAATGAGATGGCGATGAGGGAGAAGGATCTGAGAGGGGAAGCGAGGGGTTGTCATCTATGTTATCCATTGTGTTCAGGATATCAAAATTGTTTCTGGTTAAAGATTTCTTAAGATTCTCAGGATTCATTGGGGTTTTCTTAGCATGCCTTCTTATATTTGGTACTTTTGTGAAACCCTCAGCATCTTTGCTTGCTTCCATAATAGAAGTTTTGGACTGCAGATTCAGAGGACAGTCCCTGAAGAGATGGCCATGTTCATGGCACTTCCTGCAACGAAATGGAATATGCTCGTAATCTATGGTTTGAACCCAGTCATAGTCATCATGAAATAAGCTTACCGAGTCAGTCAGAGCTTTGGCTAGATGCATGTGGACACAGATCCTGGCGTATGAGGTGTACTTCCGACTTTTTCTTTCCTCTGCGACTTTGATGAAGACCCCCAGGCTATTACCTATGTTCTTCAGGATTTCCTCCTTCCAGTATTCCAATGGGAGAGAGTACATTCTGATCCATACTAGAGCCCAATTAAAGTCTTCTTTGTCTAGATTGAACCTCTCAACCCAATCACGCAGGTACACGCTAGCAGCATTGAAGAAGTACGGGCCACCCTCGAAGATGCACATTTTTTCCTCCAGACAGTTGAAGGTAGCGGTGAAGAAGCCCTTTGGTCCAAGGTGCAAGGTAACTTGACCTTTTGGCTTACATTTGGAGGTGATCCAGCCTTGCAGTGCTTTTTCAGTAGGCCAGAAACCTAGAAACTTGCCTATGAGGGCGTGATCCCTCATGTATTGAATCTCATTGTTGATGAGCTGACTGGGGAGATCTATTTTGATTCTTTCTGCCATTTTAGGGATGCATGTTGTAGAGGATGCTTTGGGTCTTGTCGCGAAGTTGTTCTGGTCAGAACCTTTATCATTAGCTGTCGATGGGTTGGTTACGCAGTCGCCTTCAGCATTGGTACCTGGATCAGTGTCTTGCTCTGTCAAAGGATCAGAACTGGGTCTGTCATTTTGCTTTGCACTGTTGGACTTGTCAGGATTTGGATTGGGGGGGGGGAGAGGGGGATGAGCCCACCCCTACGGAGTGCGGCTTCATGGTGGCTTCAGTGGGAGCGACAATGTCTGTGAATCGAGGGCAGCTTGGGGAGAGGCCAAGCGGTGCAAACCCTAGTAGTGCCTATCCGCCATGAACCATTCTCTCAGCGACCTAGGATTTCATCGCGTCCTAGTTAAACGATTCATGGGAGGATGACCGTTTCAAGAATAAAATTAATAAATAAGAAGAGATCCATTTCTACTGAGTACTACAATATGTTACTTCTCTATTTAAAATCCATTATGTTCATGTTTCCTCTCTGATTTCATGTAATAGTAGCTGCTAGAAATGTTTCATATGTTCTTACAGATTCATTTGTATTGACTCGTTAATGCACATGCTTGTATGGATCTCTGAGATTATATCTTTAAAATTTCACTCCATGAATCATCGCACCCAATCCTCTTTCATCCATTATGTCTATCTTTAACTTAGATAAGTGTAGAATTCTTGATGTTTCAAGCTCTATATGATGAGTTATTCTATCTCCTTCTCTTCTTTCATCGCTCTGCCAAAGATGATTAAACTATAGGTCCTCGAACTACTCGGCCTCCACTATTTTATACATATATTTATGTGAGTTGTATATGTGAAAGAGTACCATAAATACACGGCTTATGTCCTTGGATGAATGAACCAACCCATGATTTTATTATATATATATATATATATATATATAGATAGTTACAAAAAGATATGTGATGTCTCCAGTTTCCTGAGAATCATATGAGACACACAAAAATCTAGATGTTCCAGGCACTAGTCTTGTAAGAAATCTGAGGTTGTCTCTAGAAGCGACAACACAGTGTTTTATCCATGCTTGTCCCAGCATGTTGTTGACCACACTACTTTCACTTTGTTGATGTATCCCTCGGTATAACATGTCCATAACATAATAATAGGCATAATACAAGCATACAATATAGATTCATATTCACGTGATACTGACCTCGTATGTTTTTCATGACTACTCTTCCCACTTGATTCCTCGTAGACCAGGAACCTCTTTATGTCATTTTCTTGTGTAAGCAATCGTTCATCCACAATAATGATTCCTGATGACCCTGTCAGACAGTGACATAGATACATGTACACATACATACATCCTAAAATAATAATGATCTTGTCAGTCAACGTCATACATACACACATATGTACATATAAACATTAGCATAAAATGATCATGATTCATGATCACCTTGTCATACATGACATACATACACCCCTACATGTATACATATAAAACATCAACATAATCATGATCACAACAAAATTTCCAGATATTATAAGGTCAAGGTTAAGATAACTTCTTTTATACATGCAACACATGTGCAATATTGAGAACAACAGTCCCAACATAGCCAAGGCATCTAACACCTCAGATCCATTTACTTTAACTTATCTTGATTACCTTTACCATGATTGTTTTTTAATCTTCCATTTACCACAATGGACCCAACCAGTCCAACCGACTGTCATAGTCTTACTTTCCATTGCACTTACTCATACACTAAGCTTCACTAGTGTCTTACATTACCTGTTAGGTACCACACATCTCTCCCCGAGCTCCATCAATTTTTCCTCTTTCCCAACTAATTCCCCAGATTGTGAACAAATAGACATCATAATCAAAAAACCAACCACCAAATATACGATGTAAGAAAACTCATACTTTAATGTATATCGGGGGAGGCTATCTTGTCTACATAATAAAGCTAGGTCAACATGATAAAACTTCACAACATATCAACTCAAACATAAATCATGATATTCGTAAAAGTAACTAACTAACATTTTCACATCATAAGCTCATAAGCATTTGTCATTCATGTATAACAATCACATATGTACGATCAATCTAGATTAGTACAACACCATATCACAAATATGTCGGCTCATACTTGAATATCGCAACCATGACCATTTGCATAGGTCAAACGAGGTTAACACACTACATATAACATCAAGATCTTCAATGCAATGAACATATCCATCACGCATATGACCAATCCAAATTACAACATCAATGTCTCAATGAAATAACCCTAATCATCAAGTTAATAGCAAATAACAACAATAAGTTATATATCATTCTCATCAACAACACAAAACCTAATCGTCAAGCTAACTTTCATATAGCAACAACAAGTTAACCTATAACATGCTCATGAACAACATATCAAATAACATAATCATCAAGTCATATAACCTAACCAACAATAACAATGCTTACAACCACATGCCACTATCATTCTTGACTATCCAACTCATGTGCATATGACTATGCTAATCAACTATCATCTATCAGGTATGTAACGATAACATCAAAAGACATGTACATAACATAATGTATATAACCCTAATGAATATAAAAATCCTTAACCTACATAACTGCATGCTCAGCATACAAACCTGTATGACGACATGCTCTCGCCTTGAGGTCCAGTGTTGCACTCCAGTTTGATGATCTACATCTCCTACTTTACGTCATTCAACACATTAGCATCATAACATACCAATAGTACCATGATGACGTAAATTGCATAGAATGACTTCACAAGGCATGTTTGACCTACTATTTGAACTATAACCAAGACCATACATGCATAACAACTGTATATAGACATATAACAAATTATTACCAAACCATACACACATCATTCTAGCTAGAGTCCAATCATCAATGCGTGACCATATCAAATACAAAAACCATGACCTCATGCATGACAACAACCATTACTCCTTTTTACATATTTCCACATGCAACCAACAATGTGCATAAGCAATGCCAAATCAACCACACATACGCATAGACACATGTAGTCGAACATAAGCAATCAATTCTTGTAATAAACCTACAATACTGATACATGTAATCCAAAATATTCAAGAATGTAACCTAACATACAAGGACGTAAGCATGTGACATAAAATAAACATATAAGTGACACATAACCATGCTACAACCATACTCAAGAATCAAGAAATGAAACAAGTACATGGTATGCAAGTATAAGAGACACACATGCAACTAACATGCATGCATGACCAACATATTCAACCCATCCAGTCTGATAGTTGAACCATGCTCTGATACCACTCTGTAGCACCCTCCTACCACATCCACCCAAGTAACTATGCCAACCAGGGTAAACATGAGGCGAGATGCTACTATGATTAGATTCGACCTCCAATGCGACCTTAGGGAAGTGGAATCGACAAAACATCACACACAATCATCCAACATCATCAAAAGAACCCTCAGGAGATAAGTCATCCACTCAAACAGCATGTCCCTGGGTCCCATTGTTGTTCTAGACCTCTGAGGCCATATTCGCTCTCATGCTACAAGGGAGTGACCAGAGACCTAAAGTCACTCTCATAGGCTTTCATGCCAGTAACTGTGGACCAAACTTGCTATTTTTTTGCTAGCGATCCCAATATTTAAGCCACTTTCTGAGAATGGAATGAAAGCTTGAAATCAAGAAAGGTACAGAGAAACAATGAAGCAAAACCAATAAACTCAACAAGACCTTAACCACACCCCTACTAGCCATGACATGCATTTCATCAAACGTATCATCGACATGTAACCTACAAGTGTAAACAATAGAATTAAGTGTAGGGATCTAATACTTATCAGAGAATCTCTATAAACCATTGTTCCCTCATGTCATTTTTTGTATATTCATCTATTAGGTCATAGACACATTATCCATTCATATACAAGTAAAAACATGATGAGAGCCATATATAAATGTTGTCATGAAATGGCATATAACAATCATAATAGGAGCAAAAATAAAATAAATATATCAACCATCACAATCCATATATACATCAGCACATTTACACATGAAAATCAAGGAAATGAATCTCTCATTAATGAATACAATGAACCAACCGGAGATAGGACTAACATGTTCCACCCGACCATAGATTGGCTTAGCCAAGTCTCTCTTCATCCAATCACCCCTGTGCCATATTCCAAGCATGAATATAGGACTCATAAAACACATCAAAAACACCAATCAATGTGGATGCCACCAGAGTTCTCCACCTACATTGTGAGGAATTTGAGTACCTCCTAGTTGTGGAGCTGTAACAAGGGTCTCTTTCACCTCTAATTATCCCACATTAACAAGTCAATCCGGGAACGTTTTGTTATTGCAAAGAGTATCTCAATCCGAGGCTATTCGTCAGAGTAATGCTTAGTAGTACAGCGTTCAGAAAATACAAGAGTAAACAGATGCTAAACTATGACTAAATTACTTCAAAAGGATAAAATCACACAAGACAGCTTATCAGTCAAGGGTGCGGAAACGATAACCCATCCCTCTAGAAACTGATGGAAAGGAAATTAGAGCATGGACCATAGGTCTGGGAGCTAGGCAGCGACTGCTGAGGCTCACTACAGCCTTAGACCTTCTCTCACACCAAAGCAGCAAATGCAAGTAAATGGAACGGCAGAAAGTAAAATGGAACAGCAAATAGGAAATGGAACAGCAAGTCTAAAATGGAACAGCAGTAAATGGAACAACAATCAAATGAACTAAGTCTCGCGAGTCAGAACCAAACTTGCTCTATTGAACCAAACTCACACTCTGCGATAAAATAACAATCTTCTCTCTTAAGGCAAATTGGATGGAATGTACTTTATGGAACAACACTCATTGATGAATTATGGAACAACAGGAATCAATCATATATACACGCAACACGCTAGTATAGTAATCTGACGATTAAGGAGAATACGACTATGTTTCCAAATAGAATAACATTACTTTCGGATTCCAATAATTGGGATTTCAAATGAATCCAATAACAGTAATATTCAGTACAAACGCTCTGTAACAAAAATAGCTGGTTTAGACTAATAACATGCAATCAACTCTGAAAAGATTCAATCATGCAATGCAGAGTCACTACATGGATTTCCTGAAAGAACCATTAATGAATTAATCGTAGCAGAGCATGGAACAGCACATGAAAAGCATATCAGATTACTGAGCAATAAAGATAAGCAAACCACGCAGAAATCAAGTTATAATGATACAAAAGCAAGTGTCCTTCGGAGTCGGGCCCTTAGCTTCCAATGGTACACCGCCTTAGATTACTCCAGACGCAAAGATGAAATAAACACCAAGTCTTTTATATTAACGCATTGACAAACGTACAGTAAACCAGGTCTCAGTGAGACTCGATGATCAAAGTTTAGTCTGAAACTGAGAGTTACAAAAAAAGTCCCTTTGCTTAACGATGCTGTTCCTTTTTATAAAAGTAACGACGGAGATATCTAGGTAACAAAATAAGTAAAACAGCTTTGATCCTGAGGGATTCGCCAAGCTGTTAATCCTTTACTTTTCTACGCCTTTTCCGCCGAATTGGTATCCCTTCTTCCTTTCCTGGGTCGTTTTGCTTCGATCTGCTCGATCTCGTTTGCATCTGGTTCCCTTCTAGAGGGACAGCAGTTATTCCTCCTTTGTCTTTCCCTTTTGAACGGCAGCTCTTCGTTTCCACCTTTCCCTGCATAGAAAAATGACAATTATCAGTGATTAAGCTTTCCATGTTAATTCTCACACGTTTTATTAGAATTCTTTATTTCCTTGAGTTCATGATGCAGAAAAGGTTACAAATGTTACTAAAAAGCCACTAAATTGTTTGTCAAAAACATACCTTTCAAGTGCTCCACACTAGTCTTTGTGGCTTTTCCATGCATCCGAAGTCCAATCCAGGGATCACTAGGCCCTACACCAAGACATACTCTCTAGGATTTACCATTAATTCCATCCCGAAATCACTAGGCCCAATGGAGAGAAAATCAACCTCTTGGATTTACATTGTATCCCACCATTAACAGGCAAGGATTCCTAGGCCCACCGAGGTACACAATATGGCTTTACCGCAACCCATAGTCTAGTTTAGGGGTTACTAGGTCAGTGGCTTCATGCATCCTCAGTCCAGTTCAGGGACCACTACACCATGTATTTTTCAATTCGGAGATCCACCCCACTCAACTTCAAATCCAATCCACCCATCCCACATAAAATGAATGAGAGAACCCATCTCATCAAGGCTATAAGAAAATGGCAAGGCAAGGCTAAAAATACTGTCACACCTGGAAAAACCCATGCCATGGTAGAAAAGAAAAACATGCAATCCCATGCATGCCAAATTTAGCAAGAAAAATACACATGCAAGTTGATACCTACAATGAAGCCTATTGTAGCTACTTGATCCTGCCTTACCCTGCTTGATCTTTGCTTCATCTTGCCTTCTTTGCCTTTCTTGCTCCAATGTCAAAGTGCTCCAAGAAAACTTTGTCTCCAAGAGTATTAGAGAGAGACAGAGAGAGGATAATGAAAGAGCTCCAAAGCTAAACTGGCCAAGTCCTACCCACTAATCCTAAGAAGCTTTTTTATTAATGAGGCCTCTATTTTCTTCATTTTCCATTATTTTCCTTCAATTTCCTCCTCAAATGCAACCTGTGACCTTTCACCTTCCTTTTCTCCTAATTTCCATTATTTTTGTAAGTATATGTGCCGAGATACCTTTTTGCCTCTTTCATTCCATAGCCATTGCCTTTGCCAATTTCCTTAGAACAACCAAGTGAACACCCGCTAGGATGTCATGCCCACCATTCATCTTGGAATACGTGTCCTATTCATCTGTGGTTATTGTTTTTAACTTTTATTACATGAAATTTTCATCAGGGCTGTTACACTGCTGCCCTTTTGAGATACCACCAAGACCTTGTTCCTTGTAACAACAACTAAACCTTGTCAAACACTTGTGACCTTCCTCTCGTTTAGCACCAAACATAAGAAACCCTTGTCATGTGTTTCCCTTCTAGTCATTGTAATGTATCCATCTGAAACTCATAAAGATATCCCAACTTCTATCCATTGATATAAGCCCTTTCGTCTCTTCCTCGTTGTCCCTTCCTTATCTATATTCCTCTCATAACTTGACATCTGAACTTGTCACTTCTTCACTGTTATTGTGATCTAAATCTTAGAGGGATCTGATTTCCCTTTCGTCTCACTGAATTGTGGCCTTCACCAAACTATAGCCTTCACTGAGATGGTTATCCAAATCAAAGGTATTCTGAATGTGTCTTCTATCACAGTCATCCGAAAAACTCAGAGAAAGTTGTCCAAACTTATATGTTTGGGAATATGCCGAGATGCCTATTTATAGTGGTATGTCTGTCATATTAAGCCAACATAAATGTATGAATAGTTGTGTCTTCATAATGAGAATTCAACACGAGTTTGTTACTTTATCTTGAAGGTGACATGAAGAGAGGACTTTGTGCTTGTCGTTGAAGAGCTATATAGACTCATATACATTTGACACATGCCCAGGAAGGGCTATTCATACATGACATTGAATCTTTGAATTTAATGAAAAATCATAGGGCTCTCAATGGGAGCCATCTAAACAAAATATCTTGCTCATGAAACCCATGAAGCAAGCATCACAAAAATAAATTTATTTTATTCTTTTCATAATTTACAAAATTCACAATTACATGTCATTATGAAGACCGACCCTACTTACATTTTTCAACACATTCAACAAGAAATGTACCACAAAATGCAAAATATGGCCGGTACAAACACATTTAGCACTTGGGAAATGCCAATACATGAGCTCTACCCCATCTTCATGGCCATCACCTTGGTTCCTACATGCCATAGATGAGCCTTCTTTATCATTTAGGAAACCGTGATTGTCCCAACCCCTAGTGGAAAATGAACCTCCCTACCTTAAAATGGGTATCCACTACTATATCTCACACAACATGCTCTTACCTCTTGAACCCCAAGCAGTTAATTAAAGAAAAATCACAAAAAGGAAAAATGCATATAAAGAAGCGTGGAAAAATCAAGGCAAGGGCACCTCATGTACAATGATTTCTCCCTCCTATACATTATATACCCAAGTGTGTGCTTCCCTTTTACTAGCTATCCTTGTAACCCAGCATGTGGCTCAAGGCTACCCCTTTCACTCCCCACTCCATTCATCCCTTTACCACATGTCACCACCTTTTAAAGGATGTACCTTGGACATATTGTCCCCTTTAGAAGTAGAAACCACCTAATGGGATACTTGGTTAACCCCATTTGGAACTTGGATACATTAACACCTGTAAGTACAACTTTGATGTTGTTTTCTTTTACTTTTTCACATACATTGATCATGGGATTTTCGTTATTTTAGGGCTAATTGTTGCATGGATTTACTCCTTCATTGTGGAATTATGTTTCTATATACCATATCTATATGTATGGTCCATGTTTGTTGAATGAATTGTCCTAGAGATCAAAGTTATCTTGATAAGCCATCTTCATCTACAACAAAAGTATAAATGCTTTAAGGTCACTGTCTTTTTTTGCCTTAACATTGGGTGAAGTTTCCCTTAGAGCCTCCTTGATCTAGAAGTGAGATCCTTCTTCATAATTCTTCCTGAGTCCATATCCTTAAGAGGAATTAGGCACTGTTACACCATAACATGATCACCTTAAACCTTTTTATTTACCCTTTTCCATATTTTCTAAGTCTATCCATGTTGGGCCACCTAGGGCATTACTTTCCAAAAAAAGTACATAGAAAAAGTTTGATCTCCTAACATCTACTGCATTGGTGTGTCCTCAAGGTCTCCTCCAAATTTGAAGAAATTCCGACAGTGGGATTGTGATATATCCCAAGCCATGTCTCTGAGATCAAACATTGACCTGGTGTTCCCCGGGCTAGTACCTCATAGGATCAATTTGACACCTTTAAGTGGAAATTATTGTTTTGATCCTCTCCCTTTCCTTGTTTGGGTTAAGATCATCATTGGTTTCTAAACTCCCTCCCCTTAACCTAGGCTGGGTCCACTTAGTCTTGTGTGGTCCCATACCTTTGAAAAGTTAATTCTTCAAGAAACACTTGGGAAGCCAAGTTCAATAACGATTTTAGGGATTGGGAAACTCCTTTACAAGACATATTCCTTAAACCTAGCCCTCAAATCCTCACGTCCTTCTTCTGGAAATTTGCGTAACTTGCTTGAAGAGCAAGAAAGTTCCATTATTAACCTCCTTCTAGGAAAAGGATCATCAAAGTCACTTCAAATCCATTTTTTAATTCATCCTTCATGAGTGACTTTCCATATATCGAGTCTACTCCCATCGGTGAAAGTCTGTAAAGAGTAGGGAGTCTTAGCCGAGGTGACAGTGGGATAAGTCTCCATTGTTTCCCTTGTTCTAATAGTTGTCCCTCTAGGAGTCCCTTTTAGGCCCCCTACTAGTTTGAACGGTAACATTTTGGCGTCATTGTTGGGAACACGAAACATGTGTTTTTTTCCTATACAACATATTGACATATCATTATTGACGATTCCATTGTAAGAACGAAGCCCTAGTTCTTCATTGATCTCTAAAGTCAATGCTTGTAGGTTGAAGCAAGCATTTTTCAAGGAAATTTCATTGACCCGGGCGACTCCCATGATTAAGGACCCAACAACATGTTGACCACATATATTCCTGCCATAAAAGTGATGGTTATCTCGTAGTGTCCCTCATCAGAATGCATGATGAATATGAAAATGTTCAATGGGGATCCACATTTTGCATCCAATCACATTGTAAGGTTCATAAGGTATATTTCAAAGAAAAATATAACTCAAACTTGTGACCAAATGGAATTATGTGTCCTATCCATTGCCCCAAATATTGATTGGCTTGATTCATGTGAATCTAAGAAAATTATTTCTCTCCCAATGTTGACTATGCACTTCTTATTACATGAAGGATCATTTTCCAATATCATGAATATATATGCCAAATGTTAGACATGGCCCTTTGAGAGGAGGAAGTTATTGAATATGGTTTTATGCTTGAGGAAGAGTGTCTCATTGATGCATACTTTAAGGATGGTGCCAAAGAAGAGCCCCATGTATTGGAAAGCATGTCCTCTAAGGATAATGAGGAAGATCTCAATCTCGAGAGCCTTTAGACATTGCAAGAATGGATGATGGAATATGAAAAAGTCTTGCAGGGAACTGATAGCCACATATAACTCCCAAGAGATTTTCTCCTACTATTGTCAGCAATCAGAAAGGCTTCGTAACACGAAGAGTGAATATAAAGGAAGTACGACCGATGACCTTCATTAGAGGAATTTTGAGGTCTAAAATTGGCCTCGTAAGGAAATTATAAAATAATAGTGGAAATAATAAAATAATATTAGATTACATCATCAAATTTTAGAGGGGAAAAAGAAAAAAACTACTTATTCAACTCATGTTTTCAACTTATCTCCCTATGGGTTTACTCAAATTTCAAGTGGGAATACTCGTTGGATGCAGAATTTGATTCCTCATGCAAGGAGTATCCATGTTCCAAACTTTTGATGGACCCTTATACACGAAAAATGAGAAATACATGGAAAACGTGATTGTAATCATAGTGTTTCACGTATTTTTCATTTTTGGTGTAGTCAATTCCATCGAAAGTATGCAACATGGGTACTCCTTGGATGAGGAATTAAATTTTACATCCAACAAGTACTCCTGCTCGAAATTTCAGTAAAATCTTGGGGAGATAAGTTGAAAATACAAGTTGACAAAGTAGTTTTATTATTTTATTATATTTTAATATTTTTACCTTTTTACCCCAAAAATGGTGAATCATCCCCCATGGTGTACATCATCATCTTGAATCCTATTGGTTCTTATAAAGTTTATTTTGGCTGTGCATTTTTCTTAGGAGGCTCATTTTAAACCTCAAAAGTTCTCTAGTGCTTCTTGAGGCATTTGATCAAAATCATATAGTAAATACCTTGGAGGTCATTCTTCGTGAACAGGTGAAGGAAGAAAAGTCTTCCCTGTCTAAAGAAGAGAATGAATGGCATCTTAACCAACACCAAATATATAGCGAAGAATTGGAGGATTCTGAGGAAGATCATGATAGTCAAATAAACGAATAATCTAGGAGTATTTTTGGGATAATGATTGGGGAATTGGGTATGATTATAGAAATGAAGACCCCATGTTTTCTCAATTCCATAAGAATGAGTTCAGGGAAGAAGAAAATGCTCTGCCCCTTCTGAATAACAATGTTGGTCCTTATAAATTTGTTCCTAGTGGTTGGAAAGGTATCTTGTTTATGTTCCAGGATGATTCAATCAAAGAAGAGACTTCCAAGATTGTGGGAAATTTTAATGATTCTAATATAGAATAAATTGAGGAAGATTCCTCCCTAGGAAATGACACTGATAAAGGATTTTTCTTCATGTTTGAGTGTTCCTCCCCTGTCCTGGAAATAGATGTTTGTGATGATGTTCATTCTAGTCTTGATGAAAAGTTGCTTTCCCCTACCAAGAACCAGGAATCATGGTTTTTCCCCAGATACAATGATGATTCCACTTCTTGTTTTCCCAATGATCAAAATAACATCATCTTAAACATGTATGAGTCTTTTACTCCTTTTTACCCTAAGGATGATAGGCCCGAGATAGTTCTTCATCAAAGATTCTTATACTTGGTCATTGACATTTCCATCTCCTCGTTGGAGGATCAAATCAAATCCTCTCGGTTGGCGTCTTTTCCTTCTTCGAGGGTTCATTTCTATGGCATATGGGTCTCTTTTTTTCACACCTCCCTCCCTCACAACCCCTCATATCATTATTCCCATTTGTATTGATCAATTGACATGTTGGATGCATTGGGTCTATGATTATACCTAGCACTTGACAGTGTATGTTATGCATGTTAGAGTAGGATGCATCACATGTTGATTTTGCATTAGAACTAACCTCATATGATATTTCTCATGGCAGATGATCAAGAGCTCAAAATTTGTTAAAAATTCGAAGTGTCAGAATTTTGATAAGTTTAGCTTCATATTGAATAGCTTGTCATTCTGAATCCGACAGTGCAAATGGGACTCAAATCCGAATTTGTATGCAGAAGTTAGAGCCATTCAAAGTTCAGGTTTCACTTGCTCACATGATAAGATTGGATGACATGGAAAAGGTCCCAACGAATGGGGAAGCGCCAAGTGGTAGGTTGCCATTGGCCCCCGCATATCACATATTGGAGCAAAATTTAGGTTGGTGTTAAAGAATTGGCCCCTGATAAAGTTTAGGTGTGATGCGATAAATCCCCAGAGTTGCGATGTGATTTCGTATATCGCATATCGGATGTGGACGAGTACTGAAGAATCAGTGATAGGTCCCTATAATACTAGTGATTACCAAATTAATATTGTAGTTGTATCCCTTATTAATATTGTTGTGCCCTTATTGTCCCCATATTTTTATTATTGTGCCCCAATGAATCCCTCTATTGTTATTTTTGTGGCTTTATATTATTATTGTTAGGTCGGCTGGGTTATATTGTGACTCCTTAGACTCTTATATATAGAAAGGAGGTTTTGTCATTTGAATCATCCAAGAATTGCTCATTTATGTAATGTAAAGGAGGTTGCCCCCTCGAAGAGGCTGAATTCTAAGGCGTTGATCTATCTTTTCTATCTTTTTCTTGAGCTGGTTTCATAACATTTGGTATCAGAGCTTTGGATTCTAGGGTTTCACTGCTCCAAACAAGTCATCGTGGAATTTTTGCTATAACTTTTTTTCTGCAACGTTTCAAAAGCTAAAAAAAAAAGGCATTTGAGAAGAAATAGCGTTGAATCTCGAGTCCGAATTTTAGATCTTTTCGCGCTATATTTGTGGAGATATGATCTGAGGAAGTTGGTATTTTTTGCAGACTCCTGAATTACATTCCAAACAGGTCACCTGGGGAAAATCATCATAAATTTCTTTCTGAGCATTGGATTGAAATTTAGAAAGAAGGTACAGAAAGAGGACGGACTGTAGTTTCTTGTATATATTTTTTAGAGCCAAAAGTTGAAACAGTGACTCGTGGCACGTCGTACAAGTTCGCTCTACTGAACTAGTCTATAATTAGGTCACTGTGGGAGATTGTGCATAAATATTTCTTGGAGAATCCAATTTGGATCAGACTGGTGGCATTGGAAAGAGGACACAGAGGGCTACTACAGATCACAATTTTAGAACTGGATGATCCGAAATTACAGAGATACATCAGATTCAATATCAGGCTCCTACAAAGTGAAAAAAGGTGTGTAGTTTTTTTTTAATTTTTGCATAAGCTTGGTTTGAAAAATTAGTTTGAAGGAATTCAAAGGGCATAGTAAAGCATTATTATCGGTAATTAATGCCCCGAGGAAATAAAATTCAAACACCTAGTAGGCAACCTGAAAGCTCTAGCATGACTCATGAAGAAGAGGAAGAAATGCAACATGATATATCAAAATTACGAGACCAAGTGCAACAAGTGTCACTTGCACAAAAAGGAACAGAATCTAAGATGGATGGTTTAAAAAAAGATGTAGAAGCTAAGATGGATGGTTTAAAGAAAGGCGTAGAAGCTAAGATGGATTGTTTAAAGAAAGGCGTATAAGCTAAGATGAATGACGTGGAAGCTAAGATGGACGATTTGAAGATAGATTTGAAGACAGACATGGAAGAATTGAAGATAAATATGAATAAGTTGCTACAAGAAATGGTCACTAATGGTGAAAGGGTAGTAAAGGAAACTTATGATGAGAACAAAAGAAATGTTAATCATGATTCCATAGACTCTAATGTTGGATCGAAGACCCACCATATTCCAAAAATCGATATGAGGAATTTTGATGGAAAGGATCCTGCAACATGGATATTACAGATGGAGCAATTTTTCGATCTCAATAATGTGCAAAACACACAAAAGGTACGTATTGCAACTTTATATTTGGAACCAAATCAGTTTGTATGGTATCAATGGCTTTGCTCTCGTAAACAAATTATCACTTGGGCAATTTTTACGGAAGAATTGACAGCACATTATGAGGATACAAAAAGCAACACTTTTTTTAGCCAATTGATAAGTCTCAAACAAAAGGGTTCAATAATGGAGCACATTGAGGAGTTCCAAAAATTGAACATAAGGGTAAAAAATATTCCAGAGGAGCATAGGATTGATGTGTTCATAGGGACTTTAAAGGATAATATCCAACATGATGTTCGCCTTTGGGAACCTGATTCATTAGAGAAGGCATTCAGGTTAGCAAGAAAAATGGAAAGCAAAATTATGGCAACCAGGAAGCATACCACTCACAACTATAAAGATGGAAGTGTTGTTACCCCTAGCCTTCCACAACCTATAAGGTTGACACCACAACAATTGGAAGAAAAAAGAGCAAAAGGGCTTTGTTACAATTGTGATAGCAAATACACTAAAGGTCATAAGTGTGCTGAGAAGAAATTATTCTACATAGATTGTGAAGAGGAAGAAGAAAAGGAGCAAGAAAGGTCAAAGGAAGAGGATATACTCCAGGAACAAAGCCTAGATAAAGAAGAAATGAATCCGACCATATCTTGTAATGCATTGGCTGGAATTACCACTCCTCAAACCATCAAGATAGAAGGACAAATCAAGAAGAAAAAGGTAATAGTGTTGATTGATTCAGGAAGTACCCACAATTTTATTCATTGTAAGGTAGCAAAGGAATTGAATTGCTTCCTATATCCAGCACCAGAGTGTCAAGTGATGATTGCAAATGGAGGAATGATAAATTGCTCTGGAAAGTGCCATAATATCAAGCTATCCATGGGAGAATATGTATTGACTAGCCCAATGCTTTCCATTCCAATGGGAGGTGCTGATGTTGTACTAGGAGTCCAATGGCTACAATCCTTGGGTACAATAGCTTTTAATTTTCAAGAACTTTTCATGAAATTTTCTGCGGAAGGAAAGGAAGTTGAATTAAGGGGTATTGCAGGGAAATCGGGAAAGATAATCAGCTCTAACGGTATGACAAAGCTTCTAAAAAAGGAACAAAGAGGTGTAATTGCACAATTATGTTCGCTAGATGTTTCCACATTGGAATCATCTATTTCTCCAGATCTCCAAAAAGTCTTGGACAATCATTCCAAGGTATTTGAGACTCCCAAAGGTCTCCCACCTATTCGTGATCATGATCATGCTATTCATCTGATTCCAGGAAGTGTTCCTCCAAACATCAGGCCGTACAGATATCCCTATGCCCAAAAGAGTGAAATTGAACATATGGTTGCAGAAATGCTAGAGGCTGGTATAATTCAACCTAGTCAAAGTTCTTTCTCTGCTCCAGTAGTATTGGTGCACAAGAAGGATGGATCATGGCGCATGTGTCCAGATTATAGGGAGCTCAACAAGCTCACTATTAAAGATAAGTTTCCCATTCCTGTCATTGATGAATTATTGGATGAATTGCATGGATCAATTTACTTCACCAAGTTGGATCTTCGTTCAGGATATCATCAAATCAGAATGAAGACTGAAGACATTCCAAAAACAGCATTTAGAACTCATGAGGGTCATTATGAATTTTTGGTCATGCCTTTTGGCCTTACCAATGCACCTTCTACATTTCAAGGTTTGATGAATTCCATTTTCAAACCCTTCCTTAGAAAATTTGTGTTAGTATTTTTTGATGATATACTAATCTACAGCAAGTCTTGGAAGGATCATGTTGAACATGTTGACAGGGTGCTACAACTATTGGAGGAGAAACAATTATATGCAAAAAGATCCAAATGTTTCTTTGGAGTACAAGAGGTGGAATATCTGGGCATATTGTATCTCATGAAGGAGTTAAGGTAGACCCTAGCAAAATTAAAGCCATTAAGGAATGGAAAATCCCCACATCCATAAAGCATCTGCGAGGATTTCTCGGGTTGACAGGGTATTATCGCAAGTTTGTTAAGAATTATGGGAGAATAGCAGCACCTCTAACAACATTATTGAAGAAAGATGCATTTTCATGGACTCCAGAAGCAACAAAGGCCTTCGAACATCTTAAAGAGGCAATGTGCCAAGCACCAGTCTTAGCTACACCGGACTTCACAAAAACCTTTATTGTGGAATGTGATGCTTCAGGAAATGGAATTGGTGTTGTTTTAATGCAAGATGAAAGACCCATTGCTTTTGAAAGTCGTCCAATCAAGGGAAAGTTTTTACACAAAGCTATTTATGAGAAGGAAATGTTGGCAATACTACATGCACTTAAGAAATGGCGACCCTACCTAATGGGAAGACACTTCAAGGTAAAAACGGATCATGATAGCCTTAAATACTTTTTAGAACAAAGATTATCCTCTGAAGAGCAACAAAAGTGGGTCACAAAGATGTTGGGTTATGACTTTGAAATCATCTACAAAAAAGGGAAGCAAAATGTGGTGGTAGATGCACTCTCAAGAAAGGATGAGGATGTGGAAGCATTGTTGTGCGCCATTTCTATTATCCAACCAGATTGGATAAATGAAGCAAGGGAGGAGTGGAAGAATGATGAAGAAGTGTGGGCACTTATTCGAAAGTTACAACAAGATTCCAGTACATCTGATACATTTAGCTGGAAAAATGATTCGTTATGGTACAAAGATCGCTTATACCTCTGTAAGAATTCCAACTCAAACAAAAGATTCTTATGGAATTGCACACTTCTCCCTTAGGAGGGCACTCAGGATTTTTAAAAACTTACCACAGGGTTAAGAAGGAATTTTTTTGGGATGGCCTTAAATCAGATATTCAAAAGTTTGTGGCGGAATGTTTGGTTTGCCAACAAAATAAAGTTGAAACAATTAAGACCTCGGGTCTATTACAACCTTTATCCATTCCAAGCCAACATTGGGAGGAGGTTTCAATGGATTTTATCACAGGTTTACCCAAGTCTGAGGGAAAGAGTGTCATCATGGTGGTAGTTGACAGACTTACCAAGTATGCACACTTTTGTGCATTATCACATCCATTGAAAGCCAGTACAATTTCTACTGCATTTATGGAAACAATTCAAAAGCTACATGGAAACCCAAAGATTATTGTAAGTGACAGAGATCCCATTTTCACTGGAAATTTTTGGACAGAATTATTTTCTTGTCTTGGTACTTAGTTAGCTCATAGCTCATCTTATCATCCTTAATCTGATGGGCAAACTGAGATAGTAAACAAATGTTTGGAAGGATATCTTCGTTGCTTTGTATCTGATAAACAGACACAATGGGTCAAATGGTTGCCTCTGGCTGAATGGTGGTATAACACTTCCTTCCATACAGCAACAAAAATGACCCCATTTATGGCACTTTATGGATATCAGCCACCATCCATCACATCATATTTAAGAGAAAATTCTAAGGTTCAAGCAGTGGAACATCACATTGAACATCAACAACAAGTCCTCCAACTCTTAAAGGATAACCTCATGTTGGCACATAATAGAATGAAACAACAGGCAAATCAACATCGCAGTGAAAGAAGTTTTGATGTAGGTGATTGGGTATTCCTACGGCTACAACCATATAAAAAATGTCCCTCAAGCAAGCTAAGAAGGATAATGAATTATCACCAAAGTATTATGGTCCGTACAAGGTGTTGCAAAAGATTGGTACTATGGCATACAAATTGGAGCTTCCTGCAGCGTCTCGAGTGCACCCAGTTTTCCATGTTTCATGTTTAAAGAAGGTTATAGGCGACAAGCTCCCAGTTCAAACAATATTGCCAGAACTTGATGAGGAAGGAAAAATTATATTGGAACCGGAAGCAGTCATAGAAACAAGAACTCGACAGCTACGAAATCGATCAATCTCAGAGTATCTCATCAAGTGGAAGAACTTATCCGCTGAAGATTCCACATGGGAGGATGAGAATTTTATATAGAAGCATCTAGAACTACTCAAGCGTTGAGGACAACACTTTTTTTGAAGGAGAGGGGCATGATAGGTCCCTATAATACTAGTGATTACCCCATTACTATTGTAGTTGTATCCCTTATTAATATTGTTGTGCCCCTATTGTCCCCATATTTTTATTACTGTGCCCCATAGAATCCCTCTATTGTTATTTTTGTGGCTTTATATTATTATTGTTAGGTCGGCTGGGTTATATTGTGACTCCTTAGACTCCTATATATAGAAAGGAGGTTTTGTCATTTGAATCATCCAAGAATTTCTCATTTATGTAATGTAAAGGAGGTTGCCCCCTCGAAGAGGCTGAATTCTAAGGTGTTGATCTATCTTTTCTATCTTTTTCTTGAGTGGTTTCATAACAATTAGCCCCTGGGGCAGAGTAAGTAGTGATTTGCAATAATCGCATATCGCACCTGGTACCTACCGATATATGTATGTGTGTGTGTGTGTGTTACCGACGATAACGCAAATAGCGAAATGTGATGAGTTCTCACTGCGATAAGTCCTGGACACGATATGTTTTCAAAGTTGTAATTTATAACTCGTCAAGTCTTCTAGGTTGGCAATCGCAGTTTCTGAAGGAGTATTGACATCCATCTCTCTGCCAATAGCCAATTGTGATTGCAATATCCGATAGGGCTATGAAATTGTCGCTGTAGCTATCAGACCTAACCACAAGTGTGACCACTTGGTCTTAACCATGAGATAGGTGGGAAAGTTGGTAGGACCGTCAATTTCAATGGAACTTCTAGATTTGACTCCAAATAATGAATTTAAATGGCAGTAAGCCAGATTTGGAGGAGAAAATTGTGGAAAGACTAGCAAAAGCCATAACTAAGGCAATTTTTGACCAAATGAGTTGCAAAAAGAGGCTAGATTGCCATTTTTGGGCATTCTGAACATTTGGAACATGTTTCAGGATCAAAGGAGCACTTCTAGATAGGATTTTTGTAAAGTGAAGCTAATGGGTGACCTGGTCAACCAGAGTGTTGATTAAGTTTATGCAGGAGTTTGAAGATGGAGATGACCTTGTAGGGGTATTCCAGCCTCCATGTGCTTTCTGCAGTAGCCATTACAACAATGTTGTAGCTTTATTTCTTCTTTACTCTATATGTGTATGGAGAAAGAGAATTGTTTAAGTACTTCAAGTGGATTGTAATATTGTATATGTTCTTGGAAGTTGGAGTATGGGGTCTTGGTGTAAGATGTTTGTGTTTGCTAAATATTTACGTGTTTAATTGTAGGTTAACATGCGTATGGAGTGAGAACTTTTGTAGGAATTTGTTTCTTTGAAGGAGAAACTATCCATTCCATTTCAGTAGCTTATGTACTCTTCTTTTATTGATATTGAGCATAATGAGAATGGGTCATGCCTTTAGAGCTGATCCAAGGAGATGTAGCCCATGAGGGGTGTACTCCTTTATCAATGGCTAGTGTATTATTGTTTTATGCATGTTTCCATTCAGTGTTTTAGTTTCATGTTTTAAGTTTTCTTCATGAAATTAACTTAAGTAAAAACACATAAAATTCATGATTTGACTTGCTATTTTGGAGTACAATCCTCAAGCCCATTTTTATATTCTGATGAGGGGAATTAGCACAACATTACTAATATGTCCCAATTCAGATCAAGTTGGTATCAAAGATATGGTTTGCTTTGTGGAAGGAGGAATTGACTGTTTTTGGCAAGTGAATGTGTTTTGAACCTCATTGAGGAGAAGGTTTTGGAAAGGAGAACAATATTGTTACAATCTCTACCACCAAGTTCTACCTCAAATTGCAATATAAGCTTCAAGCAAAGCATGTCCCAAGGAGGAGAATCTGCAACAATGTCATAGGATGTGAAGGCTTTTAGAAGGCTTTCTTAGACATGGCAGAAATGGTGAAAATCCTCTATGAAGAGAGGAATACCAAATTGCATGGTGAAAGCTCTAGACCTCCAAGAGGAGAATGTTCTCCAAGGGAAGAAGGTAACAAGAATGGTGATAAACCACCATCTTCTCCAAAATCTTCATGTTTTTATACAACTATTATGCAATATGCTAGTGTAGAAATTCCCTCCAAGAAGGTTGATGGACAAGTTTGTACCTTTTGTCCACATGATGTGGAAGATGAGGTTCTATCAACAACCAAATCCGGGGAGCTAAAAGAAGAGAGTCCAAGAGGACAAATCTCGAATCAAAAGGGAAATTGAAAACATCTTCATATGTCAATCAAAAGATTTGTTAAACGGTAAGAATTTGCATGCTTCTTCCTTATGTGAAAGTATTGACGTAAATTCATTTGCAGCCTTTGAAAAAAATAGTAAAGGCATTAGATCCAAGCTCTTGACCAAGATGGGGTACAAGGGAGGAGGCCTTGGCATAAACCAACAAGGCATTAAAAATCCAATTGCAGCCGAGGAGAGGCCTAAATACGAAGTCTTAGGCTGTGTTGCAAAAGAAGAGTTGTCTTCCAGTGACATTTCATGGATATCGTGTTCCTTTTTCCATAAGAAAGGACACGAGGGGGCAAGATGTTGGGAGTTGCATCTAGAAATGGTTCCTGCTTGCTTCCTCAAGCGTAAGGAGGACTTGTAGTGCAGAAGGTCTCCAAAGAGAGATGAAAAAGTTGAAGAAGAATGAAAGCCGAGTTCTTCTTGCCACACTAGTTCCTCACGCGGGTAACATAAGCCAAAGGACAACAAATAGAGGTATAATTGTTATGTTAATTCGAATTCTTTTCATGATGGAAATCAACACGCAAATTCGAATAACGTGTTGAGCAAAATGTTTCCATGCACCTTTTTCCTTTCATCTAACGATTGTCTAGATAAGTGCGATAAAAGGAAAGCAATCATCAGGAAGATTTTATGTCTACTAGAATTGAGACCGAAAGGAGAAAATCTCATCCAAGGATAAAGGCAAGTGAGTCGAGAGGAGCTCAAAAGAAATTGTGTACTCACTGCAATATCAGTGGGAATTGGGTCGAGAAGTGTTGGAAATTGTTTCCACAACTTCATCCTGGTAAGGGCAAGCACTAGAAGAGGAAGCGGCCATCCCTAAAGTAGATTAAGAAGAAGAGAAATTTCAAATAGAGGGTTCATTCACCTGGTTTGTTAAGAAATGGGAAGACTATTTGTCCAGATGAAGTCTGTAAGTTTCTATTTTTCACTAGTTGCATATCCCCATAGTTGGGTAATTTGTAAAAGTGATGTTCATAAATAAATCACTTATATGAAACAATTTTTTCTTTAAGCAATTACAATGCTAGTTTGGCTTGTTGATATTCAATTTGAATGGAAAATTTGGGAGTCAAGTTTATTCCATTTTGTAAAAAAAAAAGAGAAGGAATTTTAAAATTGTTGTATGAGTAGTTGCATCACATTTAGTATGTTCCAAATGTGTGTAGCACTCAAGTTATACAAGTATTCACTATGTGAAGCTTGTTTCGGTTCATTTGGCAAAGTCTTTTAGGATATTATCCTTGATAAGGATTTTACAGATAAGAAATTCCAAGGTGCTAATATTCTTGGAATTATTCTTGGGAAGGATGTTGTTGTGGATGGCCATAGTGACATGGACAGGTTGAGAAGAACATCAAACTTGAATTCTTTGGTCACATAGTGAATCATGTAATTTGCAAGATATTGTACTACAGGTTTGCAGGGGATGCAGGTGTCAACTCATTGCTTATGGCTCCAAAGAACAAAGGTGAAGGAGAAGGAAGGATGACCTATAGGACAGTTGTGATGTCGACAATGTATAGAGCAGTTGTAGATTATTTAAAATTTTGGAGACCAAAAGTTTTCAGTGGGGAAGAGTGATTAAGAGCTCAAAATTTGTCAAAAATTCAAGTGTCATAATTTTGATAAGCTTAGATTCAGATCGAAGATCTCATCATTTTGAATCCAACGGTGCAAACGGGACTCAAATTAGAGCTCATATGCAGAAGTTAGAGCCAATCAAGTTTGACTAGCTCACATGGTGGGATTAGATGACATGGCAAAGGTCCTAGAAAATGGGGAAGCACCAAGTGGCAGGTTGCCATTGGCCCTCGCATATTGCATATTGGAGCAAAAGGTAGGTCGACATTAAAGAATCAGCCCCCGGCAAAGTTCAAGTGTGATGCGATAAATCCCCGGAGTTGCGATGTGATTTTGCATATCACATATCGGAGGTGGACGAGAACTGAAGAATCAACCCCCGGTGTAGAGAAGGTTGCGATGCAATTGCAATCACGCATCACTTAAAGCTATGATAATTGGTCACCGGAACAATCGGGTTGTGATTTGTGATAATCGAATATCGCACCCGGTACCCACCAATATATATGTATATGTTATCGTTGATAACGTCGATAGCAAAATGCGATGAGTTTCGATTGTGAAAGTCTTGGGCGTGATATGTTTTCAGAGTTGTAATTTATAACTCTTCGGGATTTCTAGGTCGACAATCGCAGTTTTTGAAGGAGTGTTGGCGTCTGTCTCTTCATCGATAGTCGATTGAGATTGCGATATCCGACTGGGTTGCAAAATATTCACCGTAACGATGGACATAACCACAAGTGTAACCACTCGACCTTAATCGTGAGATAGGTAGGAAAGTTGGCGCGACCATTGATTCCGGCTGAACTACCAAATTTGACTCCAGATAATGAATTTAACTGGCAGTAAGCCAAATTTGGAGGAGAAAATTGTGTAAACACTAGCAGAAGTCATAACTAAGGCAATTTTTGACCAAATGAGTTGAAAAAAGATGCTAGATTGCCATTTTTGGGCATTCTGAACCTATTGGAATAGGTTTCAGGATCAAAGGAGCAATTCTAGATAGGATTTTTGTAAAGTGAAGCCTATGGGTGCCCTGGTCAACCAAAGTGTTGATTTAGTTTATGCGGGAGTTTGAAGATGGAGATGACCTTGTAGGGATATTCCAGCCTCCATGTGCTTTTTGCAACAGCCATTATAGCAGTGTTGCAGCTTTATTTCTTCCTTGCTCTATTTCTGTATGTAGAAAGAGAATTGTTTAAGTAATTCAAGTGGATTTGTAGTACTGTTTATGTTCTTGGAAGTTGGAGTATGGGGTCTTGGTGTAAGATGTTCGTCTTTACTGAATATTTACATGTTTAATTGTAGGTTAACATGTGTATGGAATGAGAAATTTTGTAGGAAGTTGTTTCTTTGAAGGAGAAACTAGCCATTCCATTTCAACAGCTTATGTACTCTTCTTTTCTTGATATTGAGAAAAATGAGAAGGGGTCATGCCTTTAGAGCTGATCCAAGGAGATGTAGCCCAGGAGGGGTGAACTCCTTTATCAATGGTTGGTGTATTATTGTTTGATGCATGCTTCCATTCATTATTTTAGTTTCATGTTTTATGTTTTCTTCATGAAACTAACTTAAGTAAAAACACATAAATTTCATGTTTTTACTTGTTATTTTGGAGTACAATCCTCAAGCAAATTTTTATATTCTGATGAGGGGAATTAGCACAACATTACTAATCTGTCCCAATTCACATTAGTAGATTAGATGCATTTAAAGTAAAATTTGTATATTTTATTTTTCTGTTGGTTTTACGACCTAACACTAAGCATGGGTGATCATAAGACACCATGAAAAACATGCCTCCCCATGGGTTCGATCATAGATATGTGCACGTAACGGTTCTGCGATAACCAAGATATCGTTGGATTTCTCGTGACCTGCCATTCGAGTAGCTTTTTCCACTTCGAGAGAGATCACATCCTAGTTGGAGCCAGAGGTTACCCACCATTTTGTGGGTGATATCCCTAGGAGAATTTTTTTCTCCAAGATGGTCCTCATCCAGTAGCCAGCAGCCCCTTGTAGCCACCAATTAGCCTGCTGTGCCATTTCTCCGCCACTCGAGCTAGCCATGTGGTCTCTCACCCATATTCCATGATCATATGTTTGAAGGTGGGCCTCCCGATCCTAAAGGTATGCTTTGTCATTCGGTAATTGATTATTGTAGTTTTCTTATCATAGAAACTTATGGGCATGGATTAATGGGGGGATTTGACAAAAAGAATGGGCTAGGTATGTGCTCTTGTCCCCTAGACCCTTTTTGGATGTTATCCTTGGATTCTAGTCCTATGGGATCTCTTTTACTGACCCTTTGGGTTTAAGGATGGCACTTCATGGGAAACCCTGATTTTGGTTGCGTGGTCTCGCTCCTCCATCCACATATATTGCCCCCTTGCTACTCATTATGACACCATTCATCATTTCTCCCAGTTGTGTCCACATTCCTCCGCTGGGTCCACATAGGATTAGCTCTCCCCTTCTCCTTGCCCACACCTTGGGTAAAGCTTGGAATGATGTCCCGGAGGTTTATGCAGCTAAAAGAAAAACAAAAGCATAATTGGCCACATTAAATAGGAAATGTACCACAAAACACAAAAGATGTTCAGGAAAAACACATTTAACACGTGGGAAAAATCCAATACAAGATATCTACCTCATTTGCATTTCCATCACCCTGGTTCCTACAGGCCCTTAATGAGCCTCCTTTATCGTTTAGGAACCCATGATTATCCCAACCCCTAGTGGGAAATGAACCGCCCTACCTTAAAATGGGTATCCACTATTATATCTCACACATCATGCTCTTACCCCTTGAGCCCCAAGCAATTAATTAAAGAAAAATCACAAAAAGGTAACAATCATATAAAGAAGGGTCGAAAAATCAAGGTCAGGGCACCTCATGTACCATGATTTATTCCTCCTATACATTATATTCCCAAGTGTGGGATTCCCTTTTACTAGCTACTTGTGTAGCCCAACATGTGGTCCAGGGCTGCCCCTTTTCATTCCCTACTCCATTCATCCCTCTACCACATGCCAACACCTTTTAAAGGATGTACCTTGGACATATTTTCCCCTTTAGAGGTAGAAACCACCTAATGGGATACTTGGTTAACCCCATTTGGAAATTGGAGACATTAGCCCCTTCCAAAGCCCATTATGGAAGAGAAGGGCATTATGAAGTCCCCACTTGTGGTCCATGGTTTGTAATCCCTTTACTCGATTTCCTTGATAACTTGTTGTACGAGATGGCTAGGGGATGCATTGGATCTTATGTAGGATTGAAGGTGGTCTCCATCTTGGGTTTGGTCTCCCTATACGGGGTCATAACCCTCCAGAGAGCTACATTGGCACATGTAGGGTGTATGTTGAGAGCCATGGGCCTCCACAACAGTAGACAACACTCCATGGATCCCCAGAGATTTCTCAAGATTCACCTATTAAACGAGGAAGATGCACCCGGTTCACCTTTGCCCAGTCAACCCCATAGATGTACCATGCACTTGACACATGACCCGAGACTTGTATGTTGATATGGAATCATTGAGCCCTTACATATCATCTACAGGCATCTTCGACTTACTTGGAGACCCATGAGGTCACTTGTGTGCCCTCACATCCATTGGGAGTACCACAGGTTTATTAACTGGAGAACAAGGGGCAAACCACCTTTCCATTACTTTTGGAAGTCCAACTCATCATTTTGGCACTTATGGACTTCATCGGGCCTCTTAGAGAGCCCAATGACATGCATTACTGATTATTCAACCTCTTTGGAGGCTTATTATTTTATTTATGAGCTAGTTTGGTGGGCTTGTCACCAATAGATAGTTATTTGCACATTATTTTAGTTGATGGGCTAATGTAAGCTCAAATTAGATAATTTGAACTCCTAATGAGTGTATAAATAGGAGAGACAAGAATTCATTTGTATCATCACTTTGGATTGGATCATTCTCTCTCTTGATAATTTCACATTTCTTTGTTGGAGGACAAATTGGAGCACGAATGAATTTTGATGTTTGTATTGAATTTTCTTATCTTGGATCTTCTTTATTGGAAAATGTATTGATGGTTGATATATTCTCTTGCATGTAAGTACAACTTCGATGATATTTTCTTTTACTTTGTCATATACATTGATCAAGGGATTTTTGTTATTTTAGCGCTAATTGATGCATGCATTCACTGCTTCATTGTGGAATTATGTTTCTATATAGCATATATCTATGTATGGGCCATGTTTGTTGAACGAATTGTCCTAGATATCGTATTTACCTTGATAATACATCTTCATTTGCAAGCGAAGCATAAATGCTTTAAGGTCATTTTCTTTTTCTGCCTTAACATTGGATGAAGTTTCCCTTAGAGCCTCCTTGAGCTAGAAATGAGATCCTTCTTCATAATTGTTTCTGACTCCATATCTGCAAGAGGAATTAGACACTGGTCCACCATAAGGTGATCACCTTAAACCTTTTTCTTTACCTTTTTCACTCTTTTCTAGGTCTAGCCACGTTGGGCCGCCTAGGGCATTACTTTCTTGACAAAGTGGCCACAGAAAAAATTTTGATCTCCTAGCCTCTATTGCGTTGGTGTGTCCTCAAGGTCTCCTCCAAATTTGAAGAAATTCTGACAATGGGAGATGACCCAAGCCCTAGCTCTGAGATCAAACTTTTCCCTTGTGTTCCCTAGGCTAGTACCTCATAGGATTAAGTGGAAATTATTGTTTTGATCCTTTCCCTTTCCTTTTCTACGTTAAGATCATCATTGGTTGCTAAACTCCCTCCCCTTAACCTAGGTTGGGTCCACTTGGTCCCATGTGGTCCCATACCTTTGAAAATTTAATTCTTCATGGACCACTTGGGAAACCAAGTTTAATAAGGATTTTAGTGATTGGGAAACTCCTTTACAAGACATGTTCCTTAAACCTAGCCCTTAAATCCTCACCTCCTTCTCCTAGAAAGTTGTTTACCTTTCTTGAAAAGCAAGAAAGTTCTATTCTTAAACTCCTTCTAGGAAAAGGATCATTAATTTGTTTCACAACCATTTTTTGATTCATCCTTCATAAGTGACTTTCCATATATCAAGTATCCTCATATCGTTGAAAGTTTGTACAGAGTAGGGAGTCTTAATTGAGGTGACAGTGGGCTAAGTCTCCATTGTTTCCATTGGTCTAGCAGTTTCCCTTTAGGAGTCCCTTTTAGGCCCCCTGCTTGTTTGAGTGGTAACACAACCCACATAACCTTTAACATGTTGTGATTTCCTCGTTGTGGTTGTGTTTTGGTAAATTTGATGCATACAAAAATAAATAGTTGTTTGATTTTGGCTTATGGCTTAAATTCTTGTAGTTTAAGCTTTTAAACATAGAGGTTTTCCAATCAAAAGCTTACCAAAAACCATCATCCAAACCCTAATTCCATTGTTGTTGCAATTTTATTGTGTTAATATATTGAGCATTGTCATTGCATTTTGAAACCCTATATTTTTTTCATGTGAGCCATGAAAACTCCAGATAGGAAGAAAAGGTACATAGGGGGTGATATAGTTAGATTTGAGCCTCAAGATCTTACCTTGGTGAATTCAGATCCAGCTATCAGGGTTGCATTTGAGCAAACTGGTTGCATCAAGTTTTGTGAAAAGATACATGGTTACAATGTTCAGGTGACTAGAGAATTTGCTTTAAACTTCACTGGTGTGGAAGCCAAGGTTGGAGAATTTAGTTTCCTAGTTTCATAGGTTATTATCTCAACAACTATAGAGATCCATTTACATGGAGAACAATAGTTAAAGGGCATACCATTAGATAGAGTCAACTACAAATATTTTCTAAAGTGAATGTATAAAAACAAATAATATGGGGCTATCATGCCAAGGGAATATCTTTTTCAACCCTACAACAAATTACTCAAGGTGATTCAAAGATTTTTCACTTGTGAAGGAAGGTTTGGGAGGTTTTATTAGTACCACTTCAGGTTGTTGATGCATTTCGCAAGTAAAAATCCTTTAAATCTACCTTTTTACTTGTTTAGGAGAATTGGTAAGATGGAAGATGAGTTTCAGGGTAAGAAGAGTCAAGTGGATCCCAGTCTCTTTCATTTCTCCTTGATCAAATTGTTAGTGGTAGAAGAGTTGAGGAAGAAAAACCAGTCTTGGAAAGCATTTTTGGATTCATCCGAGTTGATAGCTGAACTTTCAGATATTCCCTAGAGAAAAACAGATACACCCTCATCAGTGGAAAAGGATGATCAACCAGCAATATAAATCTCATTCAAAAGTCCACAAACTTCAGTTGACCAATATGACAGGAAAAAAGGCAAAAAACTTCATTTCTCTCCTGAGGTGGTGGAGGTTTCCAAGAAACCACACACAAGAGTCGTTGCAAAAATGTTATCCATTGAGAAAATACCTAAAAAACCTACTGAATTTCAATACACCATACCAAAGAATATTAATTTAGATGACAAAGATAAAGAGATCATGGAACTGCAAGAGCAGTTGAAAACAACCCATTTAGTCATTACTCAGCTTCAACATGATAATAGGGAGTTGAAGAAGAATATTTTGGAAAATGCATCTAAAACTAATGAATCAAAAATAGTAATCAACACAACTCCACTTTTCACCAGATCTAGAGGTAAAAGGAAGGAAGAAACAGAGGAAATTCAGGAGCTAGAGATCTCACAATCAAGGATCCATGTAACTAGATCTTCAACCAGGAAATTGGAGCTACAAAAAGAAATCCATATGAAGGAAAAGTAAATGCAAGAGAGGAAAAACACTGAGTTGGATGAGGGACGGAAAAATTTCCATAGGCTAAGGAAGAAATTGAAGAAATCTCGAGGTGAAATCATCAGGCTTAGAGAACAAGATGAAAGGGCTAAACAAAAGATACATGATCACCTGAATAGTTGTGGGTCATCACTGTTTAAAGCTAGATATATGTTGAAGAGAACTATGCCCCTACATAGAAAACCCAAGAACATTTACAGGCAACATCTCACCTTCAAAAAGGAGTTGAGGGCTACAAAACAATAATTACAAGAGGCATTGCAGGATAAAAAAGAATGAAAGAAGAGGAACATTGGACCTATTAGTTGAGGCAGCTAAGATTTGATTTTGACAACAAATTTGCATTCCTTTTTGTGTATGGAGAATAAAAGAAGGTTTTTAAGGTTTTTAAAATCATCTATCAACCATTTTTCTCAATCAGAGACTTCAAAAATTGGTCAAACCCATGCAAATGAAGTTTCGTTGCACTCAGTCATTGTGCTTTTTCTGTAGGTGATGATTCTCAAGAATGGAGGTTTGCAGTTCAAACAAATGTTTTCTAATAGGTATCTGATGTTTTAGGGGTTGTCTTCCACCTGTTTGACACATTCATAAATCTAGGAGATGATCATAAGTACGATAATGATTAATTGGCAACGTTTTTGCTGCACTTTTTATGAAGGAGGAAGTAGCGCAACAAATTTGTTGCACTTCTACATAAACATTAGTTTGACCTTTTAATTTGACTCCATACCTCTTGAAATTGATTTATATGGTTATGATAAGTGTCATTAAGCGTCTTGGATATTTGAACCTCATCTTTCTTCAACCATTCAATGTATTTTGTTATGTATTTTGTTAAAGATTCCTCTAGTCAAATAGTTTCCAAATTTGTAGAAGGTGGTTCTATATTCGCTACTACAAGCAAAAAACTAAGTCTTTTTGGGGAATTCAATTCCTAAAGGGAGGAACTAATTTTTTTGATGTATATATCATGTAATTTTAATTAATCAAATGAGTTGATCAGTTTGTGATAGATAAAATACATTGTACATTGTACAGTTCCATTTGAAAATTTAAGTGAATGATGAAGGTCGAAGTCTACTTGTTCAAGGATTCTTGTGTCAATCATTTATGGTGATGTTTATCTCATGTAGATGTTATTTCATATATTCTATTATGGTCATGCTTAAATGTTATGTCTTCAGTTTTTAGTTAAACAAATTCATTTCAGAATTCACTTTCAAGTGCTATGTTATAAGTAACTAAACATTTCAGTGTTTTTCCTCCACCATAATATCTAAAATTCATCCTCAGCTAGATGCTTTAGATATTATCAATTTCATTATTCCTCTACTCACCTCTCTACAACGAAATTTGACAAAGACACCATAAAGGATTGCCTACCTTTCCCCTGTCTAAGGATTCTTCATTTTCCCATCATAGCACTGAAAATCATTAGCTTAATTTGACTCCATGCCCAATGGATTTTCCCTCTCCCCTGCCATCAAACTATTGAAATTATTCTACCTTAATCTATATACCTAGCCTAAGATCCAGAAGATTTCATAAGAGAGATCCCTCTTGTTGAGATAAGGTCCCTAGGGTCAATTTTGAGTTAGTTTAATCAATTTTTGAATAGAATTTTGTAAAGAATGTAAAGTCTTCGCGAAATGTGGAAGTGGAGAACCCAACTAAGTAAGAGTCAAAGGGGCTTTAGCCCCTTGTATGGGTAAGTGATAGGTCAGTTTTGGGACTCATCCATAGGCCATAGGCCATGGTATTGTAATAGAAAGGTTATAAATATTTGAGTCATAGCGAGTCTAAAGGGAATGAACATAGATAGTAGAAGATTATTGTTTTGGGCAAGTGTTAAGGCAACAAAGATTTGTTTCTTGTACTTAAGCAAAAGGGGGAGGCTCCTGCAGCTGAGTACGTGGAGACCTTGGCAAGTCTACAATTTAGTGCGTGGGCCCCTGCAGCTAGGCGCGCAAGGTAAAAGATTCTGTAATTTGAATGTTGAACCTAATAAAGACTGATTTTAGACTGAACATCTTGCATCTGTGTCTTATTCTTATTTCTATTCAAGTTATGATTTATCACTCAATAATATGTTTTATGTGGAATAAAGTGTAATTGTTGTGTGAATATGTTAAATCTTTAATATCTATGCATGAACTAAGTAATGATATGGTTTCGCGAAGGTATTAGCTGAATCTGTATAATCTCTATTCAAATTGGTGGGATCTGCGCGCGGGCAGATCTAGGGTTATTATTTACTATGCAAAAGTTGTTAGTCCACTTCATTTAGGGTAATAAAGTCTGATCGCAGGCCTTCGCGAAGGTCTGAGAGCAGTTTTCATAGAGTTACAGTAGCAGACCATAGGAAGACTTAGATATGTGCGAAGGCAGATCTGAGATACGAAGGCTTCATATTTCTTATCACATGATCTCTGGATGTAGAAACCTAGTTCTAGCATCCCCCAATATTGCTTTGGGTGAGACTGCAGCCTGCGCCATGCAGGTTGTTTCCAAAAGGGCCAACAGTTAGGATTTTGTTGGTTGGCGTGAAAAACTCTGAACCTATGTTAGGCCCCCTTAAGCCAACAAATGGTTCTGTTTCTGGGACCGGGATTTATCTGAGAGATGTGTGATGAATGGTTTCCTACAAAGAAAGAGCTTGAGAAGTGGATTGATCAAAAAATGCATGCATTCTCGGCTCAAGAGAATAGGAACCCTAAATTGTCCAAAGAGCAGTGGTTGCAGAGATATTTATACACAGACGAAACCGACGTGTTCTTTTGTTTCTTCCGTGACAAACTACACGAGTGGTTATCTAAATTGGCCGATAGTCAAGGGACATGGAGGCTTGATAGCCCTATAGTGTGGACTCCTGAACTGATGCAGCGGTTAGAAGCATCAGGAAGCAATATCGCTCGATCCATAAATCATTGGATTGATCACACACTTGGAAGTTTTGTGACTGAGTTTGCAATCGTTAGAAATATCATCTATAGCGAAGCGGAACGAATGCTCTTTAAAGGACCGTGAGATAAGTATTTAAAATCATTTAAGACTTGGTTTAAAATGTTGTTATGTGAAAAATAGGTTATGCAATTACCTTGATGTTTGGGGCTACGCAAAGTGGGAAATTCTTTAGACGGAATGAAGGATCGAGCTCAGACTACAGTCCGCTCATTGAACCTCCTTCAAGTGATAACGAAGGGACGATGTTGACTACACTACAAAGTGGAGTTCAGATAATTACACAAGGTATCCCGAGGATACCTCATCCATCCACTCCACCTCCACCTCCACCTCCACCTCCGCGTCATACACCTTCACCTACACCTCCACCTCCACTTCCACCATTCAACATGGAAAACACGATGAAGATGCCGACTTTTAAAGGGGTAGGCAGTGAAGATCCTAAGAAATTTTGGTTATTTGCAGATGTTGTATGGATGACACAGCAGATTATAGATGATAACATCAAGAAATAACAATTTGTCATTGCCTTACAAGACAAAGAATTGACATGGTACATTAAGTACAGATTGATAACCCCAACGTGACGTTGGCAGCAACCCAACAAGCTTTGAACAAGGAGTTTATAAAGTCTAAATCAGAGGCACAATCAGTAACTGAATTTAAAGAGATTTGACAAAAAGTAGATGAGACACCTTGGGGTTTTGATCAAAGGTTGAAATGCCTGATCAAGCAGGCCAATATGATAATTTCAGATTCCCAGCATTGAGACTGGTATATGGTTAGGTCCCTATAATACTAGTGATTCACCCATTACTATTGTCATTGTATCCCTTATTTTTATTGTTGTGCCCCTATTGTCCCCATATTGTTATTATTGTGCCCCATAGAATCCCACTATTATTATTTTTGTGCCTTTATATTATTATTGTTAGGTCGGTTTTGGTTATATTGTGACCCCTTAGACTCCTATATATAGAAAGGAGGTTTTGTCATTTGAATTATCTAAGAATTGTTCATTTGTGTAATGTAAAGGAGGTTGCCCCCTCAAAGAGGCTTATTTCTAAGGTGTTGATCTATCTTTTCTATCTTTTTGTGCGCTAGTTTCGCAACATTTGGTATTAGAGCTTTGGATTCTAGGGTTTCGTTGCTCCAAATAGGTCATTGTGGCATTTTCGTTATAACATTTTTTCTGCGACGTTTCAGAAGCTAAAAACATAACCCATTTGAGACAAAATATCTCTGAACCTTAGACCCAAATTTCAGATCTTTTCTCACTATATGTTTGAAGATATAATCTAAGGAAGTTAGGGTTTTTGCAGACCCCTAAATTACATTCCAAACAGGTGACCTTGGGAAAATCATCATAAATTTCACTATGAGCATTAGATTGAATTTTCGTAAGAAGTTACAGAAAGAGGATGGACTATAGTTTTTTTGGGTATCATTTTCAGAACCTAAGGTTGAAACGGAGACATGCAACACATCGTACAAGTTCGCTTTACTGAACCAGTTTGTACTCAGGTCATCATGGGAGAATTGACATTACTCTTTATTGGAGAATCCAATCTTGATCAGACTTGCGGGGTTAGAAATATTACTCAGAGGGTTACCGTAGGAAGAAATTTCAGAACTTGGAGATCCACAATTACAGAGATACATCAGATTCAATATCGAGCTCCTACAAAGTGAAAAAAGGTGTGTAGTTTTTTTTTTAATTTTGCATAAGCTTGGTTTGAAAAATTAGTTTGAAGGAATTCAAAGGGCATAGTGAAGCATTATTATCGTTAATTGATGCCTCGAATAAAGAGAATGGAAACACCTAGTACGAAACTTGAAAGCTCTAGCATGACTCATGAAGAAGAGGCAGAAATGCAACATGATATATCAAAATTACGAGACCAAGTGAAACAAATTTCACTCACACAAAAAGTAACAAAAGCTAAGATGGATTGTTTAAAGAAATATGTAGAAGCTAAGATTCATGGCATGGAAGCTAATATGAATGGTTTAAAGAAAGGCGTAGAAGCCAAGATGAATGACGTGGAAGCTAAGATGGACAGTGTGGAAGCTAAGATGGATGCCATGGAAGCTAAGATGGATGGCATGGAAGCTAAGGTGGATGATTTAAAGAAAGGCATAGAAGATTTGAAAATAGATTCGACAAAGTTTCTACAAGAAAGTCTTACTAATGGCGAAAGGGTAGTAAAGGAAACTCATGATGAGAACAAAATAAATTTTAATCATGATTTCATAGACTCTAATGTTGGATCGAAGAACCACCATGTTCCAAAGATCTATATGAGCAAGTTTGATGGCAAGGATCCCAAAACATGGATACTACAGATGGAGCAATTTTTCGATCTCCATAATGTGCAAAACACACAAAAGGTACGCATTTCAACTTTATATTTGGAACCAAATCAGTTTGTATGGTATCAATGGCTTTTCTCTTGTAAACAAATTGTCACTTGGGTTATTTTTATGGATGAAATGGTAGCACATTATGAGGATACAAAAAGCAACACTTTTTTTTAGCCTATTGATAAATCTAAAACAAAAGGGTTCAATGATGGAGCACATTGAGGACTTCCAAAAATTGAATATATGGGTAAAATATATTCCAGAGGAGCATAGGATTGATGTGTTCATAGGGACTTTAAAAGATAACATCCAACATGAGGTTCGCCTTTGGGAACCAGATTCATTGGAGAAGGCATTCAGGTTGGAAAGAAAAATGGAAATCAAAATTATGGCAACAAGGAATCCTACCACTCACAATCATAAATGTTGGCCTGTATGGGCCTGACCCAGGTTCAGAGGTGATTTAGCCAAGCAAATCATGATACTAATGGCCCTTTCGGCAACAGTCCACGGAGCACGGACCGAGGTATCACCAGAAGAAGTATGGGAGGGTGCTAGAACCAGGTTTCCGCACCTTGGGGATGTCTGATGGGCTTCTGGAGGTTCATGGTCTGACCCTTCTCTACGTGCACTTGTTATTCCTTCGCAACCCGTGTTGTTGTTTCTGCACAACCCTACTTGGGGCGCGACCCATATAATACCCAAGTTCCTTGCCAATTAACCAATTACTTAACTTATGTGTGTAAGATTAATGGTTATTACAGCATATTCAGCAATCATATCAGTGTGCATGATACATAAACTAATATAAACATAAAGAAGATAATGCACAACAAATACATAGAAATAAGAATCAACTTCTCTTTATTAATCTTCAATCCCGATTACAGACTCGACACCGCCCTGTGCACTCAGCTGCAGGGGTCCGTGCACTCAGTTGCAGACTCTACTGGGCCTCTACACACTCAGCTGCAGAATCTCTTCCTACTACTAGGACCTAATACACTTAGAATCCTACTCTAAGCTCGAACCATTATTTCGCTCTTCACTCCGCTATCCCCTATCTTTTCAACTTAGAGCCTCGCTCTATTTATACAATCCCATGGTATGCGGACCATGGGTAGGCCAACATGACTTTACATTACATTACATTGCTTTAGGGTGGACAGCCCTATGACTTAACCTCTACTTCACGCTTTGCGCCCACAATTCATGGAGTCTTACAAAACCTTTGACCAAAACTTGGGCTTTGATTCCCAAAACCTACTGTGGGGGGATTCCATGCCCCACAGGCCCCCAAAACAATCACCATGACTCATCCCGAGTCACTCTGCTAGTGTGATGATCTTGGCACGGAGCCCCTCCAACTATTCCTGTACTGCCCGAAGGTCCGCGGTGCACTATTCTACGATTTGTTGGACCTGCTACATGCGTTCCTTTGATGCTTCTTTGTGAGGATCCACTATCTGCCTTAGTGCATACATCTCCTACATTTGTGCGAGCTTTCCCTCAATCTCAACCGTAATGGTGAAGGATTCATCAATCCAAGGTTGGATGCGCGCTTTGAGAAGTTCCTCACTCTGTCTTGTAGCATCCACCTGTTCCTTCAGTGCCCTTGCTTGTTGCTTCTTGTTCAGCCATTGGGTGAGGACGACTATCTACGCAGTGCCCCTTACACTATCGTACTGCTCTTACAGTTCATGTGCCTCTGTTTCCAAGCGCTATTTGTTGGGATCCTCCTGGAAGGATGTAAGGACGTCAAAAGCTTGATCCAACATACCGGTACAGTCCTGCACTACCCGTCCAATTTCTTCCAATCCTGTTTGAATCGCGCTAACGCACTGCTCTCTAACTTCCGGAGGAGTGGAAGGTTGCACCTTCATCTGCAGCTCAGCAATCTGGAGGTTCAGCTCCAACTGCACTCGTGTTGTTTCCTCGCGCTCGCGCTCGCTTTGGACTCCACTTTCCAGATAGTGGATCCGCATCTCGGTTGGTAGGTCTGCGGCGATGGATAATTCTGGAACGTGCCGGCACACTTCATCCACTGTTTGTGTGATCTGCCGATTTTGTGACACTAGCTCGTCATGCTACAGGTTGAGCTGTTCGATGTTGATCTTCTGCTCACTCAATACCTGGATTACGTGGCCTTCCCAGGTGCATAGCTCTACTATTATGCCATCCTGCAACTGATACAATGTGTCCCATGGAAGGGCAGCCAAATTTAGGCCAAATCCCTTGATCATGCCTACCGCGGCTCTATCCTCCTCGCTCTCTGCTATTAGTACTCCATCCAGTAGCACTATTGTGTTGGCCATCTTTGCACGCAGCATCTGCTCCGCTGCTGATGTACCTGTGGCACCATAGGCGGCTACTGTTCCTTCTTGTGGGGACCACACCTGAAGTTCCTGCAGCTACGCCCATAGGGCCCCCAACACAATCTGTTGCTCCGTCATGGCTTCCTGGAGTGCTTCCCTGGTGACCTTGCGAACTATGTTTCCGATGTCGTAGAGGTCGCCTTCGGTTAGTGTAATCGGTTCAATGTCCAGTTTGGATGCCTTGACCTTTTTTCGTGTACCTGATCGCTCCGTGACACATGGCCAGGTCAGTTGGGTGGATGTTGTGCTTGGGTCTGTGCCTTCTGCTGTATCTGGTCCCTGTCCTATAGACACGTTCTGGCCCCCTTCCTCCTACGTCACGGTGGCCCCTATTGCCTGTGTTTCTGCTACTTTTTCGGTAGCCTTTGCTTGTTCTATGGCTGCCTTTGCTGCTTCACGGGTAGCCCTTGCCTCCACAGCCACTTGTTCGTTGTGCCTCTATTGGGCCAACTTCGTGACACGTAACTTGGTTGCATCCTTCTACTTTTGTTCTACTGTTCTATCCTTCTCCGCCAGATCTGAGGCGCGCCACTCCAGAGGTCATGATTCTAGCATGGAGAAGATCACATCATCAATAGCGATGAATGGGAACTTGGTCCAGTTCTGCGCCCAATATTTACGCGCCTTAATATACACATTATGCATATCCACCTTGAAGTCTGCAAAGCTCCGCAGACTGTTGTACATGGTGGGGGACAGGCATGGCCTCCTGTTGATCCACATCTGAACACTCCTATCCTTGCACAGTTATCTTGTAAATATAGTCCAGATCGTCATCACTATTGTCGTCGCGCACCGGTTTAGTGTATCACCCTCCTTCGGCTGGATCTAGCAGTACTACCACGCGTAGTGACTTTTTCTCAAAGATCATTTTGCGTTTTTCTTATTTATGACTCCGTTCATATCGGTGGCCTAGTCTATTCCTAGTAGCATGGGATAGGGATTATTGTCATCGACAATCTCTATCACTTCAAAATCTACCTACGCGCTCGTACCTTCAATATCGACTATTACCCCTTGTAATCTTCCCAAGGGAAAAATATTCTGTTGGTTCACCATTCGTAACTGAATAGGGGACCATTGTAGCATGGGTCTGCCCATGCGTTCCCATGTTTGCTTTGGTAGTACATTCACGTTCGAACCCAGATCCAGGATTACCTAATCCATTTCGTACTCACCTATTTACGCAGTCAACCTCATCTCCCTTCCTGTGTGCAATGCATGCTTTCCAAGTTTCCGTACCATGCATGGTTCACCTGACCCCGCACACCTAGTGATAAGTTCCTATAACCCTTTGATTTCCTTGCTGTCATGCAGCAGTTTCATGCATGTCTCTAGAAAGGTAGTGAGCACTGAAGGATCCGTCCCTGGTTCTAGTTGATCCTGGCTACCTAAAGTGGAGGCCTCCGTGAAGCTCTTCTTAGCTTCCATGAATGTCTCCTTCGCGCGTTCTAAGTTAAACTCGGGTTCCTTTGTAGGAGCCTTGCAAACCCACGCACTTTCTTCTGACTGCTTCCCTTTATCATCTCCCATGGTCATACCGCTCCTGAGCATCATGTTTACATTTGGGTCTTCTTCACGCGGTCCAGACCTCATCATTTGTAAATTCTGGGTCGTAGGGGGTTGGTGTTATGCTCTTAACCTGCAAAGTAATATCGAACAGAGAATATGCGAAGAGAAGATACCCAGAACACAGAATATGCGAAGAAAATATACCCAGAACACAGAATAGCAATGATTTTATTACTCAGAGAGAAATATTCACAGGCCTCTTCGAGGCGGCAACCTCCAATAGAGCAGAGCTCGATTACAAAACAAGACACGATACTCCTCGCAGGGAGTCTCTATCCTTTATATATGACTCATACATGCAATACCATGGGCCAATATCGTGGGTTTTATTAATACCATCTATCTAATACTACCGCCCATTTACCATCTATCTAATACTACCGCCCATTTTCAACTAACTGTGGTCCCGTCATTAATTGCGGTTTAACCACTTACAAATATTAATATGGGCTTTATTGACTCTTGACTATGACGTGATCCCATGACATAAATAAGGGGGTTAGGGTGGGACCCTAACATGCCCTCCCCCTTAAGACTAGCCTTGTCCTCAAGGCTGAAGCTGCGGAAACTGCTGAAGAATAGTGGCTGGTTCCCAAGTTGCATCTTCCGGAGAGGTGTCTTTCCATTTGACGAGGACCTCCTTAATCATGCGACCGCGCAGGTGCTTGTCTCGTGTGTCTAGAACCTGTTCAGGTTGAAGCCAGATTGACCCTTCTTCGTCCAATTCAGGTAGGCTGGTTTGAACTCGGCAATTGTTCCCAATCACTTTCTTGAGGCACGATACATGGAAAACTAGGTGGATTTTTGCTGTAGGTGGCAAAGCCAACTTGTAAGCCACTTCTCCAATGTGCTGAAGTACTTGGTATGGTCCGTAGAATTTTGGAGAGAGCTTTTGACAACCCTTGTCTTTGAGTGATGTTTGCTTATATGGTTGCAGTCTCAAAAAGACCTGATCCCCTTCTTGAAATTGGCGCTCTGAGCGATGTTGGTCAGCCTGTTGCTTCATACGGTTTTGAGCTTGATGAAGATTCTCGCGCAGATGGGCAAGCATGGTTGCGCGGTGTTGTAGGATTTGATCCATGACTTGTACTTTGGAGCACCCCGTGAGATAAGAAGTAGGGGAAGGCGGAATTTTTCCATAGACTGCTTCATAGGGAGTCATTTTGGTGGTGGCATGATAGTTGTTGTTATACCACCACTCCGCCAGAGGTAACCACTGTACCCAAAGGTGTTGCTTTTCTGAAGTGAAACACCTAAGGTAGGTTTCTAGACATTTGTTGACGGCTTCGGTTTGACCATCTGTTTGTGGATGATATGAAGTACTGAGTTTGAGTTGAGTGCCTTGTATTCTGAAGAGCTCCTGCCAAAAATTACTGGTGAAGATTGGGTCGCGTCGGACACAATAGAAGTGGGCATGCCATGCAATTTGAAGATCTGATCCATGAAAGTTTGAGCAACCAAAGTTGGTGTAAATGGTTGGGGTAGGGCGCAGAAATGAGCATACTTCGACAGTCGGTCCACAACCACCATGATGACTGACTTGTTCCCAGACTTTGGAAGACCTGTAATGAAATCCATGGAGACCTCCGTCCAAATTGACGCCAGAATGGGCAATGGTTGTAATGTGCCTGGTGTGTTGACGGTTTCCCCTTTGTGGCGTTGACAGACGTCACATTCTGCTATGAAAGTAAGGATGTCCTGTTTCATGCCTGCCCAAAAAAATGATCTTCTGGTGCGAGCATACGTCTTCTGAAAGCCCGAATGTCCTGCAATGGGAGATGAGTGAAATTCTGCCAAAATGCGACTTTTGAGGGTGGATGTTGGCGATATTACGACTCTGTCCTTGTAGCGAAGAATATCATTCTGCCATGAGTAGCCCTTGCTGGAATTAGGATCTACCTGCAATTGAGAAATGAGTTGGGAGAGCCTGGGATGTGAAAACCATTCCCTGCGAGCCTCTTCAATCCAGTCGAGAATGGGGAGAGAAATTGCGAGCAGAGTACTTTCCTCCTCAAATTGGCGCGACAATGCATCTGCTACCCTGTTGTCTTTCGCTTTCTTGTAAATGATCTCATAATCATATCCCAACATTTTGGATAACCATTTATTTTGTTGTGGGGAAGATAGGCATTGCTCCAAAAAATATTTAAGACTGTGATGATCTGTGCGGATTTGGAAACGTCGCCCCAACAAGTAAGGTCGCCAGGTCTCGACTGCATGTAAGATGGCCATCATTTCCTTCTCGTAGGTGGATTGGCCCAGATTCCTCCCACTTAGTTGTTGGCTGGTGAAGGCCAATGGTCGCCCTTCCTGCATTAAGACCGCTCCAATACCTGTTCCCGAAGCATCACATTCAATGACAAACGATTTGGTGAAGTCCGGTAGTGCTAAGACAGGAGTGGAACACATGGCGGTTTTGAGAGCGGTAAATGCCTGTTGTGCTTCCTCGTTCCAGAAGAAGGAATTTTTCTTTAGGAGTTGTGTTAGGGGCTTCGCTATGCGGCCATAGTTGCGGACAAATTTACGATAATAGCCTGTGAGACCCAAAAATCCTCTCAAGCTTTTCAAGGTCTTAGGTTGAGTCCATTCTTGCATTGCCTGAATCTTTTTGGGGTCCACCTTGACACCTTCACGCCCCACAATGTGGCCCAAATACTCAACTTCTTCCATGCCAAACGAACACTTAGACATCTTGACAAATAATTTATGCGTGCGAAGCAGTTGCAAGAGTAGATCTACATGCTGAAGATGTGCCGCCCAAGTGCCACTATAGATGAGGATGTCATCGAAGAAGACAAGGACAAATTTTCTGAGATATGGTTTGAGGAGGTGATTCATAAGGCTCTGAAAAGTAGAGGGGGCATTACAGAGACCAAATGGCATGAACAGGAACTCATAATGGCCTTCATGAGTTCTGAAAGCTGTCTTGGGAATGTCGACTTCCTTCATGCGAATTTGGTGGTAGCCTGAGCGAAGATCCAACTTAGTGAAGAATTGAGCCCCATTGAGTTCGTCCAGCAAATCGTCAACCACTGGGATGGGAAATTTATCTTTGACTGTTAACTTATTGAGGGCCCTGAAGTCGGGACACATCCGCCACTCCCCATCTTTCTTGAGGACCATGACCACTAGGGATGAATAAGGACTAATGCTGGGACGAATGGCACCTACTTCCAACAATTCCTTGATGATTTTTTCTATTTCATTCTTTTGGGTGAACGGATATCTGTATGGCCGCACATTTGGGGGTTGGGCCCCTGGAACCAATGTGATGCTATGATCATGTTCCCCTCGCGAGGGTGAAAGCTCATGAGGCTTGTCAAAGACCGTCCGATGTTTATTTAAAATCTGTTGCATCTCAGGATGAATTGGCGGAGACATGGTGTCTACTACCTGGATGGCGTTAAATTGAGCTACCACTCCATGATGGCCATTTTTTAACAATTTTTCCATCCTATGCGAGCTGATGATAGAGGGGGCTCCCGCCTGTAGTCCACGGAGGGTATGTGTGGAGTTGTTCTGCTTAAAACTCATATATAACTCCTGGAAATCCATTGTGATTGGCCCAAGAGTGCGGAGCCATTCCGCGCCTAGGACAATGTCGCAACCCCCCATGTGTATTGCAAACATGTGGGTTTTCAATTGATAATCCCCCATTTGAATTTTGACATTTTCACAGCGACCTTCACATTTCATTGTGCCCCCATCTGCAATCTGGACTTGGAAGTTAGAAACTGCCCGAACAAAACAATGTGCTGCTTCAGCGATCTTTTGATGGATGAAATTATGGGTATTTCCACTATCAATCAAGACTACTACTGGGCGATGTTTAAGAAAACCCCTGATTTTGAGAGTTTGAGGGGAAGAAATTCCTGCCAATGCATTTAGCGAAATAATTGGTTCATCAGAAACAATTTCCTTTTGGTTATCTTCTTCGATCTCCTCCGGTTCCTCAAGTGGTGGATCTTCCTCGGTGGAGCTGTAGTCAGTGGCATCTATTTGAAAAAAATTGTGCTCTTTGCATTTATGACCTGGGGAATATTTTTCATCACAGTAGTAACATAGTCCTTGCTTCCTTCTTTCGGCCATTTTCGTAGGTGACACCTTTTGAATCTTAAGTGTCTGAGTCGTATTGGGAGCCTGTGAGGGACGACCTTTAGCGGGGAAGTTGGGGCGGCTGGATTGGGCTGTTAATGCACGTTCCACCTTGCGGGCTACCTGGCAAGCCTCTGTCCATGTGGGAGGGTGGTGGAGTAGAACCTGAGCTTTGATGGCTTCTTTAAGACCGCTGATAAAGCATTCCATGTAGAACTCATCTGTGAGACCCCTAGTGCGGAAGGCTAAGGCTTCAAAAGCAGTAATATATTCCTCCACTGTACCCGTTTATCGGAGCTTAGCGAGACGCCCCAAAAAAGAGTCTTCCTGTTCAAAGCAACTGCGAAGAGTTTTCGCAAATTGGGCCCAATCCTGAAAATGTCCATTGCAATGCTGATGCCATTCCTTCCATTGCCATCGTTCATTGTCCAAGTACATGGTGCCCACCATAAGCTTAGTCCCCTCATCTATGATATGATTCAATTGGAAATACTGCTCCATTTGTGCTAGCCATGCAGACGTGTGAGAACCGTCAAATTTATGCATATCCAACTTGGGAGGTCGCTGACTAGGTGGTGGATGGGTGTGCCAGACGTGATGAGAGTGGCTAGACTCACCCTCATGGTATTCATGGCCATTATACGCCGCCTCGTGGGCTGGCTCCTTGCCCTTTGGGAGTGCAGCATGTATCGCATCATGTATCTGGTTACTTATTCCTTTAAGCTCAAGTTCAATATTGTTCACCGCAGTTTGGAGGGAGTTCACATGGTCTTCAATTTTGTCTATCCTTTCATTGGCCATCGCTTGAGCGTGAGTTTCTACCATACACCAACCTGATGAAAAATTGGGACCGCCTCAAAATTTTTTTACTAAGAATTGAATGGTACCACCTTGCTCAGCTCGTCGTCCTGATTCTGATGGGCTAGGTCACCAATAAGTTCCCCGGAAGATCTCAGACTCTTTTTTTTTTTTCTGGAAAACTCCTAGCGGAGTTTTACTCCTTCCTGATCAATACTGCAGTCGCCAAATCCTCAGAATGTCAATGCTGCCAAAAGTCCTGCGAAAATTATATCCAGGGACAGGAACCCTTCACAACTACTCCGATCTGGTGGATCTGAGAGATCTGAATGGTGGAACAACTACTGCTGTTGATCTGATGGAGCTGCGGGACTGATGTCGGCTGCTGCTGCACTTGCTGATCTGGAATAGGTGATGTGTGATCCCCCGATAGAAAGGGAACTATGGTCTTGAGGAGTGTCAGGTGCTACAGATCGCAATATACATAAGGGTCTGACAGTAGTACTCGGCCCAATGTTTCAGGGCTCTAACTAAGGAGGATCGACCGTACCCTTAGCCGTACAACCCGACTACCCTATCGTACGGGCGAGTAATCTCTACGAGTGCTGTTCTTGGTGTACTGTAGCCACAAGACGGCCGAAGGTTTATCTATGGCGAGGTTTCAAGGGAGCTAGGGGGCTTCCTATATACCCAGAGGGTACATGCAAGACAGTCCGTGCGCGGTTCTATCTAATGCGCTACTACTCGAAGGGGTACCCACAGGGGTTACAAGGGAGTCCAACAGACATAACCACCTCTTGTATTTCCTGCATGCATGCCTCACCAAATCCACATGTTTATGCGCTTAACGACAGATCCCGTGGTTTAAAGACGCCGGAACACGTCTCTAGCCAATTTTTTTTTTTCTAAAATTTGGAGATCCCACCGAGCCCTGGAAAGTGCTCTGATACCACTTGTTATGCTCTTAACCTGCAAAGTAATACCGAACAGAGAATATGCGAAGAGAATATATCCAGAACACAGAATATGCGAAGAAAATATACCCAGAACACATAATAGCAATGATTTTATTACTCAGAGAGAAATGTTCACAGGCCTCTTCGAGGGGGCAACCTCCAATAGAGCAGAGCTCGATTACAAAACAAGACACGATACTCCTCGCAGGGAGTCTCTATCCTTTATATATGACTCATACATGCAATACCACGGGCCAATATCGTGGGTTTTATTAATACCATCTATCTAATACTACCGCCCATTTTCAACTAACTGTGGTCCCGTCATTAATTGCGGTTTAACCACTTACAAATATTAATATGGGCTTTATTGATTCTTGACTATGACGTGATCCCATGACATAAATAAGGGGGTTAGGGTGGGACCCTAACAGTTGGAGTACCCCATTTTCGTGCATCCTCACTATCAGCGAAGGGCAATCTTCTACCTCATGATCAAACTAATTACAGTACCAACATGATATCCTAGTCAGGTTTGTACAATCATGGGCATAATGCCCTGGCCCTCCGCAATTGTAACAAATTATTTGGCTGCGACCCCTTCCTAGTCCCATTCTGCCTCGACCCCGACCGCACCCCTTAAACCCAACGCGCACCATCCCTACATTTGGGTCAAGGGCTCACGTTTTAGCCTGCACCCTGTAGGCAGGAGTCTGATCCATCATTAGTGCATAGCTTTGGTAGGTGCGTCCGTCATGGCTTACTGACCTACAAAAATTACTGAACAATTGTTGGGATGTCTGCATATACTTCTGCAACAGATGACAATTATCTGTGGTGTGTTTTCCTCCTATCTAGCAGATCACAAACCATAATGCAGATGTCACACTCGGCCCTGGCTATGCCTCCGGTCTTAACAGCATTGGCCCTCCTCCTCCCAAGTAGTTCACAAACACTAGACAGTGGTCCTTGTGCCCTTGACCTTTGCATTTTATGCACCATACTTCCTTGCGCACCTACGACCAAGGTGTCCTATCCTGTTTCAAACTTTTGCATCTCTAGACACAGATTCTGCATTTGCACGTGGATTTGTTGGACTCCAAACCCAGGGTCTTGTATAGGGGTTTCATGCAATCTCATTTCCATCTCCAACACTTCATCCTGGGTGGAAAGTTTTTGTTGTGACAGTGTCGTCCTTAAGTGTGGCATAAGTGAGGCCACAAACCATGCGCGATGATGTGCATCTGTTAACGTCATATTGGCTTCACAGATCGTACTCTTCAGCCTTTGGTCTAGATCCCAAGGGGTCTCACTTGGGAGCATCGTGATCTCCTTAAACCCAATGATTGATTGTGTTTCTAATTTTGGCTTGCTAAATTCCCTGTCCAGCGTGGCCTGGATCTTTGCAATTCCTGCGTTTGGGTGGTCATTAGAATGCTCGATATACCACATTAATGCACATCCTGCAGTGCACTTACCAGTGTATCCTTTTTAATATTATCATCCACGATGCCCTGTGCTTCCCATACTGCTCTTACCACGAACCAGAATTGGTCCAGATCTTCATTTCCTACTCCTCTGAACATCGGCAGTTTGATCGCACTCGCCATACTGAACTGCGGTGGTGGCAGAGGTGGAGTGGGTGGATATGGGGGTGAGGGGGTGAAGCGGGTGGCGATGTGGGTGGAGGTGGTAGACACGGAATTCTCTGTCTTATCAAACTAACCGTGCTTCCCAGAGAAACTTTTGCGAACTCCTCCTCACTTTCCCACGAGGGTGAAATTAAGGGACTGTTTTCCAAATCTTCACTACTTTCGCTTCTGTAGATCTTCCTGCTTTGCGTAGTCCCAAACATTAATTTATTCACATAACCCTCTTTTCACATGATAGCATCTTAATCCAAGTGTTCAAAGATTTAATATACTTACCTCGTTGTCCCTTGAAAAAACATCGCTCTACCTCACTGTAGTTGATGGTCGTGTCTACCATGAACTCAGTGATAAATCCTCCTATTATTCAGTCGAGCCAATGGTCCACAGCTCGTGCTATCTTATCTTCTAATGCATCTAGTCTATGCACTAATTCTGGAGCCCACACTATTGGTTTGTCAAGCCTACACCTTCACTACCTGTCTGCTAACTTCGTGATCTTAGAAGGAAAAGATGCAAAGAAAATTTCATGGATTTCTGTATACAAATAGTGCTCCAACCACTGTTCCTTAGATACTCATGGATTTCTATTCTCTTGTGCTGCGAACTCATGAATCTTCTTGTCCAACCACTCTTCAATCTATTTCTTTGTTGGATTCCAGTGGCACGACATCAGACATCCTTTATGAAAATCCTGGTCTCGGAAACAGAACCATTTGTTGGCTTGTATGGGCCTGACCCAGGTTCAGAGGTGATTTAGCCAAGAAAATCTCGGTACTACTAGCCCTTTCGGCAACAGTCTGCGAAGTGCGGACTGAGGTCTCACCCGAAGTAGTATGGGAGGGTGCTAGAACCAGGTTTCCGCACCTTGGGGATGTCTGATGGGATTCTGGAGGTTCACAGACACGTCGCTACGTGCACTTGCTATTCCTTTGCAACTTGTGTTGTTGTTTCCACATATCCCTACTCGAGGCACGACCTGTATAATACCCAAGTTCCTTGCTAATTAACCAATTACTTAACTTGTGTGTGTAAGATTAATGGTTATTACAGCATATTCAACAATCATATGATTGTGCGCGGTACATAAACTAATATAAACATAAAGAAGATAATGCACAACAAATACACAAAATAAGAATCAACTTCTCTTTATTAATCTTCAATCCCGATTACAGACTCGACACTGCCCTACGCACTCAGCTGCGAACTCTACTAGGCCTCTGTGCACTCAGCTGCAGCGCCTCTTCCTACTACTACGACCCAATACACTTAGACTCCTACTCTAAGCTTGAACCATTCCTTCGCTCTTCACTCCACTATCGCCTATCTTTTCAACTTAGAGCCTCACTCTATTTATACAATCCCATGGTTCGTGGACCATGGGTAGGCCAACATGACTTTACATTACATTACATTGCTTTAGGGCAGACAACCCTATGACTTAACCTCTACTTTGCGCTCCGCGCCTGCAATTTGCAGAGTCTTACAAAACCTTTGACCAAAACCTACTGTGGGGGGATTCCATGCCCAACAATAAATATGGAAGTGTTGTTACCCCTAGCCATCCACAACCTACAAGGTCGACACCACAATAATTGGAAGAAAAAAGAGCAAAAGGGCTTTGTTGCAATTGTGATATAAAATACACTAAAGGTCATAAGTGTGCCGAGAAGAAATTATTTTACATAGATTGTGAAGAGGAGAAAGAAAAGGAACAAGAAACGTCAAAAGAAGAGGATATACACCAGGAAAAAACCCTAGAAAAAGAAGAATTCAATCCGACCATATCTTGTAATGCATTGGCTGGAATTACCACTCCTCAAACTATCAAGATAGAAGGGCATATCAAGAAGGAAAAGGTAACAGTGTTGATTGATTCGGGAAGTACCCATAATTTTATTCATTGTAAGATATCCAAGGAATTGAATTGCTTCCTATATCCAGCACCAGAGTGTCAAGTGATGGTTGCAAGTGGAGGAACCATAAATTGCTCAGGAAAGTGCCATAATATCAAGCTATTCATGGGAGAATATGTATTGAATATCCCAATGCTTTCCATTCCAATGGGTGGTGCTGATGTTGTACTAGGAGTCCAATGGCTACAATCCTTGGGTATAATAGCTTTTAATTTTCAATAAATTTTCATAAAATTATCTTCAGAAGGAAAGGAAGTTGAATTAATGAGTTTCGCAGGGAAACCAGGAAAGATAATCAGCTCTAACGGAATGGCAAAGCTTCTAAAGAAAGAACGAGGCATAATTTCACAATTATGTTTGCTAGAGGTTCTCACATTGAAATCATCCTTTTCTCTAGATCTCCAAAAAGCCTTGGACAATCATTCCAAGGTATTTGAGACTCCCAAAGGCTGCCCACCTATTCGTGATCATGATCATGCTATTAATTTGATTCTAGGAATTGTTCCTCCAAACATCAGGCCTTACAGATATTCCTATGTCCAAAAGAGTGAAATTGAACGTATGGTTGAAAAAATGCTAGAGGTTGGTATAATTCAACCTAGTCAAAGTTATTTCTCTACTCCAGTAGTATTGGTTCACAAGAAGGATGGATCATGGCGCATGTGTCTAGATTATAGGGAGCTCAACAAGCTCACTATTAAAGATAAATTTCCCATTCCTGTCATTGATGAATTATTGGATGAATTGCATGGATCAATTTACTTCACCAAGTTGGATCTTTGTTTAGGATATCATCAAATCAGACTGAAGATTGAAGACATTCCAAAAAAAACATTTAGAACTCATGAGGGTCATTATGAATTTTTGGTCATGCCTTTTGGCCTTACTAATGCACCTTCTACATTTCAAGGTTTGATGAATTCCATTTTCAAACCCTTCCTTAGAAAATTTGTGTTAGTATTTCTTGATGATATACTAATCTACAGCAAGTCTTGGAAGGATCATGTCCAACATATTGACATGGTGCTCAAACTATTGGAGGAGAAACAATTATATGCAAAAATATCCAAATGTTTCTTTGGAGTACAAGAGGTGGAATCTCTGGGTCATATTGTATCTCATGAAGGTGTCAAGGTAGACCCTAGAAAAATGAAAACCATTAAGGAATGGAAAATCCTCACATCCATAAAGCATCTATGAGGATTTCTCAGGTTGACAGGGTATTATTGCAAGTTTGTTAAGAATTAAGGGAGAATAGCAGCACCTCTAACAACATTATTGAAGAAAGATGCATTGTCATGGACTCTAGAAGCAACAAAGGCTTTTGAATATCTTAAAGAGACATGGTGCCAAGCACCAGTCTTAGCTACACCAAACTTCACAAAAACCTTTATTGTGGAATGTGATGCCTCAGGAAATGGAATTGGTGATGTTTAATGCAAGAAGAAATACCCATTGCTTTCGAAAGTCGTCCAATCAAAGGAAAATATTTACACAAAGCTATTTATGAGAAGTAAATGTTGGCAATACTACATGCACTTAAGAAATGGCGACCCTACCTAATGGGAAGACACTTCAAGGTAAAAACAGATCATGATAGTCTTAAATAATTTTTAGAACAAAGATTATCTTTAGAAGAGCAGCAAAAATGGGTCACAAAGATGTTGGCTTATGATCTTGAGATCATCTACAAAAAATGGAAGCAAAATGTTGTGGCAGATGCACTCTCAAGAAAGGTTGAGGATGTGGAAGAATTTCTTTGCGCCATTTCTATTATCCATCGAGGTTGGATAAATGAAGCAAGGGATGAATGGAAAAATGACGAGGAAGTGTTGGAAATCATTCAAAAGATACAACAAGATCCCAGTACATTTGATACATTTAGCTGGAAAAATGATTCGTTATGGTACAAGGATCGATTATACCTATGTAAGAATTCGCAACTCAAACAAAAGATTCTTAGGGAATTGCACACCTCTCCCTTAGGAGGGCACTCAAGATTTCTAAAAGCCTACCACAAGGTTAAGAAGGATTTTTTTTAGAATGGCCTTAAATCAGATATTCAGAAGTTTGTGGCGGAATGTTTGGTTTTCCAACAAAATAAAGTTGAAACAATTAAGACCGTAGGACTATTACAACCTTTATCCATTCCAAAATGTTGGGAGGAGGTTTCAATGGATTTTATCACAGGTTTAATGAAGTCCGAAGGAAAGAGTGTTATCATGGTGGTAATTGACAGACTTACCAAGTATGCACACTTTTGTGCATTATCTCATCCATTTAAAGCGAGTACAATTTCTACTGCATTTATGGAAACAATTCAAAAGCTACATGGAAACCCAAAGATTATTGTAAGTGAGAGAGATCCCATTTTCACTGGAAATTTTTGGACAAAATTATTTTCTTGTATTGGTACTCAATGAGCTCATAGCCCATCTTATCATCCTCAATCTGAAGGGAAAACTGAGATAGTAAACAAATGTTTATAAGGATATCTTCGTTGCTTTGTATTTGATGAATAGACGCAATGGGTCAAATGGTTGCCTTTGGCTGAATGGTGGTATAACACTTCCTTACATACTGCAACAAAAATGACCCCATTTATGGAACTTTATGGATATCGCCCACCATCCATCACATCATATTTAAGAGAAAATTCTAAGGTTTAAGCAGTGGAAGATCACATCGAGCATCAGCAACAATTTCTCCAACTCTTAAAGGATAACCTCACCTTGGCGCAAAATAGAATGAAACAGCAGGCAGATCAACATCGCAGCGAAAGAAATTTTGATGTAGGTTATTGGGTATTCCTGCGGTTACAACCATATAAACAAATGTCCCTCAATCAAGCTAAGAAGGATAATAAATTATCACCAAAGTATTATGGTCCGTACAAGGTGTTGCAAAAGATTGGTACTATGGCATACAAATTGGAGCTTCCTGCAGCTTCCCGAGTGCACCTAGTTTTCCATGTTTCATGCCTAAAAAAGGTTATAGGTGGCAAGATTCCAATTCAAAAAATATTTCCAGAACTTGATGAGGAAGGAAAAATCATATTGGAACCTGAAGCAGTGAAAGAAACAAGAACTCGACAGCTACGAACTTGATCAATTTCAGAGTATCTCATCAAGTGGAAGAACTTACCCGTTGAAGATTCCACATGGGAGGATGAGAATTTTATACAGAAGCATCCAGAACTACTCAAGCGTTGACGACAACACATTTTTGAAGGAGAGGGGCATGTTAGGTCCCTATAATACTAGTGATTCCCCCATTACTATTGTCATTGTATCCCTTATTTTTATTGTTATTCCCCTATTGTCCCCATATTGTTATTATTGTGCCCCATAGAATCCCACTATTATTATTTTTGTGCCCTTATATTATTATTGTTAGGTCGGCTTTGGTTATATTGTGACCCCTTAGACTCCTTTATATAGAAAGGAGGTTTTTTCATTTGAATCATCTAAGAATTGTTCATTTGTGTAATGTAAAGGAGGTTGCCCCCTCGAAGAGGCTTATTTCTAAGGCGTTGATCTATCTTTTCTATCTTTTTGTGAGATGATTTCATAACATATATAGCATTTCTTTTTCTGCATTTGAGAGTGTCATTGTCACAACAAAAGATAGCAACGAAAGAAAAATCCGTAGAAATCAAGATGAGGTTGGACACCTCGCCCATACAGGATACAAACCTTGGAGTGCAACAAATTCACTCATGGATGGAAAGCCTGCACTTGGAGTTGTAGAGCCTGAAGAATGGAAAGGAAGCCCATCCAGACATGTGCGTTGAAGTTTGGTGCTTGAAATGCAAGAGCCATGGGCATGATAAGGACCATTGTCTGGTTTATAAGAACTATCTCTTTGGGGGAGGGCTTGTTCCCCTAAAACCAAAGAATTAAATTTGGATGAGCGTAGGAGTTGCGCTGTGGTGTGCCATCTATCAGATTACGAAATAGCATGCAACTGATAATTTCCATTTACTACAGAAGTGTGTATAGACCCCTCAGCGTTTGTTTTGAAATTTCTATAAGTTTGTGGGACATGATGAATGCCATTATAGAAGTTATGAATTGATGAGGATAGAACCCCTACCTACTGAATGTAGGCATAGAACCGGCCCCAGGATCAGGGTGGAGGAGAGGCACATGGAGGATTCCAGGGCCAAGGATGAGGAAGAGTGGGGGGAACTAGTCGAGGACAAGGGCAAGTAATTTGATATAATTGTGACAAAGCAGGACACTTCGCACGAGATTGCACAAACCCCACACATCCATCGTGTCAGTATTGCAGATAGTTTGACCATGTGATAGAGGAAAGTCTAGTCCTTATGGAAAAAATACAAGAAATTAAGACATAGGCCCAGAAGTGTACGCAGAACATCCATACGATGAGGGCAGAGCCCCGCGAAGAAGATCATGACCTAAATATAGTAACGAGGAGCGGTATGACCACTAGTGAATATAAGGGTAAGCAACCTGAGACTGATGAATGGGTGCGCAAGGCTGCTAAGTAGTTAATAGACTTTGATCTTAATCATGCTAAAGAGACCTTATTGGAAGCAAAGAAGAACTTCACTAAGCCCTCCACCTCAGGAAGCCAGGGGGGAAATCCCGAAACTAGTATGACACAAGAAGTAGATCCTTCGGTACTAGCTACTTTTTTGAAGACATGTATGAAGTTACTGCACGATAAGAATGCAGTAGAAGGTTTGCAAGATTTAATCGACAAGACTTGTGCAAATAAAGAAAAGACCCCTGCTGAACAACGCACTGTGAGAACAATTGGTAAGCATAAGAAGCGAACGGGGCGCGAGATGAGACTAACTATGCAGATAGGTGAATACGAAATGGACCAGGTAATCTTAGAGCTGAGCTCTGATGCAAATGTCCTACCTAAGAAGAAGTGGGAAAGGATGGGGAGACCTGCGCTACACTGATCTCCTATTCAGCTGCGCATCACAAATCAACAGAAGATTATTCTGATGGGGCATTTATATGTTGTAACGGTATACATTGAGGGAAGCGTAATGGTTCACTTTGAGGTCATTGAAATAGTGGATGATAGTAACCCATACCTCGTGCTACTAGGAATTGATTGTGATTTTGATATGGGTAGGGTAATTAACCTAAAGAAGCGAAAGATGATGTTTGAAAGGAAGTCGCTCAGGGTTGTAGTGCCATTAGACCCTGCTGAAGGAGTGTTATGAAACCAACTCAAGAAAAGATAGAAAAGATAGATCAACGCCTTAGATTTCAGCCTCTTCGAGGGGGCAACCTCCTTTACATTACATAAATGAACAATTCTTGGATGATACAAATGACAAAACCTCCTTTCTATATATAGGAGTCTAAGGAGTCACAATATAATCCAGCCGACCTAACAATAATAATATAAAGCCACAAAAATAACAATAGAGGGATTCTATGGGGCACAGAAATAACAATATGGGGGTAATAGGGGCACAACAATATAAATAAGGGGTATAACTACAATAGTAATGGGGTAATCACTAGTATTATAGGGACCCAACATGCCCCTCTCCTTCAAAAAAGTGTTGTCCTCAACGCTTGAGTAGTTCTGGATACTTCTGCATAAAATTCTCATCCTCCCATGTGGAATCTTCAGCGGATAAGTTCTTCCACTTGATAAGATACTCTGAAATTGATCGATTTCGTAGCTGTCGAGTTCTTGTTTCTGTGACTGCTTCCGGTTCCAATATAATTTTTCCTTCCTCGTCAAGTTCTGGCAATATTGTTTGAACTGGGAGCTTGTCGCCTATAACCTTCTTTAAACATGAAACATGGAAAACTGGGTGCAATCGAGAAGCTGCAGGAAGCTCCAATTTGTATGCCATAGTACCAATCTTTTGCAACACCTTGTACGGACCATAATACTTTGGTGATAATTTATTATCCTTCTTAGCTTGCTTTAGGGACATTTGCTTATATGGTTGTAGCCGTAGGAATACCCAATCACCTACATCAAAACTTCTTTCACTGCGATGTTGATCTGCCTGTTGTTTCATTCTATTTTGTGCCAACACGAGGTTATCCTTTAAGAGTTGGAGGACTTGTTGTTGATGTTCGATGTGATGTTCCACTGCCTGAACCTTAGAATTTTCTCTTAAATATGATGTGATGGATGGTGGTTGATACCCATAAAGTGCCATAAATGGGGTCATTTTTGTTGCTGTATGGAAGGAAGTGTTATACCACCATTCAGCCAGAGGCAACCATTTGACCCATTGTGTCTGTTTATCAGATACAAAGCAACGAAGATATCCTTCCAAACATTTGTTTACTATCTCAGTTTGCCCATCAGATTGAGGATGATAAGATGAGCTATGAGCTAACTGAGTACCAAGACAAGAAAATAATTCTGTCCAAAAATTTCCAGTGAAAATGGGATCTCTGTCACTTACAATAATCTTTGGGTTTCCATGTAGCTTTTGAACTGTTTCCATAAATGCAGTAGAAACTGTACTGGCTTTAAATGGATGTGATAATGCACAAAAGTGTGCATACTTGGTAAGTCTGTCAACTACCACCATGATGACACTCTTTCCCTCAGACTTGGGTAAACCTGTGATAAAATCCATTGAAACCTCCTCCCAACGTTGGCTTGGAATGGATAAAGGTTGTAATAGACCCGGTGTCTTAATTGTTTCAACTTTATTTTGTTGGCAAACCAAACATTCCGCCACAAACTTTTGAATATCTGATTTAAGGCCATCCCAAAAAAATTCCTTCTTAACCCTGTGGTAAGTTTTTAAAAATCCTGAGTGCCCTCCTAAGGGAGAAGTGTGCAATTCCATAAGAATCTTTTGTTTTAGCTGGGAATTCTTACAGAGGTATAAGCGATCTTTGTACCATAACGAATCATTTTGCCAGCTAAATGTATCAGAAGTACTGGAATCTTGTTGTAGCTTTCGAATAAGTGCCCACACTTCTTCGTCATTCTTCCATTCCTCCCTTGCTTCGTTTATCCAATCTGGTTGGATAATAGAAATGGCACACAACAATGCTTCCACATCCTCATCCTTTCTTGAGAGTGCATCTGCCACCACATTTTGCTTCCCTTTTTTGTAGATGATTTCAAAGTCATAACCCAACATCTTTGTGACCCACTTTTGTTGCTCTTCAGAGGATAATCTTTGTTCTAAAAAGTATTTAAGGCTATCATGATCCGTTTTTACCTTGAAGTGTCTTCCCATTAGGTAGGGTCGCCATTTCTTAAGTGCATGGAGTATTGCCAACATTTCCTTCTCATAAATAGCTTTGCTTAAAAACTTTCCCTTGATTGGACGACTTTCAAAAGCAATGGGTCTTTCATCTTGCATTAGAACAGCACCAATTCCATTTCCTGAAGCATCACATTCCACAATAAAGGTTTTTGTGAAGTCCGGTGTAGCTAAGACCGGTGCTTGGCACATTGCCTCTTTAAGATGTTCAAAGGCCTTTGTTGCTTCCGGAGTCCATGAAAATGAATCTTTCTTCAATAATGTTGTTAGAGGTGCTGCTATTCTCCCATAATTCTTAACAAACTTGCGATAATACCCTGTCAACCCAAGAAATCCTCGCAGATGCTTTATGGATGTGGGGATTTTCCATTCCTTAATGGCTTTAATTTTGCTAGGGTCTACCTTAACTCCTTCATGAGATACAATATGACCCAAATATTCCACCTCCTGGACTCCAAAGAAACATTTGGATCTTTTTGCATATAATTGTTTCTCCTCCAATAGTTGTAGCACCCTGTCAACATGTTCAACATGATCCTTCCAAGACTTGCTGTAGATTAGTATATCATCAAAAAATACTAACACAAATTTTCTAAGGAATGGTTTGAAAATTGAATTCATCAAACCTTGAAATGTTGAAGGTGCATTGGTAAGGCCAAAAGGCATGACCAAAAATTCATAATGACCCTCATGAGTTCTAAATGCCGTTTTCGGAATGTCTTCAATCTTCATTCTGATTTGATGATATCCCGAACGAAGATCCAACTTGGTGAAGTAAATTGATCCATGCAATTCATCCAGTAATTCATCAATGACAGGAATGGGGAACTTATCTTTAATAGTGAGCTTGTTGAGCTCCCTATAATCTGGACACATGCGCCATGATCCATCCTTCTTGTGCACCAATACTACTGGAGCTGAGAAAGAACTTTGACTCGGTTGAATTATACCAGCCTCTAGCATTTCTGCAACCATACGTTCAATTTCACTTTTTTGGACATAGGGATATCTGTACGGCCTGATGTTTGGAGGAACACTTCCTGGAATCAGATGAATAGCATGATCATGATCACGCATAGGTGGGAGACCTTTGGGAGTCTCAAATACCTTGGAATGATTGTCCAGGACTTTTTGGAGATCTGGAGAAATAGATGATTCCAATGTGGAAACATCTAGCGAACATAATTGTGCAATTACACCTCTTTGCTCCTTTTTTAGAAGCTTTGTCATGCCATTAGAGCTGATTATCTTTCCTGGTTTCCCTGCAATACCCCTTAATTCAACTTCCTTTCCTTCCACAGAAAATTTCATGAAAAGTTCTTGAAAATTAAAAGCTATTGTACCCAAGGATTGTAGCCATTGGACTCCTAGTACAACATCAGCACCTCCCATTGGAATGGAAAGCATTGGGCTAGTCAATACATATTCTCCCATGGATAGCTTGATATTATGGCACTTTCCAGAACAATTTATTGTTCCTCCATTTGCAATCATCACTTGACACTCTGGTGCTGGATATAGGAAGCAATTCAATTCTTTTGCTACCCTACAATGAATAAAATTGTGGGTGCTTCCTGAATCAATCAACACTATTACCTTTTTCTTCTTGATTTGTCCTTCTATCTTGATGGTTTGAGGAGTGGTAATTCCCGCCAATGCATTACAAGATATGGTCGGATTTATTTGTTCTTCATCTAGGCTTTGTTCCTGGAATATATCCTCTTCTTTTGACCTTTCTTGCTCCTTTTCTTCTTCCTCTTCACAATCTATGTAGAATAATTTCTTCTCAGCACACTTATGACCTTTTGTGTATTTGCTATCACAATTGTAACAAAGCCCTTTTGCTCTTTTTTCTTCCAATTGTTGTGGTGTCAACCTTGTAGGTTGTGGAAGACTATGGGCAACAACACTTCCGTCTTTATAGTTGTGAATGGTATGCTTCCTAGTTGCCATAATTTTGCTTTCCATTTTTCTTGCTAACCTGAATGCCTTCTCTAATGAATCAGGTTCCCAAAGGCAACATCATGTTGGATATTATCCTTTAAAGACCCTATGAACACATCAATCCTATGCTCCTCTGGAATATCTTTTACCCTTATGTTCAATTTTTGGAACTCCTCAATGTGCTCCATTATTGAACCCTTTTGTTTGAGACTTATCAATTGGCTAAAAAAAGTGTTGCTTTTTGTATCCTCATAATGTGCTATCAATTCTTCCGTAAAAATTGCCCAAGTGATAAATTGTTTACGAGAACAAAGCCATTGATACCATACAAACTGATTTGGTTCCAAATATAAAGTTGCCATACGTACCTTTTGTGTGTTTTGCACATTATTGAGATCGAAGAATTGCTCCATCTGTAATATCCATGTGGCGGGATCCTTGCCATCAAACTTCCTCATATCGATTTTTGGAACATGGTGAGTCTTCGATCCAACATTAGAGTCTATGGAATCATGATTAACATTTCTTTTGTTCTCATCATGAGTTTCCTTTACTACTCTTTCACCATTAGTGACCATTTCTTGTAGCAACTTATCCATCTTATCATCCATGCCATCAATTTTAGCGTCCATGCCATTCACCTTAGCTTCCATGCCATCCATCTTAGCTTCTACACCTTTCTTTAAACCATCCATCTTAGCTTCTACATTTTTCCTTAAACCATCCATTTTAGATTCTGTTGCTTTTTGTGCAAGTGACATTTGTTGCACTTGTTCTTGTAATTTTGATATATCATGTAGCATTTCTTCTTCTTCTTCATGAGTCATGCTAGAGCTTTCAGGTTCCTTACTAGGTGTTTGCATTTTCTTTCCTCGGGGCATCAGTTACCGATAATAATGCTTTACTATGCCCTTTGAATTCCTTCAAAATAAATTTTCAAACCAAGCTTAAGCAAAAATTTAAAAAAATCTACACACCTTTTTTCACTTTGTAGGAGCTCGATATTGCCTCTGATGTATCTCTGTACTTTCTGATCATCTAGTTCTAAATTTGTGACCTGTAGTAGCCCTCTGTGTCCTCTTTCCAATGCCACAAGTCTGACCCAAATTGGATTCTCCAAGGAAGAGTTATGCGAAATCTCCCACAGTGACTTGATTATAGACTAGTTCAGTAGAGCGAACTTGTACGTGCCACGTGTCACTGTTTCAACCTTTGACTCTGAAAAATATATAAAAGAAACTACAGTCCGTCCTCTTTCTGTACCTTCTTACGAAATTTCAATCCGATCCTCAGAGAGAAAGTTATGACGATTTTCCCCAGGTCACCTGTTTTGAATGTAATTCAGGAGTCTGCAAAAAGACCAACTTCCTCAGATCATATCTCCGAAAATATCGTGCGAAAAATTCTGAAATTCGGACCCAAGGTTCAGCGCGATTTCTTCTCAAATGGGTTTTTTTTGCGACTTCTGAAACGTCACAAAAAAAAAATTATAGCGAAAATTCCACGATGACCTGTTTGGAGCAGCGAAACCCTAGAATCCAAAGCTCTGATACCAAATGTTATGAAACCAGCTCAAGAAAAGATAGAAAAGATAGATCAACGCCTTAGAATTCAGCCTCTTCGAGGGGGAAACCTCCTTTACATTACATAAATGAACAATTCTTGGATGATACAAATGACAAAACCTCCTTTCTATATATAGGAGTCTAAGGAGTCACAATATAATCCAGCCGACCTAACAATAATAATATAAAGCCACAAAAATAACAATAGAGGGATTCTATGGGGCACAGAAATAACAATATGTGGGTAATAGGGGCACAACAATATAAATAAGGGGTATAACTACAATAGTAATGGGGTAATCACTAGTATTATAGGGACCCAACAAGGAGTATGTTACACTGAACCGATTCGCGAATTTGAGGAAAGTGATGATGATCTGGATCAGATATACAAGATCACCGTGTGAAATGAAAATTGGATCAATCCTAAGGCTGATGGATAAATTGTGTGGGACAGGGATAGATCTTGTGCCTCAGATTTATATTAAGAGATTGAACACTGGAAGAATCACATGCATGAAGTATCTATGCTCTGTTGCAATAGGATGACCAAGTCACTACGATGTGTCTCGAATGAGGTAAGGAAACTTCCACATTATGATGGTTTGACTGATGTGGATATATTTTTATATGAATTTGAAAGGGAAGTACCAAAAGAACATCACTTCTAAGCATTGGATTTGGTGTTGCGTGCTACGCATGCCCGTTGGTGGGGTACGCACAAGGAGAGTTTCTTTGGATGGAAGGAATACAAAAGAATGATGAGATTAAGGTTTGGGTATGCTAATACCTGAATGAAAGAAAAATATAGTGGGAAGGATGATCTTCACTATCATCTTGCACAATGGACTAAGGCCTGGGGAACTGAACCACAACTAGAATGGGTGCACATGTTTTGTCATATCTTAGACACAATTCCAATGCACTGGTAGTTGGAAACAACGCTTCCCCGTTGGAAGATTGAATGGGATATCTTAAAGGAAAGTTTATTATTGCCTTTTAGCTTTAGGATGGGTTTTCATGCATTGATGAAGTGCTCCAAGAGATAAAAGAATCTATATTGAGAACGCCTAAAGAACCAGTAGAATGGGCTCAGCAGGATTGGAGTACATAGTTGCGCCATGTGTTGGAATGTTACAATAGGATTGTTGATGAGGAAGATGAAGACCCACAGAATATTAATGCGAAGTCGAAGGACTGAGTGCTAAGAACCTGGGTATCTCATAACCTTTGAAAACTAGACAAGTAAACATTGGGTTTGAAGTGGAGCCTAAGTTCACGAAGGTCAAAGATATTGGGATGACGATACAATCGATAAGGTGTTCAAACTGTTGCGGGAGTACCAAGATCTCTTCCCAACAAAGTTTTCAGATTTGAAAGGGATTGTTGAAGATTTGGGTGTTATAAAGATTACGTTGACGTCGAATATGAAGCCTATTAAGCAAAGACCTTATTGGCTCAATCCGAAGTATAAGGAAAAGGTACTCCAAGAACTTGATAAGATGTTGGATGTTGGTATTATTGAACCTGTAGAAGAATCTAATTGGGTAAGGCCAATGGTTGTTCAAGAGAAGAAACAACAGGGTGAAATCAGGATATGCATGTATTTGAGAAAGTTGAATGATGCATGTGTGCACGATCTATTTCCAACACCATTCACAGATGAAGTATTAGAGAATGTTGGAGGACAGGAGGCTTATTCATTTACTGATGGGTTCTCAGGATACCATCAAATAAAGATCGCATTGGAAGATCGAAGCAAGACAACCTTCGAAATGGAGTGGGGTTGCTTTCAATATATAGTAATGTGTAAGTTTTAACTCCGTACAGAAAAACCTGCATACGAATTCTAAAACACAGAAAATAAACAATGTGAGAGCATAACACATAAAACACATATACACAGAGATTTCCCCTGGATCACAAAACCGAGACTACCAGCTTGATTTTTCATTATGTTCCTTTCAATGTTACAATACATATTTATACATGTTGAAGCATCCAATACCATGGACCGAAAACCATCGCATCCAATACCATGGATCGAAAACCATCGTGTCCAAAAAAACATGTTCGAAAATCATGCACAAAACCATAGGTGGGTCCGCCCAACCTAACATAGGTTCCAAAACCAAAATTTTCCAGGGCGCTACCCCGGACCCCATAAAGTGGGGTTATGGGTGCCCCTCAAACCCCCCCTCTAACCCTCAGTTATCTACGTGGACTAGTCGTGGAAAGAATATAACACAATCCAACACCATTCAGATTGAAGAATGCACATGCAATTTTTTCCCGAGTAGTAATCGTGGCATTCAAGGAATTTATTCATAATTTTTGGAGGTTTATTTCGACGATTGGACGTTGCTTGGGTTAGTGAAGCACCATGTTGCAAGTCTGCTCCTTATGCTGGATACATGTCGAAGGTATCAGATCGCGCTGAATTTTAAGAAATGCATATTTTGTGTGCCCTTTGGAATTTTTCTTGGCCATGTAGTATGAAAGCAAGGCTTAATGGTGGACCTAGCGAAGATTGTTGTGATTGTGAATTTGGAAGCTCCTTGGAATGTCAAACAGTTGCGCACAACATCGGGGCACACTAAGTACTATAGAAATTTTATCAAGGCATGTGCTCAGATAACCACGCCGATGGAAAAATTATTGAAGAAAGATGTGATGTTTTGTTGGGATGAAGAATGTCAGTATAGTCTAGATGTCTTGAAGGAAAAGATGGTAACGATGCCTATTTTGGTGTTTCCAGACTGGAAGAAAGAATTCCATGTGCATGTTGATGCCTCTTGCATTACGCTAGGTGCGGTATTAACACAAGAAAGAGAAGGAGAGATTGATCATTCGATAGCCTTCGTGAGTAGAAAGTTATCAAAGGCTGAGTAGAATTATTCCACTACATAGCGTGAAGGGCTAGCGATGGTCTATGCGCTGCAAAAATTTAGGCATTATTTGTTGAGCGCGCATTTTAAAATGTATACAGATCACTCCACGCTGAAGTACCTAGTCAATAAGCTTGTGTCTAGGGCGGGGAATCTGTCAATGGCTATTGTTGTTTCAATAATACGACTTCGAAGTGATTGTGAAGCCTAGAAGGTTGAATGCAGGACCCAACTATCTGTCACAGATTGAAACGGGTGAAGAACCAAATAGTTTGGAGGAAGGACTGCTAGATGCATAACTCTTTGTGGTGTGTGTCGCGGATGACCATTTTGCTAATATCATTCAATTTTTAACCACAGGTACAGCTCTGGAAGGATACTCTACTCAACAGAAGAGGGAATTAGTAGTCCTCTCTGTAGATTTTTCAATGATTTCACGTCACTTGTAAAAAATGTGAACATATGAAATACTGCGAAGGTATGTTCCTGAGTTTGAATGCGCTAGTATCCTCGCTGAAGCACATGGAGGAGTAGTAGGAGGTCACTACGCAAGAAAAGCGATTGCGCAAAATATTCTGCGTGCTAGATTATGGTGGTCGATATTACATAAGGATTATAAGTCGTACTGCAAGGCGTGCAATGTTTGCCAAAGGATGGGAATGCCTTCGCAAAGAGATGAAATGTCTTTAAATCCTCAGGTTTCATTGTAGGTATTTGATAAGTGGACCATTGATTTCATAGGTCCAATACAACCACTAGGAAAAAAGACGGGTGTTATCACTCATAAATTTTTCCTAGAAGTTATTAGAAGAAGGAAAAGACTGAGGTAACCAGAAACCAATATTTTAAGTATAGGCTCTAGCCAACCTATGACTTAGAGAGGGCTCTCTCTATATGATTTAGCTTTGTTTGTTGGGATTTTAGGCTAGTTCTTAAAGTTCAGGGGGTTTTGGATTTGTATTGGAGGTTGGATGGTGGAATCCTTAAAACGAATGGATAGAATGAAGTCTTTGGACCATTGGGCTATGGAGTCAAAGAAGGGCAACAGAACTGGGATTAACTCATTAAAGGGAGTGTTCAAAGGGCAAGCTAGCAGAGTGAAGTACAAGTCTCTAGGTCAAAAGGGTGAAATGATCTTAACCAGGGTGAGAGGGCACTTAAGAATCCTCAAACCGGGATCAAAATGAGGAACAAAGGATAATCATGAGCAAAGGGCACTTAAGAATCCTTTACTATAGATCAGAGGGAAACTACCTAAACTAAGGAGCAATGAATAATTCCTTAACTCAAATAATTAGCAAAAAACATTAAAATGCATAATAGTTAAAACAGAGTGCAATGAAGAAAATTCTGAGATATCATTCCATATTATAGCATTCAAATTTTAGATACATTAAAGATTATGGAAAAAAACTTTAAAAGAAAGATAACAATCACAAGGGAAAATACTTGTTTGTACTTCGCACTACACATGAATCCAGTGAAATGTCTTGGCTTTATTCATTAATCCAGCTTGCTGGTCCAAATAGTGATACAATAGCTTACAGTCTTCGATCAAGAAAGTCTATAGAAATGTCTAAGAATCCACCCTACATACTTCAAATTGTGAAGTATTTATACAAAAAATTATTACAAAATATCTCAAAACAAACTTGAGATTTATTTTAGGAAATACAAATATCTTCTTGCAAGAAGATAGAGACAGCTCATGAACTGTTTCATGTTGTCCCTTTTTATTTGGTACTGTTGGCTCTTATGGTTGAGTTTGTAGCCCTTTATGCTGGCTTGTAGTTGTGATCTTTCATGCTGGAATCTTCTTCAATTTTGATCTTTCACCTAATACTCTTTGACCCTGATACTCTTTGACCATGCTGCCCTATTTTCATCTGTTTACCTGGCTACTTTCACTTTTACTGTGCAATAACTTTTTGTTGTAAATTTATCACAGTAAATCAGTCATTGTTTCCCACCATTCTGCATCAGGTAATTTTACATTCATCATCCTCCTATAGATCTCATCCGCTTCAGTATACTTGGCAAAATTGGGCTTGGTGAGGAATAAATGTTTTATCTCATGCTCAAGGAAAAACAAGTTTTCAAATGTGTTGTACAGAACTTTTCCTGTTGGTAGGGCTTTTATGGATGAAGTGCTTTCTTGTTCCTTTGCCAACTATTTGAGTCTGTTATCATAGTCCAACTATGTCATGAGTTTGTCATTGATAACCAAAGGACTAGGCAGACCTTTCTCCCTCAAAATTTGAAATTTAGCCACGAACCTATCAATGGCTATCTATATTTTGTGGCACTTTTCTTCTAAGTTAAGCATAAGGTTCCTTTTGGAAAGGACCTTCCTTATTTCCAAAATGGTCTCAGTTCTATCCTCTATATTGATTTCTTGGAGCTCATACCTATTTTTGTTGTTGAGGAAGTGGATGAGTCTATTGGCATCCTCAGGCATGTCTCCTAATTCTTCTTTGACCTTTTGGATAGCTTTTGTATCTATCTTTACTAACTCTGTCTTCTCAAAACTAAATTCAATTCTTTGACCTTTTGGGCCTTTTGTGCTTCTTCCTTTTTCTTAAGCTAAGCAAGTTTGCAGTCAGTTTCCAAACTTGCCACCTTTTCTCTTAATTTGTTCATTTATGTAGCTTGGATAGACATCTCTTCCATGGATTTAACCAATTCTGTTTCTTTCTCACCTGATGCACCTGTTGTTATAGATTCTATTGTGACTGGCAATGCTATGGTAGGTGGAGCTGTAGGTGCCAATGAAGCTGCCAGTGTAGAAGGGACTGTTGTGGATGCTGTAGGGATGACATCTTTGGAAGTTGTGGCCATGTCGCTTTGCTTCAGTTGAATTAAAGCGTCCAACTCCTTTTTTATCTCCTTTAATTGTTCATTCAGCTTTAGGACCAAGTCCATCAACTCCTCATTTCTGGTTTCACCCTCTATGACTTCTAGAGTTTGAGGATGTTGCAGCTGTGGTACTTTTAATTGCCTCTTAAGTGTAGTAATATCATCTTTTTTCTTTTTTACAAGCTGCACTGTAGCTTTTATATCCTTGGGATCGTGTCCCAATTCAATCACTAAGTCCTCTAAGGACTTGATCCTTGTATCCTTGGCCTATGAGGAGGCCTTCTCTAATTGAAATTGTGACAAAATGTTGTTCAAAGAGTTCTGTAGTTGATGAGAAGCTATGTCTTTACCTATCAGGGTGGATTATATCATCTCTCCAGCCTATTTGTGCAGTTCAATCTGGTCTATGGGATGAATATCCATGGCCAACACTTCAAAGTCAACCTTTTTGAATTCAGATATTGTCTTGGGTAGTTGAGCTGTGGGTTTGATGAAATACATCTGCAGCTTCCCCTCTTTAATGTCAAAGGCTAACATTAGCCTTATTTGATTGGTGGGAGTCAGCTTTAGGTATTGAGCATATGTTTGGGCCTTAAGCCTCTCATTTCTAGCTTTGATTTCCTTGTATCTTTCCTTTATGTCTTGGTCTCTGTCAGCAGGCTTGTTGAAGGATGATACTTCCACACTAAGTTGCCTTTCCAACATCTAAATCTGTGATGTGGAAGGCTCTTTCATGCCTTTAGATGGAGTAGTAGGCCTACTTCTTTATGCTTTTGTGTTGGTAACCTGTGCTGATTCCTCTGTGTATTCTTATTCAGAGGTTGAATTGAGCCTTTGCCTCTTGCTTGTTTCCTGTTCCAAATTCGAGGTGTCCATTCCTGAAGTGGAATCTCCCTCTCTATTTCTTTTTGGAATCTTCTCCTCATTCTAAGGATTTTGCATGATTGGAGGGGTGCTCATGGCTCTTTCTTCTGGTACCTGCAGGAAAGAGTTGTCATCAAGTTGCTTTTCCAAATCAATCAGGGCATTTTCAACATCTACTGTGGTGTTGTCTTGGTCTACTAGGGTACCTTCCACCCATTTTGTTTGATTGGCATAAGCCTCTTTTTCTGGTATGGGGTGGTGGATGAAGGGTCCTAGCTTGCCCTTTTTCCTTTTCTTGGTAATGAATTCCAAAGGGTCATATCTCCATACAAAACTCCTTTGGAACTTCATTCTTTGCAGGATTAGGTTTGCCTCTTTCCCTGCCTCTCTAGAATTGCATATGAAGGGACCTAGTTGATCTTTGATTTTAAAATAGGCCTTCTTCTTGGCATTAACAAAGTTGACTTCATCTGCATTGATGATTTGTCTGTAATACTCTAAGGAAAACAACCTCATAGGGAGGTATCTTGGAAACTTGTATGGTGCAAGCATGCAACCATATATTCTAATTTCTGTGTGGTTCTGATAAAGGTACCAGTCACCCACTTTGGTCTGCTTGGAAAGCTGGAGGACTCTCTTTATTTTTGGGCTTATCCTAGGTGGAGGATTCCCAGTGAGCATAGTCATGATTGGATGCACAAAAGAATCTATAAAGTCTAAGTAGGTATAAGGTGATCTAAACTCATGGAAAAGTGGGGTCCAAAATATTACAAATCTAGGCTGGCCCTTGGTGTCAATCTTTTGGAGGGTAAAAGGAAACTTCTCTGACTGATAGTACAAAAATAGATGGTATAATACAGAAGAGTATTTGAACACCCTCTCATTGCCCATCCTTGTGAATTTCTCATGCATTCTATCAGCTATGAATGTGGAAAAGTCATATATGGTTGCAGGAGGTTGTCTTGGAGTATAGATGGACATGAAAGCAAGAATGATTTCATCAATGTACTCACTTGTGGTGTAACCTAAAACACATGATATCATGGCTACAATGTTATGGTCCCATGGAGAGAAAATGGTTGATACATATGGAGGGGAGTCCTTAGGGATGTGTTTTTCCTCTCTAATGAAGGTTTGGAATAACTGGGCCAATTTTGCATAGCTTAGCTTGGGATACTAGTCCAATAGGTCTCCAACTGAGAGTGGGGTTACATTTGGCCCTAGTTGGAACTGCAACATTTCATTGATGGACTCAGTTGTGATGGTGAATAGGACCTTCTGGTCATGAGATATTATGATTTTGTGGTTGGGGATGTAGCATGCATAGCACATATGAAAAATTTCTGGAAATATGTGAACTTGAGGGAACTGGTATTTGGGCAAATTTGACTCCTAAAGGCCAATCTCATTAGCATGGTTAAGGTATATGTCCCTACTTTGATAATGCACTTTGAGCAAGGGCTCTAGGGCAGTGGTATATTTTATTTGGAAGTCCCTGTCAGCAAGGGGAAGGTGGTCCAGGTCCAAATGGGGAGTTGTAATTGGTCTAACGTCCATGGCGATGGGGGCAGCCATAATTCAGTTCTTGTGGATTTGAATTATGCTCTAGGAGTTTTAGCAAAGGTTTTTGGGATTTTTAGAGGGTTTTTTAGGTAAACGGAGGTCTTGCAGATGGTTATGGCTCAGAGTGTTAAAATTAAAGTAAAATTTGATATTTTTTACTTAATTAACAGTGTTATGAGGGTGAATTTACTTGGAATTTGACAATGGAGTTGGTATTCCACGGTTAAATACCTGGAATTTGGTGAAATTGACTGTAAATGGTGGTTGATGGCGACTGCAGAGGTTTGTATGCTTGTGGTATGGAGTAATGAATGAGCTGGGTTGTCTGCAGCGTCTATGGAGCAATGACGGAGGTCTGTGAGAAAATTCATTGTTTGCAAGGGTCACAACAACTTTCTGAGTTCTCAAATAGCAAATGCGTGGAAAAAAGTGGAAAGAGGGGTAATTGGGCTTATATAGAAAAAAGGTTAATTTTGGCAGGTTCATTAATTGATGAACAATGGCGGTTTTTCGGTTAAAATGGTGGAAGTGGTTTAGGAGGGCCATCACACCGCTTTTGTGGTGCGGGCGGTATTCGAGCAGGGTCACTCAATTCCATTCATCGTTTGACATGTAGCATTGGGGGTCGGGAGGAAAACCACCTTATCAAGCGGGTAAAGGATGGACGTCGGGCTGGACCGATATGGACGTGAGTCGTTGGATGTGGGGGAGGGACGATCAATGGGAGTCGGGCGATGGAGTTGCACGACGATTTACACAAAAAGTTTTTGGGGGGCCCATGGGTCTAATCACCGACGGTATAGGATTAAATTAAAACTTAATCTCATCGGGGGTGCTTTAATATAGGATTAAGGACTGAGGGCGGGGTTTTAATATATTTTGTGGGATATGGGGTAGTCATATAGTTTATAAATAAACTAAGGGGTGGGATTATTTATATAAAGGAGTTAAACATATACGGGCTAATGGGTTTTTCGGGAATTTTATATATTTAATAAAAGTTAATATGAGGTGAAATGAGCGGAAGGGGTATTGTACTTAGGTATACAAAACATTATGTGCTTTCCATACACTTAGTACTTAGGATAAATGTATTTTGATGGGTTTTTGCATAAAATATGTTTATCATGGGGTTTTCCTAGGCAAAAAGAATTTAACCTTAGGAAAAGGGGTTTTGTGAGGGGGATGAATGAATTGCAAGGGAATTTAACACCTTTCCTTCTTAAGTCATCAAGCCGACGGTCCGGTCCCACCAAAAGTCAGAGAAATGCTCTAAGCCTCTTTGACTTAATGAACTATAGGTATTAATATTTTTATTATGAAAGGGAAATTAGTGAAGTGAAGGAGTGAAATAAATGAGGGGGTGTTAAATAAACCATATTGTGAACCATTGTTTTTGCTTTGTCCACTACTTATGCATTTTTGAAAATTGCATTTAAGACAATGACATAAGTGCTTTTGCATAATCACATGATATTTCTGCAACCTTTCTACTACTTACCCACTTACTCATCCTACCATTTTTTATTCACTGTATTTGGGTGCATTTAGGCTAATAAACCCTTATCAATCTTCTTCTTTTCTTTTACAAAGTAAACTATCTAATTCTAACCTTATATCATCCAAGGGCTCAGATTAAACTGATGAGCTCCTTTTATTCACTCTACCTATCTAATGATCTACCAAGATTACATTGTTTGGTCATATTTTATTCTCTAACTATAAAAATAAAATTCAAAACATGAAATAGCCAAGTTTAAGCAATTTTACTATCATGGATTGTGGCATGAGTAACAAGCTGCACACAATCATTATTATGCATAGAAGTAAATAGTAGTGGCATTTTGACTTGCACACTTTCATGGTCTCTTTTTGTCTTTTGGGGTTCATATATTTTTATTTTTTGACCTTTTTCATTCTTATTGTCCTTTGATTATTCTTTTAGGACATACCCTCTTTACATTTTTTATTTTTTTTAATATGGAAAACATTTGCAGAAAGAAAGGTATGTAAAATATTGTAAGGCTTCACCTTAGTCATTCAAAATTATGACTCCTGTTGGTATAGGAATCTGACAGTGGCTCCACTTGGGGATGGCATTTTCTAGTTAAATGTCAAGAACTTTGTAGATCAGTAGCCTCTGAATGGTTGTTGATGTTACCTTGCAAAATTTTCCTCTATGCCTCTACATTATTAATACTTATGACAGTGAAGCTTTCAAAGCTTAGGGCCTTCTCTTCGGGCTTCAACTTCAAAAATCACCATCCAATCCAAACTAGACTTTTGAAAATAGAATATGTACAAATGGGAACTGAGAAATTAGTAATTAGGCTCAAAATAGTGTTTGAGCATTCGACCATTCACTGGTCCACCTTATGCTTCTATACCATCAAGCTCTCTTAAGAAGAAAGCATTATTACCTCTGAAAGCATAAATGACATATGGGCCTTTCCATAGGAAATCAAATTTCCCATGTTTACCTTTATCTTCCCTCCTTGAATCCCACTTTAGCACCTTGTCACCAAGGTAGAAATCTTCAGCCTTGGTTCTCTTATCAAAAATATTTTTAACCCTTTCCTGCACAACTTGAGACCTGATATAGACTTCTTCCCTGGTTTGTTGAAGATGAATTGTTTGGTTGATTCTTCTCTGGATACTATTTGGTTCAACCTGCATTTCTTGAAGCAACTTCATCACTGGTGTTCCCAAGGAAGATGGAAAAACAACTTCCATCCCATAAACTAGTTGATAGGGAGAAGTACCAATTGATTTCTTAGTGGTTAGTCTATCTGCCCATAGGGAATTGACTAGCTTCTTGTTCCATGTTTTCTTATTGTCCTCTAGCAAATTTTTGATGATGTTTACCAGGCTTTTGTTTGAGGATTCTACCAGTCCATTTCCTTGAGGATAATAGGTTGTGGAATGGCCCAGGGTTATATGATACTTATTGCAGAAATGCATCATTCTTTCGGATTTAAAGGTTGTTGCATTATCAGTAATGAGCTTAGTTAGACATCCAAATCTTAACAGAATGTTGGTTTCAAGGAAGGTTATGATAACAGTGTTTTTGGCCTACCTTGAAGGTATGGCCTTTATCCATTTTGTGAAGTAGTCTATGGCAGTAAGGATTCATTTGTGTTGGGCAGAGGAGGGCGCGTGAACTTCACCAATGAAGTCTAAACCCCATTGTTGAAAAGGTATTTTAGCAAAGATTGGCTTGAGGGGGTAAAGGTAAACTCTTTTTCTCTCCCTCAAAAATTTGGCATTTGTGACAGTAAGTCACATATTTCTTGACATCAGAAAACAAAGTAGGCTAGTAGAAACCAGCTCTAAGAATTTTATCTGCAGTTCTCTTCTAGTAAAGGTGTCCTCCATAGTCACCTGCATGAAACTCTTGCAATACTCTGTTAGATTCATCTTTAAATAAGCAATTTAGAAGAATACCTTCATGATCTCTCCAAAACAAAGCATTGTCTAATATACAAAATATTAAGGATTTCATCTTTAAAAATCTACTTTTAGACCTAGATAATTCAGGAGGAGCTTGTAAGTTCTGTAAAACATAAATAATATCATCATTCCATTGTGATTCAACAAACGCCTGGCTGATTAGTGGAGTCGACATCTCCTCTCCATCATCTATTTCTATAATAAAGTTTATATCCAAGGCCTGACAATTCGATTCAGCCATGAGTTTGGCTAAACCTTGGCCCTTGATTAACTTAGTTGGTTTGATTTCTATGTCATATTCTAGAATAGTAGCAATCCACTTTCCTCTCTTTCCATTTGGACTTTCTTGAGTTAGGATGTCTTTGACTACTGAATTAGGAATGTAGGCCACTATATTAGAATATAAGATGTATACCCTAAAATCCTTGATGGCTTTGACCAAAGCAAAGTCTTGTTTTTCCATTATGTTATATTTCAAGGGGGCGTCTCTCAGGGCTTTTCTAAATAAAGCAATCAGTTGTTCATAGCCCTGGTCATTTTTCTGCAGTAGAACTGCATAAATTGTGTGCTCAGAAGCAAAGGAAAATAAGATGAAATCTCTATCAAATTTTGCACTGATTAACATTGGTGTTTTAGTTAAGGCCATTTTAATGTCTTCAAAGGATTTCTTAGCCTCAACAGTCCATTTCATGGTCGAATCTTTTTTCATCATATTATTTAGTGATCTAATTAATTCTACTAAATTAGAAATAAATCTTCTAAGAAAATTAATTTTCCCTAAGAAAGCTTGAAATTCTCTAATGTTCCTTGGATGTTGTATCTATAAGATGGCTTCTATTCTTGCAGGGTTTATTCGGATACCATCTTTTGAAATTATATGACCTAATAACTTTCCTTCTTCTAACCCAAACAAAGACTTCTTGGGGTTCAAGGAAATTCCATATTTCCTGCATTTAATAAAAACTTGTCTTAGGTGATCCAGATGTTGATTGTCATATTTTGAAAATACAGTAATGCCATCTAGATATATCACAAGGAAATCATGAATTTATTTTGAAAAGGCTATATCCATAGCCCTCTAGAAAGTGTCTCCTGCATTCATTAGTCCAAAAGCCATTTTCACATACATGAATGTGCCCCAAGGAGTAGTAAAGGCAGTTTGGGGTTGGTCATCTGGATGAACTAAGATCTGATTGTAACTAGAAAACCCATCCAATAATGAGATTCTGGTTGATCCAACTACCCTTTGTAGAATGTGGTCCATTTTGGGGAGAGGGTAATTGTCCCTTAGTAACACTTTGTTGAGATTTCTGAGATCCACACAGAGTCTGATCTCACCAGTTTTCTTCCTAGTTGGCACCAAGTTTGAGACCCAATCAGAGAACCTGATTGGTGCAATTATTTTAGCATCATACATCCTCTGAATTTCTTTTTCAATGGAAGGTAATAAGATAGGATTAATCCTTCTAAGTTTTTGTCTAAAAGGCTTTTGATTTTCTTTAATAGGAATGGTGTGTTGTATGATGTTGGTGTCATAGGATTTGAGGTCCTCATAACTCCAAGCAAAAACATCCTGAAATTCTTTCAACAATTCAATGTATTTTACTTTTTTAGTGGGAAGTAATGATTTTGAAAGTTTAATCAATTTTGGATTTTCATCAGTGCCTATATTACGTTCCTCTGTATCAGACCTTACTGGTTCCATTTTAGGTTTCCAAGGAACATCATTTGAATCAAATAAGTCTTCCAAAGGGGTTAATTCCTTAGGTGAGTAATTATCTTTGATATTAATTACTTCAGAGTCTTCATTAATTATTTCATCAATCTCAACTTGCTCTAGGTTTTCTACATCTGACTTAGTAAATTTAGTTGGATGAAATCTATCTATTTCTTCACCTTCTATCTCATTTATTTCTATCTCATCCTTAGAGTCAGGGTCTATGGATGTATCAATATCTATATTGTCATTTACAAACTCTTCTTCTAAAATTAAAAAGTCATTTATCTGTTTATCATTAGAAAATACTTTCTGATTCTTCAAATTATCTAGAATTGCAGGTCTATGCCTAACTTCAGCAGTGTACTGATGGTTAGGTTGGAAGGGTAACTTGCAAGTACTGGAAAACATTGCTAAACTATGGGCTTGCATATTGTGTTTTCTAGGGATTACTGCAAGCTTGGTTTCTAAGAAAGTGTTCAGTATTTCTACAATAGTTCCTCTATAACAACTTAATCTAGGGTCCCTTGTCATATATACAGCAGCAATCTATTTCATAACTAGTTCAGAGTCTCCCATGACAGAGACTCTTTTAGCTCCTAGATTTCTAACTAATTTAAGACCTAAAATTAGTGCTTTATACTCGGCCATATTGTTGGTACATTTAAAATTCAGTCTATATGCATGGCCTCTAGATTGTATCCATACTCCTTATCTTGCTCCAAACTTATTGACTGACCCATCAAATTCAAGATGCCATAATATCTCATGCTCATAATTTTCATCATCTGGTGCAACAAAATTTTCCTCATTTAAAGCAATTTGGCCACCTTGTTTATTGGAAAGTTCTAAAGTTTGGTTAGTTTCATTCTGAATAGAAACTGCAATTTCTTTTGGTTTTGTATCAATACTGTCTAAAAGAGCTTCTTGTGTTTGATCAAAATTATACAGGATAAAGGAATCAATTTCTAAATGTACGAAGTAGATAGGAACGTTTTGAGGCCGATCATGGCTACTTACCATGTATTTCATTAAAGTTTCTCGGTACAACTTCTTAAGTTGTCCAAAAACATAGATTGTTGCATATGATATATCAAGTTGTAAAGATCCCTGAAGTTTGGCTCCCCATGATCTGGATAACAGCATGCCATACTTTGGTGGGATGTCAACAACCACAATATCCATAAGGATGCTTTTGGCAGGATATTGAACTACGGTAACACACAGGTCTTTAATCAATCCTATACACTTTACTCGACCTCAGGAAATTGACTCCAACAAGAAATCTGGAAGACCAAACAAAAGGACTCAGAGAGAAAGGGAAGAAGAAATAAATAAGAATCTTGGGAATCAAACAGTCATTTCAGATTTGTTGAAAGGGAAAAAATTGAACAAGGATGGTATGGATGGTGGTCGCTCTTCCCCCACCCTTAAATAATGAAAGTTATATCCTGGAACATAAGGGGACTAGGAACCCCTGCAAAAATCCTAGCAGTCAAGGACTTAATTAGACAAGAATCTCCTACAGTAGTATTTCTTCAGGAAACCAAGTTAGAAGAAGCGGAAACTTTGAAAGCAGTAGGAAAATTTTGGAGAGACAGTGCGAGGTCATCACAGCCTTCAAGGGGAGCTTCAGGAGGATTAGGAATATTTTGGTTGAACAACAAATTTACCCTGATAGAGGAAATTAAGACAAAATCATAGATAATGGCTCTTTTGGAAGAAAAGGAGACAGGGAATAGAATCCCCTTCATAAACATCTATGGCCCAGTTCTTCACAGCGACAAGGCAGACTTTTGGGCCTCTTTAGAGGGTTTAAAGGAAAGGAACCTCCATATTAATAGTGTAATGGGAGGGGACTTTAATACGGTCCTGAATGCTTCAGAAAAAAGAGGTGGATCTTCAGTCAGGGATTACTTCCGAGATAGAATGGAGGAAATATTGGTTCGCTGGGATCTAATCGATATCAAACCCAAGTCTGGGAATTACACTTGGTCGAACAGAAGGGTCGGTGATCATTTCATTGTTGCTCATTTAGATAGGTTCTTGTTGCATAGAAATTGGCTCCTTAATGGCCTAGACTACTCGTCTATAGAATCTCTTGGAGACTCAGATCATCTCCCCATTATGATCTCCATGGAAAAGGTAGAAAACCTCGGGCCGCTGCCATTTAAATTTAATGCAGATTGGTACCTAGTGTTAACACTCAGGTTGTTCCCTTTGACTCCTAAGGGAATACGGCCAAGGTAACCACAAACCAATCTTTGGACTGCAGGTCCTAGCCTACCTGCAGTCAGAGAGGGCTCTCTCTTTAGGATTTAGCTTTGTTTAAGGGATGATTTTAGGCTAGATATGATGCACATGGGTTTTGTTTGAGTTTGGTGGGATGGTTGATCTATTCAAGCAGAGTTGGCATGCAAAGTGTAAGAAGTTCAAACCATTGGGCATGGATTCAATGAATGTGAACTGAAGGGTGTGTTTTCTTTGGCAGAAGAGGGGAATATGGAGCAGGATAGCTACACATGGCACAATGATTAATGCTGGAACAAGGATGAAATGGAGGTCAGGGGATGAGAGGCAGTTAAGGATCTCTCATCCAGCCAAAGAGGGAAAGTGGATGAAGGCTAAATAGGAGCAATGAAGAGTTTCCTAGACAGCATTCATATGTGAAGGAAATAGCGTAAACATGATCAATTAGGTATGCATATTCATTGCTAATTCGGAGGAAAACATAGAAAAGTTACAAGAATTGAGGACAGAGGGCATGAAAACCAGTTCTGAACTATTCCTTCTTCCTGCAACTTAGATTATGATATATAGATGATACAGATACATATAAACTGATAAACAGAGGGAGGAAAGACTTATTGGACCATGAGCGAGCACGAGAATTCCATATCAAGCTCTTCAGCCATTTAAAGCACAACCAGCCATTTCAGATGCAAACATTCCAGCAATCTTTGATTACAGAATTTCTTAACCTTACAGCACAAGTCTCGAATGAGAAATACAACCAACCCTTTTCACTATACAGAGGGAGGTCTTTATAGAGAAAATATCTAAAAAATATCTACAACAGCAGATCTGAGGGCAGATCTGGAGAAATGAATGATTCTAACCTAACATCTATTGAAATAAATGCTAAAAATATCTCTATGAGCTGCGCTGGAAGCAACAGCCATAAGAATGAATTAATAAGGGTCCTTTGCTGCAATGCGCTGGCAATTTGCCATAACTGCGCCTTGAATACTGAAGCGCTGCCCATATGTGTCTTCATACACTGCTTCTGCAATATCTGGGCCTAAAAACACTTGAATTGCCTCTTTTAGGCGGTTCTGCTGCCTTAAGCGGCTTTAACACATTTAATAATGAGTTGGTGAGCTTTGATGGCCTTGAGCTGCTTCATTGACTTTGTTGGGGGCTCTTTAATGTTTTCTTGCTTCGGGCCGCTAATATATCTTCACTGATACACTTTGCCGCTTCCTGATACTCTTTGAACTGTCCCATCGCCCCTTATCTGCCAATTTAATGCAAAAATGACTGCTGCAATGATTTCTGTGGCCTATAGAGGAGCATCGACACTGGCCGATCAAATATTGTGCAAAAAGTGATGAAATACTGCCAACAGGAGGAGGGACGGATGCTGGAGGCATGCCGAGGCCAAAAACCTGCATTTGGAGCCAATCTGGACCTGGAGCGATCAAAATTGATTAAAGAATGACCCCATTCCCTTGAAGAAGAGGCGCGCGCGGCATAGATATGAATAATATGAAAAATAGCCCCTTTTCCTTTATAACAGGCAAAATGCCCATTTACACGCAAAAATCGCAAAAAACATGGGCGGGCACGACACTGTTCAAATGATTAAATCGTGGCCGTTGGATCCGGCGCGGGCCGATCCAACGGCTGGCGCTAAATCGGCGATCGGCGGATCGGCGGTCCCAACACACAAAACCTCCGATGAGCGATATAGAGGGCGGACCCGAACTGCTTATAGGCCCACTTTTATTTGAAATCGGGTCCGGCCCATCGGCGGAACCCAAATCGGCGGATTTATAATGGAACGGGTCCGCGGACCCGAAATCCTTCAAAACTGTTTTTTATTACTTTTCGGGCCACAAAACGGAGGGTACAGTACCACCCTTTTCGGACCCGAAATTCATTAAGCCTTGCTTTATTTTATTTCGGCTCCGCCATATCGGAGCAATCCCGCTTGGCTGTACAAAGGGCCTCTTTCGGACCCAAAATATATATACGCCGTGCTTTATAAAATTTTGGCTCCGCCATATCGGAGCCATATGGGAATGTTGCGATAAAACACAGACCGTTGATTTTGCGGGCCCGAATGGGCGGCTGAGGTTATTTCGGCATTTCGGCAGTCGGCGGGGCGGAGGGGCGCGGCTTTATTATTGTTGCGATCGCCGAAATGGGGGGGTTGCGACTTAATATGGGCCGTCAGATCTGAGGCTTGATCGGACGACAGCGATATATATAATGGGGCGATGCGATGCGATAAAGCGAAAAATGCGGGTTTTTGCGATAAACTTAAGTTTTATGAAAAACTTAGGTTTATGCGGTGAAAGGGGCTTTAACAATAGAAATGGATATATGCGGGTATATGGAAAATGTGATATGAATGGCTCCCGATAGCGAAATCGCTTCAGATCAAAGGGAAGGGGCATGAAAAGGCCATCACTGCTACTACCTCCGACAGCGATATCGCGTCGGAGGGGAGGGAAATCAATCGGAGGAGGGTTCCAATGCTTTAGAAGGAATATATATGATCGGAGAAGGGTTTTTAAGCAAAATGAGGGATTTCTAATACTTCGGAAGGGGTCCGAAAGTATGAATGAGGGTTTTGAGCCTTGAAAAGGTTAAAACATGGCTGATGGAGGGTTTTAATGCATAGGAAGAAGGATTTTATGCTTTGGAAGGGGTCCAAAGCATTGGGAGATGGCTTAAAGAGGTAAGAGGAGGGTTCTTGCTAAGTTTCAGGCAAACTTAGCAATTCCCAAGCAATATTTATGGTTATATTTCAACCAGAGGAGGGGATATGTATATAGAGGGGCTATTTAACATATTTTAGTAGGGGAAGGGGAAAATTTATGGGATTTATATAATAAGTTAGAAGTTAATATGAAATTTGAGGAGAAAGCGCTAAGTATAGCAAACTTAGGCTTTAAAAGGGGAAAAAGGAGTTAAATGGAGCAATCTAGGAGTATTGAGCAGATCTCAATATCCTTTGGGGAAATTAGTGAATGTTTTGGGGAAGAGGAAGAAGGGGAAGTTAGACATGCATCGCTTGAGCTCATCCAAATGGAAAACTGCCTCATAATTGTGATCTGAATAGATATAACACTTGAAAACATAAAATGGATCACATAGCTTGATTCTGCAACCACAAAACTACCTACCCAACCTACTTACCTAGCATTTTTTCTTCTTTTTGGTTTGGGTGCACTTGAACTAGCAAACCCAACTTTTCATTCTTTTCTTTTTGCTATCCTCCTATCTAAATCGATCCTTATTTCTTCCGAGGCTCAAATTAAGCTGTTGAGCGCCCAAGATTCTCTACCTATCTACAAATCTGCCAAGATTAAACAGTTTGGACAGATGTTCAACTCTATATTCTAAACAAGCAATTGAAACCTAGGGAGGCCAAGATTAAGCTGTTTGGCCTTCCCTTAACTGAAAATCCTTCAAAAATGGAATAACTCATCAAAACTGGAATACAGCAATGGCATTTAGACTAGCACACTCTCATGGCCTCTTCTTTGGCCTCTTAAGGAAATATGGAACATTGTAGTATGCAAAGCATGACATATTTGGCATGTAAAAATGTCGATCATGAAAGATGAATACCTGTTGCAACAGGAGGCTAACAGTGGCTCCACTTGGGGATGGCTTTTCCTTGTGAAAAGCCAAGAACAGCAGATCAGACTGCCTTGATCTTCTATTGTTGCTGTGGACTGAAAAATTTCTTTGCTGTCTGCTTTATTTATATATATGACAGCAGACTTGAAGAGCTTAGGGCCTTCACTTTGGGCTTCAACTGCAGCAAGCTTGCTATCCAAATAGAAAACTGAAATCCTACCTACCTACTCTAATCAGCACTTTCTTCGCTGTTAGGTGAAATGAAACAGCCAATGCAGCCACTTAAGTATTATAAACATCAATGAGCTTTGCTGCTTGCGCTTGCTGATGCTTGAAATGGAGATCTTGCCATCAGGTATAGCTTTGTTAATCATTGAGAATATCATAAAAGTTCTGATCTCCTTTGCTGAATCTAAACACTGTACAGAAGGGTCCTGCAACACATATACACACTTGCTGGGCTGAATTAAAGAACTGTACAAAGGTTTGGGATCGCTATCATACTTTGGAATTGGGAGATTATCAACAACTTGATATTGAACCTTGCAACCTGCTAGTGGAGAAGAGCACTGATTTACTTCATCATTCAGCCTGTCAACAGATGGATTATACAAAACTTGGAATGATAATTGCAATTCATTACAAACAGGCTCAGATGGCACTTGACATATTTGCACTTGCTGCTCCTCATTCTCTTTAAAAAAATCAGATGATTCAAAACAAAGCAGTAGGGAATCATCTGAGACTTCTTGATCATACATTGCTGCTTCTAATTCTTCCTCAATTTGATATTCAATGGCACTTTGGGGCTGCAAATCTAGAGGTGATGCATTATGAGCAAGGATTTGAATTTCCTCTAGATGGTCAGTATCAAAGCATGCTGACACTTGATTATTAACTGCATGATAATATTCCCTAATAAACTGAAAAGATTCAAAACAAAAGGGTAAAGTTCCTTCGCTGAAATCAAAATTCTCTGCATTTTCCTCCTTTTCTTCATAGCTGAGATGAGCAAGCTGATCACTGGGTTCAGGCTGCTAAACCTGAACTTCGCTTTCTGCCAAAATAGACTCAGATTCCTGTGCACGGCATATTTGGGCTTGAGGTACAAATTCATCATCATATAGATCATATTTGGGTAGAGAGCTGAAAGAAGAGAAGCTGTTATACTCAGATAGTATATCAGGAGACTGCTCCTTCACATATGGCTGTATGAATATGTCATTTGTTTTGTGGCAGGTTTGTTTGTGAATATCACTACTTTCCTATTGTAAAACAGATCCGTTCTTGTGCTCTAAGGATTCAACTTTCATTGCGATCTGCTGCATCCTTTCCTCTGTTTCTTTTAACAAATAAAGAAGTTTTTCTTCTTGCTCTTCTTTGCGTTGTTCCTCTCTCCTTTTCAGATTTGCCTCCACGTCCATAGCCATATCTTGCATTTGTTTCATAGTGGACGGGCTTCTTTCTCTCAAACGATATTCAATTTCTGCATCAAAAGCTCTTGGATAATGCAATAGAGCTAGATCAGGGGGAGGTCTTATGTTCAAAGGCATAGAATGATAAACTTGATTAAATATTTCTGAAAATTACTGGATCGTTTCATCTGGAAGCCTTCTTAATTGATCATATTCTTCAATAAGCGAGAGGAAATTAATTTTAATCATCCATCTATCAAGGAAAAGATTGAGAAAGTGCTGAAGATTAAAGATGTTAGCCTCAGGCAAGGTCTTGAACCAAGTCCTAACTTCACTTTGCAAAGAAAGGGCGAACAGCCTAATACTAACATTGTTGGATCCCTATAATACTAGTGATTACCCCATTACTATTGTATTTATACCCCTTATTTATATTGTTGTGCCCCCATTTCCCCCATATTGTTATTAATGTGCCCATAGAATCCCTCTATTGTTATTTTTGTGGCTTTATATTATTATTGTTAGGTCGGCTGGATTATATTGTGACTCCTTAGACTCCTATATATAGAAAGGAGGTTTTGTCATTTGTATCATCCAAGAATTTTTCATTTATGTAATGTAAATGAGGTTGTCCCCTTGAAGAGGCTGAATTCTAAGGCGTTGACCTATCTTTTCTATCTTTTCTTGAGCTGGTTTCATAACATTTGGTATCAAAGCTTTGGATTCTAGGGTTTCGCTGCTCCAAACAGGTCATCGTGGCATTTTCACTATAACATTTTTTCTGTGATGTTTCAGAAGTCGCAAAAAAAACCCATTTGAGAAGAAATCGCGTTGAACCTTGGATCTAAATTTCAGAGCTTTTCGCATGATATTTTCGGAGATATGATCTGAGGAAGTTGGTCTTTTTGCAGACTCCTAAATTACACTCAAAACAGGTGACCTGGGGAAAATCGTCATAACTTTCTTTCTGAGCATCGGATTGAAATTTCGTAAGAAGGTAAAGAAAGAGGACGGACTGCAGTTTTCTTTTATATATTTTTTAGAGTCAAAGGTTGAAACAGTGACACGTGGCACTTCATACAAGTTCGCTCTACGGAACTAGTCTATAATCAGGTCACTGCGGGAGATTGTGCATAACGCTTTCTTGGAGAATCCAATTTGGATCAGACTAGTGGCATTGGAAAGAGGAGATAGAAGTCTACTAGAGGTCACAATTTTAGAACTGGATGATTCGAAATTACAGAGATACATCAGATTCAATATCAGGCTTCTACAAAGTAAAAAAAGGTGTGTAGTTTTTTTTTTTTTTTTTTTGCATAAGCTTGGTTTGAAGGAATTCAAAGGGCATAGTAAAGCATTATTATCGGTAAATGATGCCCCGAGGAAAGAAAATGCAAACACCTAGTAAGGAACCTGAAAGCTCTAGCATGACTCATGAAGAAGAGGAAGAAATGCTACATGATATATCAAAATTACAAGAACAAGTGCAACAAATGTCACGCTCACAAAAGCTAACAGATGCTAAGATAAATGGCGTGGAATCTAAGATAAAGAAGCTAAGATGGATGATCTGATGACAGATTTGAGGACAGATTTGAGGACAGATTTGAAGACAGACATGGCAGATTTGAAGACAAATTTGACAAATTTTCTACAAGAAATACTTACTAATGGTGAAAAGGTTGTAAAGGAAACTCATGATGTGAACAAAAGAAATGTTAATCATGATTCCATAGACTCTAATGTTGGATCGAAGACCCACCATATTCCAAAAATCGATATGAGGAAGTTTGATGGCAAGGATCCCGCCACATGGATATTACAGATGGAGCAGTTCTTCGATCTCAATAATGTGCAAAACACACAAAAGGTACGTATGGCAACTTTATATTTGGAACCAAATCAGTTTGTATGGTATCAATGGCTTTGCTCTCGTAAACAATTTATCACTTGGGCAATTTTTACGGAAGAATTGATAGCACATTATGAGGATACAAAAAGCAACACTTTTTTTAGCCAATTGATAAGTCTCAAACAAAAGGGTTCAATAATGGAGCACATTGAGGAGTTCCAAAAATTGAACATAAGGGTAAAAGATATTCCAGAGGAGCATAGGATTGATGTGTTCATAGGGTCTTTAAAGGATAATATCCAACATGATGTTCGCCTTTGGGAACCTGATTCATTAGAGAAGGCATTCAGGTTAGCAAGAAAAATGGAAAGCAAAATTATGGCAACCAGGAAGCATACCACTCACAACTATAAAGACGGAAGTGTTGTTGCCCCTAGTCTTCCACAACCTATAAGGTTGACACCACAACAATTGGAAGAAAAAAGAGCAAAAGGGCTTTGTTACAGTTGTGATAGCAAATACACTAAAGGTCATAAGTGTGCTGAGAAGAAATTATTCTACATAGATTGTGAAGAGGAAGAAGAAAAGGAGCAAGAAAGGTCAAAAGAAGAGAATATACTCCAGGAACAAAGCCTAGATGAAGAACAAATAAATCCGACCATATCTTGTAATGCATTGGCGGGAATTACCACTCCTCAAACCATCAAGATAGAAGGACAAATCAAGAAGAAAAAGGTAATAGTGTTGATTGATTCAGGAAGCACCCACAATTTTATTCATTGTAGGGTAGCAAAAGAATTGAATTGCTTCCTATATCCAGCACCAGAGTGTCAAGTGATGATTGCAAATGGAGGAACAATAAATTGCTCTGGAAAGTGCCATAATATCAAGCTATCCATGGGAGAATATGTATTGACTAGCCCAATGCTTTCCATTCCAATGGGAGGTGCTGATGTTGTACTAGGAGTCCAATGGCTACAATCCTTGGGTACAATAGCTTTTAATTTTCAAGAACTTTTCATCAAATTTTTTATGGAAGGAAAGGAAGTTGAATTAAGGGGTATTGCAGGGAAACCAGGAAAGATAATCAGCTCTAATGGTATGACAAAGCTTCTAAAAAAGGAGCAAAGAGGTGTAATTGCACAATTATGTTCGCTAGATGTTTCCACATTGGAATCATCTATTTCTCCAGATCTCCAAAAAGTCCTGGACAATCATTCCAAGGTATTTGAGACTCCCAAAGGTCTCCCACCTATGCGTGATCATGATCATGCTATTCATCTGATTCCAGGAAGTGTTCCTCCAAACATCAGGCCGTACAGATATCCCTATGTCCAAAAAAGTGAAATTGAACGTATGGTTGCAGAAATGCTAGAGGCTGGTATAATTCAACCGAGTCAAAGTTCTTTCTCTGCTCCAGTAGTATTGGTGCACAAGAAGGATGGATCATGGTGCATGTGTCCGGATTATAGGGAGCTCAACAAGCTCACTATTAAAGATAAGTTCCCCATTCCTGTCATTGATGAATTACTGGATGAATTGCATGGATCAATTTACTTCACCAAGTTGGATCTTCGTTCAGGATATCATCAAATCAGAATGAAGATTGAAGATTGAAGACATTCCGAAAACGGCATTTATAACTCATGAGGGTCATTATGAATTTTTGGTCATGCCTTTTGGCCTTACCAATGCACCTTCAGCATTTCAAGGTTTGATGAATTCAATTTTCAAACCATTCCTTAGAAAATTTGTGTTAGTATTTTTTGATGATATACTTATCTACAGCAAGTCTTGGAAGGATCATGTTGAACATGTTGACAGGGTGCTACAACTATTGGAGGAGAAACAATTATATGCAAAAAGATCCAAATGTTTCTTTGGAGTCCAGGAGGTGGAATATTTGGGTCATATTGTATCTCATGAAGGAGTTAAGGTAGACCCTAGCAAAATTAAAGCCATTAAGGAATGGAAAATCCCCACATCCATAAAGCATCTGCAGGATTTCTTGGGTTGACAGGGTATTATCGCAAGTTTGTTAAGAATTATGGGAGAATAGCAGCACCTCTAACAACATTATTGAAGAAAGATGCATTTTCATGGACTCCGGAAGCAACAAAGGCCTTTGAACATCTTAAAGAGGCAATGTGCCAAGCACCGGTCTTAGCTACACCGGACTTCACAAAAACCTTTATTGTGGAATGTGATGCTTCAGGAAATGGAATTGGTGTTGTTCTAATGCAAGATGAAAGACCCATTGCTTTTGAAAGTCGTCCAATCAAGGGAAAGTTTTTAAGCAAAGCTATTTATGAGAAGGAAATGTTGGCAATACTCCATGCACTTAAGAAATGGCGACCCTACCTAATGGGAAGACACTTCAAGGTAAAAACGGATCATGATAGCCTTAAATACTTTTTAGAACAAAGATTATCCTCTGAAGAGCAACAAAAGTGGGTCACAAAGATGTTGGGTTATGACTTTGAAATCATCTACAAAAAAGGGAAGCAAAATGTGGTGGCAGATGCACTCTCAAGAAAGGATGAGGATGTGGAAGCATTGTTGTGCGCCATTTCTATTATCCAACCAGATTGGATAAATGAAGCAAGGGAGGAATGGAAGAATGACGAAGAAGTGTGGGCACTTATTCGAAAGCTACAACAAGATTCCAGTACGTCTGATACATTTAGCTGGAAAAATGATTCGTTATGGTACAAAGATCGCTTATACCTCTGTAAGAATTCCCAGCTAAAACAAAAGATTCTTATGGAATTGCACACTTCTCCCTTAGGAGGGCACTCAGGATTTTTAAAAACTTACCACAGGGTTAAGAAGGAATTTTTTTGGGATGGCCTTAAATCAGATATTCAAAAGTTTGTGGCAGAATGTTTGGTTTGCCAACAAAATAAAGTTGAAACAATTAAGACACCGGGTCTATTACAACCTTTATCCATTCCAAGCCAACGTTGGGAGGAGGTTTCAATGGATTTTATCACAGGTTTACCCAAGTCTGAGGGAAAGAGTGTCATCATGGTGGTAGTTGACAGACTTACCAAGTATGCACACTTTTGTGCATTATCACATCCATTTAAAGCCAGTACAGTTTCTACTGCATTTATGGAAACAATTCAAAAGCTACATGGAAACCCAAAGATTATTGTAAGTGACAGAGATCCCATTTTCACTGGAAATTTTTGGACAGAATTATTTTCTTGTCTTGGTACTCAGTTAGCTCATAGCTCATCTTATCATCCTCAATCTGATGGGCAAACTGAGATAGTAAACAAATGTTTGGAAGGATATCTTCGTTGCTTTGTATCTGATAAACAGACACAATGGGTCAAATGGTTGCCTCTGGCTGAATGGTGGTATAACACTTCCTTTCATACAGCAACAAAAATGACCCCATTTATGGCACTTTATGGGTATCAACCACCATCCATCACATCATATTTAAGAGAAAATTCTAAGGTTCAGGCAGTGGAACATCACATCGAACATCAACAACAAGTCCTCCAACTCTTAAAGGATAACCTCGTGTTGGCACAAAATAGAATGAAACAACAGGCAGATCAACATCGCAGTGAAAGAAGTTTTGATGTAGGTGATTGGGTATTCCTACGGCTACAACCATATAAGCAAATGTCCCTGAAGCAAGCTAAGAAGGATAATAAATTATCACCAAAGTATTATGGTCCGTACAAGGTGTTGCAAAAGATTGGTACTATGGCATACAAATTGGAGCTTCCTGCAGCTTCTCGATTGCACCCAGTTTTCCATGTTTCATGTTTAAAGAAGGTTATAGGCGACAAGCTCCCAGTTCAAACAATATTGCCAGAACTTGACGAGGAAGGAAAAATTATATTGGAACTGGAAGCAATCATAGAAACAAGAACTCGACAGCTACGAAATCGATCAATTTCAGAGTATCTTATCAAGTGGAAGAACTTATCCGCTGAAGATTCCACATGGGAGGATGAGAATTTTATGCAGAAGTATCCAGAACTACTCAAGCGTTGAGGACAACACTTTTTTGAAGGAGAGGGGCATGTTGGGTCCCTATAATACTAGTGATTACCCCATTACTATTGTAGTTATACCCCTTATTTATATTGTTGTGCCCCCATTGCCCCCATATTGTTATTAATGTGCCCATAGAATCCCTCTGTTAGCGCTTGAAATTTCACCTCAGGCTGAGAAAGGTAAACCTCAAGGCCACATCAAACCACTTAGCCTCGTAGCTAGCCCTACGGGGCAGGAGAGGGCTCTCTCCGGTCTATCTCGGTAAAATCTTCAATGGATGAGATGACCAATAAGGTAACACTGATTTTAGGCTAGTAAACTGATCAGAAAAGTTGATTTGGGGGTTTTAGGGTTTTTGGTGGCAAATTGAGGAGAGGGAAATTTTGGGTGCGGGGATTGGACACAGTTTCTGCAGGGGGTTCTTTGGGGCGAGGTAGGAGACTGTATTGATGCCTTTGATTGAGGTGAATGATCAGGAATGATAGGTGAGGAGCTAAGGAGAGCAAACAATAACTTTGAATTCTCCTTAGACAGTAGAAAACATTGAAATTAAACAAACTTAAAAGCAGAGCATGACAGTCATGAATTCTTACTTTAACACTTCGTTTGCTTAATGTGCAGAAGGAAAAGAAAGGAAATGATTCACATAACACACTTACAAGTACATAGAGAAACACACCATCAACACATGAGTCCACAAGAATCCCAAAGAGGACTGCAAAACCCTAGTCTTCCTTAGCCAAAAATTGCAGAGATACAGTGAATAATACAATGATAGCTTCTCCCTCAAGAGTCCAACCATGAAAATGAGCAAGAAAGTACATAATATAGATCATCTAACCTCTTTCCCTGCCTCTATGGGTCGAGCTCACTATCCTAGGAGCTGTTTCAACCACTTCTAAACTAAGCACTACAAACTAGGCAGTCAAAACAACTTGCCTCTATAAGCTAGGAAACCAATTCATTCATTTAATTTTCACCCTCTTCATGAATGAATCTTCTAGAAGAGTTACATAAGTGTAAAAGTGTCATAAAAATACATTAATTACATCAAGGAGGATAACAATTCACTCCACAAAGTCAAACAAGGTCAAATCTGCGTATTTCCTGAGCTGTACACTGAAATTTTGAAAAATCTGCCTGACGGGTCGCGCGCCTCTGCCTGACGGGTCGCGCGCCTTTAGGGCCACTTTTGGGGCACTTCCAGGTGTCCAAATTGAGCAAGAGTAGGCTTGTTGGAAAGGTCTATGAGTCTACTTTCCAACCCAACTAGAATTTCTGAATTTGGAGGTCATTTGCCCCTCAAAAATTGCAATCTACCAAGACTGCTTTCTGTGTCTCAAAAATGTGGCAGAAAGTCAAATTTTGCTTGTTTTTTGACTTTTTGGAGGCCCAAAACTTCACAAAATCTCTTGTCCATCAATGAGCATGTGTAACTTTGCATGAAAAATCTGGAAATGCTGAGTTTTTGCAAAATGGAGTTGCCAAAATGAAGGGTCGCGCGGGGGGGTGAGACCCGTTAATGGACAAAATCTGTAAATTGCATAAAAAAACCAAAATTTACCCAAAATGCTCAAAATTTCTTGGGATTTGTGCTGTGGCTAGGCTATTTAGTGCCTTGGTCCTTCAGTGAAGCCTCAGCCAAGATGTGGAGGGGATCGGGCCTCTTTCTCCGTTTTAGTGCCTTGGTCAACCGCCTTTGAAGCTCCTTCATCTTTGCCTTGTACATGTGCATCCGTGCCCAATAATGGTTCTTCATGTTCCTCAACAGTTTCTTATCTTGGTTGGCCTTAGCCAATAGCCTCTCCAAGTGTGCATTGACCCGGATAAGCATAGCTTCTCGATCAATTGGCACTAAATCACCAGGCCTTCTCCGGTTCAAGATGCGGTCACTACGAATGCTCCACAACTCATCAAGAGTTTGTTCATCCTCCAACTGCTTGTTGTGCTGCTCCAGATATGAGATTGTCCATTGTGCCCCTTCTAATCTCCTCTGTAATGCATCATTTTCAGCTCTAAGGTGTTGAATGATCTCCTTTGCCTCTTGGCTAGGAGAATTGGCCTCAAGATCAACAAGCTCTATATCTAGAATACCTGATGGCCCCTCATCAATCTTGGGGTGCTTGCCCCTCTGTGCTGCCTATGCTACTGAAGAAAGCGAGGCCCCTTCCACCTGATCTGGAGATAACACTCGCTGAGTTGATGATGAAGGCGAGACCCCTTCCACATGCTGTGGAGAAAGTACTCGCCGAGCTGCTGCAAATAAGGCCCTCTGGCCTCTCTGATAAGTAACCAAAGGTGAGGAGCTGACATGTCTAGTGATGGGGATGTCATGCTGCTGTGATGGTCCTCCCTCCTTGTAAACAACCTCAAGATGTGGCGGGGGTGGTGCTGTGAAAAGCTCACGAGAGATGAACTCCTCCCATGAGATGCCCTGCTGAGCCAACTGATGTAATACTACAAGCTGAATCAAACCATAATGGTAAAGGCTCCTATATTGCTGTGTCGGGCTCTTCCTCTGCATCATGGACACCATCCTCTGAATTTTCTGATAAAAGAAAACAGGGATGTTCATCATCCGTACCCATGTGAAGTGCATCAATAGGCGAATATGGTACGAATATATCTGTGAAAATCTGCCCTCACAGGTAAAATAGAGCATGATGAGCCTCATCATGGGAGCATACTCACTCCTGAGAAATCTGAAGGGAAACACACCTGTCAAGTGTCTCATGGATGCTGGTCTAACAAAAGGCTCAAAGTGAACACTGTCCAACACCTTGCGTTTATTCCACACCTCCCCGACATTAGGTATCCCTGTGGCCTATGAGATCACCTCAGGTGTCAATGTAAAGTCCACTCCGGCAAGGTTGACATGTCCATCATGCAAATGTAAAACAAATAGGCGAGCCAACTCTCTGTGATGTTGAATCCGAGAGATCCTCTTGCAAAAATCATAGCAAGACATGTACTGGAAACATGAAACTGCCATAGGACAAGCCTGTAAATCTGTCAAAGAGGTGGGCTTCTCTCGCCTATGATGACCACCCTTTCCTCCCTTATGAGGCATCCTCTGTACCTCAATCTCTGAAGCTGATGACTAGTCATCACTCTGCTCATAAGTTTCGGTTTCTGACATTGTTTGAGGAGCAAAGTGGACAAAATGTACTGTTGTTTCTGCCTTGCAAAATGTTGATCTATATGCTGTTTCAAGGGGACAAGGAGCATGAGGGGAATGTTAGGGGAGGGATAATTTTAAAGGGAAAATGGGAATAAATACATAAAACAGGGATTTTAGGGAAAAACATTGCAAAATCATTGCATATGCATCATATATACATTTGTTTACATGGGTATAATGAGAGGAAGGGTGAGGGCTTGATTTTTTATTTGTTAGGGAAGAGGGGTAGGGTTTGGATTTTTCTTTACAAATTTAAAAGGGAAATTTATATAGAAAGACAAGGAAAATGACATGGGAAATGAGGAAAATGATTACAAGGGGAATACCTTTCAAACAACATAAAACCCTAAGCATTTTTACAATTTCAAACTACAGCAAGATGGAGCTTTTTCTCTTGCACATGGAGATCTTTAAAAAATAAATTCATGATGTATTTAACCATAACAAGCAACCATTTTTAAGTTGGAGAGCCTACCTTAGGCAATTTGGCAATTTCAGAGGGTCCTTGGATAAATTTGCAGTCGGTTTGGTAGGGAGGACGCTGACGGGTTGCGCGCCTCACCCAACGGGTCGCGCTCGTTGAAAGATTACACTGCTGGAAGGCTGCTGACGGGTCGCGCGCCTGGTCTGACGGGTCGCGTGCATGTCCAGCTCCCAAATTCGCCCAAATTTTCACTCAATCACTCTTGCAAGTAACTTGGATGCACAATGAGGGTCGATGGAGGGAGATTGGGCCTTTATAGCTTTGATTTGAAATAATTTCATGCCCAAACCCACTTTATAATGTTTTTCTTTGACACTTTATAAAATTGACTTTTTGGTTTCCTTTGTCCTGAAATTGACTGATTTAATGCTTTTGCTCGATTCTTTTTGCAGGGATAGCATCTGAGGGATCTTGGCAAGGGAGCCAGGGTTACATGCTGTCCTTTGAAAACTTTTGAATTTTTACCATTTTTTACAAAATTTTGAAAAATGACCTTGGCTTTAAAAACAGAGTTTTTAAATCCAAGGTGAAAATTAACTGTACAAGATAGAAATTTGCGAAGAAACACCATTAAAATCATCCCTCTGGCTTGCTGAGCACTTATTGACCTTCAGAGACATGACCTTGTAAACAAACTTGACCAAAACCCTAGACCTAGGAATTTGACCTGAAGACAAGAAAAGACAAGCTTGAAAGAGATTTAAGGACTGAAATGACTTTGATCCAGCAATGCCAAGAGGGGGACAAAGACACCAGCTCCTCCATCAGGGTTATGGCATGCCTAATGGAATGCAAAAATTGACACTGATGAGACACCTACTTATGCAAATGCAAAGAGCTTTGATCGCTGATGGAGGGCTACAAGACCGACTCTAACACCCTCTATTTTTATTTTTGTGGCTTTATATTATTATTGTTAGGTCGGCTGGATTATATTGTGACTCCTTAGACTCCTATATATAGAAAGGAGGTTTTATCATTTGTATCATCCAAGAATTGTTCATTTATGTAATGTAAAGGAGGTTGCCCCCTCGAAGAGGCTGAATTCTAAAGCGTTGACCTATCTTTTCTATCTTTTCTTGAGCTGGTTTCATAACAAACATCCTCATCTTCTACTTCAAATATATTAAGATAGTCTTCAAAAGCTTGGATATGCTTTTGAGCAGTAACTCCATTCTCTCCATCAAATCTTGGGAGATACTCAGGGTGATCTTTAGGCAAAGGATTGAGCACAGGAGGCAAAATGAGTGGCTTATATCTATTAGGAACCTTACGAGGCACGAGATTATGTATAGGGATTGAATGAATGGGCTTGATATGAATAGGGATAGGATGATTTGCTTTGATACTTGTTTCCTCCTTGGCTGCATGATGATCTTCAGCAGCATTTAAAGGCTGTTGTTCTAATGTGCAAGGAGGGCTTTCCTCAACATTTTCAAAAGGCAAATCATAAAAATCAAATTTAAACTCGTCTTTAAAATACAATATACACAGCAAAATTTTATGGAAGAGAAAGAACATGACCTCTTGGATAATAATCCGGGTCAACAGCCTGATCTGCTCATATATTTCTTTTGGGTTCATTTCTCCAGCGGAGTCTTTATTATGAGGATTATGTGGAGTCGCCAGGTAGATAAATTAACTTTGAAGGGTCTGATCTCTGTCCACCAACACGGACTAGAGCTAAATATGAAATAAACTTGAATAAAAAGGGGAATTTTCTTTAGGAAACAAAATTTTTTGAGATTTTTGTGATTATTTGATTTTTTTTGTGATTTTTCAAAACAACTTAAAGATTTATTCAAGAGGAAAACTGATCAAAATTGGGGATTTACAGTAATAAACAAATGATTCAGGTCCCCAGTGGAGTCGCCATTATTTTAACACTCAGGTTGTTCCCTTTGACTCCTAAGGGAATACGGCCAAGGTAACCACGAACCAATCTTTGGACTGCAGGTCTTAGCCTACCTGCAGTCAGAGAGGGCTCTCTCTTTAGGATTTAGCTTTGTTTAAGGGATGATTTTAGGCTAGATATGATGCACATGGGTTTTGTTTGAGTTTGGTGGGATCGTTGATCTATTCAAGCAAAGTTGGCATGCAAAGTGTAAGAAGTTCAAACCATTGGGCATGGAGTCAATGAATGTGAACTGAAGGGTGTGTTTTCTTTGGCAGAAGAGGGGAATATGGAGCAGGATAGCTACACATGGCACAATGATTAATGCTGGAAAAAGGATGAAATGGAGGTCAAGGGATGAGAGGCAGTTAAGGATCTCTCATCCAGCCAAAGAGGGAAAGTGGATGAAGGCTAAATAGGAGCAATGAAGAGTTTCCTACACAACATTCATATGTGAAGGAAATAGCGTAAACATGATCAATTAAGTATGCATATTCATTACTAATTCGGAGGAAAACATAGAAAAGTTACAAGAATTGAGGATAGAGGGCATGAAAACCAGTTCTGAACTATTCCTTCTTCCTGCAACTTAGATTATGATATATAGATGATACAGATACATATAAACTGACAAACAGAGGGAGGAAAGACTTATTGGACCATGGCGAGCACGAGAATTCCATATCAAGCTCTTCAGCCATTTAAAGCACAACCAGCCATTTCAGATGCAAACATTCCAGCAATCTTTGATTACAGAATTTCTTAACCTTACAGCACAAGTCTCGAATGAGAAATACAACCAACCCTTTTCACTATATAGAGGGAGGTCTTTATAGAGAAAATATCTAAAAAATATCTACAACAGCAGATCTGAGGGCAGATCTAGAGAAATGAATGATTCTAACCTAACATCTATTGAAATAAATGCTAAAAATATCTCTATGAGCTGCGCTGGAAGCAACAGCCATAAGAATGAATTAATAAGGGTCCTTTGCTGCAATGCGCTGGCAATTTGCCATAACTGCGCCTTGAATACTAAAGCGCTGCCCATATGTGTCTTCATACACTGCTTCTACAATATCTAGGCCTAAAAACACTTGCATTGCCTCTTTTAGGCAGTTCTGCTGCCTTAAGCGGCTTTAACACATTTAATAATGAGTTGGTGAGCTTTGATGGCCATGATCTGCTTCATTGACTTTGTTGGGGGCTCTTTAATGTTTTCCTGCTTCGGGCCGCTGATATATCTTCACTGATACACTTTGTCGCTTCCTGATACTCTTTGAATTGTCCCATCACCCCTTATCTGCCAATTTAATGAAAAAATGACTGCTGCAATGATTTCTGTGGCCTATAGAGGAGCATCGATACTGGCCAATCAAATATTATGCAAAAAGTGATGAAATACTGCCAACAGGAGGAGGGACAAACGTTGAAGGCATGCCGAGGCCAAAAACCTGCATTTGGAGCCAATCTGGACCTGGAGCGATCAAAATTGATTAAAGAATGACCCCATTCCCTTGAAGAAGAGGCGCACACTGCATAGATATGAATAATATGAAAAATAGCCCCTTTTCCTTTATAATAGGCAAAATGCTCATTTACACGCAAAAATCGCAAAAAACATGGGTGGGCACGGCACTATTCAAATGATTAAATCATGGTCGTTGGATCCAGCGCGGGCCGATCCAACGGCTGGTGCTAAATTGGTGATTGGCGGATCGGCGGTCCCAACACACAAAACCTTCGATGGAGTGATATAGAGGGTGGACCCGAACTGCTTATAGGCCCACTTTTATTTGGAATCGGGTCCGCCCATCGGTGAAACCCAAATCGGCGGATTTATAATGGAATGGGTCCGTGGACCCGCAATCCTTCAAAACTGCTTTTTATTACTTTTCGGGCCACAAAACGGAGGGTACAGCACCACCCTTTTCGGACCTGAAATTCATTAAGCCCTGCTTTATTTTATTTCGGCTCCGCCATATCAGAGCAATCCCGCTTGGCTATACAAAGGGCCTCTTTCAGACCCGAAATATATATACGCCGCGCTTTATAAAATTTAGGCTCCGCCATATCGGAGCCATATGGGAATGTTGGGATAAAACATAGACCGTTGATTCTGCGGGCCTGAATGGGCGGCTAAGGTTATTTCAGCATTTCGGCAGTCGGCGAGGCGGAGGGGTGCGGCTTTATTATTGTTGCGATCGCCAAAATGGGGGGGTTGCGACTTAATATGGGCCGTCGGATCTGAGGCTTGATCGGATGGTAGCGATATATATAATGGGGTGATGCGATGCGATAAAGCGAAAAATGTGGGTTTTTGCGATAAACTTAAGTTTTATGAAAAACTTAGGTTTATGCGGTGAAAGGGGCTTTAACAATAGAAATGGATATATGCGGGTATATGGAAAATGTGATATGAATGGCTCCCGATAGCGAAATCGCTTCGGATCAAAGGGAAGGGGCATGAAAAGGCCATCACTGCTACTACCTCCGACAGTGATATCGCGTCGGAGGGGAGGTAAATCAATCGGAGGAGGGTTCCAATGCTTTAGAAGGAATATATATGATCGGAGAAGTGATTCTCTGATCGGAGAATGGTTTTTAAGCAAAATGAGGGATTTCTAATACTTCGGAAGGGGTCCGAAAGTATGAATGAGGGTTTTGAGGCTTGAAAAGGTTAAAACATGGCTGATGGAGGGTTTTAATGCATAGGAAGAAGGATTTTATGTTTTGGAAGGGGTCCAAAGCATTGGGAGATGGCTTAAAGAGGTAAGAGGAGGGTTCTTACTAAGTTTCAGGCAAACTTAGCAATTCCCAAGCAATATTTATGGTTATATTTCAACCAGAGGAGGGGATATGTATATAGAGGGGCTATTTAACATATTTTAGTAGGGGAAGGGAAAAAATTATGGGATTTATATAATAAGTTAGAAGTTAATATGAAATTTGAGGAGAAAGCGCTAAGTATAGCAAACTTAGGCTTTAAAAGGGGAAAAAGGAGTTAAATGGAGCAATCTAGGAGTATTGAGCAGATCTCAATATCCTTTGGGGAAATTAGTGAATGTTTTGTGGAAGAGGAAGAAGGGGAAGTTAGACATGCATCGCTTGAGCTCATCCAAATGGAAAACTGCCTCATAATTGTGATCTGAATAGATATAACACATGAAAACATAAAATGGATCACATAGCTTGATTCCGCAACCACAAAACTACCTACCCAGCCTACTTACCTAGCATTTTTTCTTCTTTTTGGTTTGGGTGCACTTGAACTAGCAAACCCAACTTTTCATTCTTTTCTTTTTGCTATCCTCCTATCTAAATCGATCCTTATTTCTTCCGGGGCTCAGATTAAGCTCTTGAGTGCCCAAGATTCTCTACCTATCTACAAATCTGCCAAGATTAAACAATTTGGACAGATGTTCAACTCTATATTCTAAACAAGCAATTGAAAACTAGGGAGGCCAAGATTAAGCTGTTTGGCCTTCCCTTAACTGAAAATCCTTCAAAAATGGAATAACTCATCAAAACTGGAATACGACAATGGCATTTAGACTAGCACACTCTCATGGCCTCTTCTTTGGCCTCTTAAGGAAATATGGAACATTGTAGTATGCAAAGTATGACATATTTGGCATGTAAAAATGTCGATCATTAAAGATGAATACCTGTTGCAACAGGAGGCTAACACTTAGATGAAAAAGTTGGGAATATGATAAAGCCATCTTGGACTTGGAAAATACAAGGCTCCCCCAACTTTGTTTGGGAATCCAAGCTAAAAAATGTCAAGACGGATCTAAGGAAATGGCTCAAAGAAAACTATCAGCCCCCAAGGAAAAAAAGGAAAGAAAAATTCCAAGAATTAGAAGATCACTATAATATGATGGAGAAAAGTCACATTGAAGAGTCACATATTCAAAAAGAAAAAGACCTCTCCCAGATTTTCAGTCTAAGTAGGCAGGAGGAAAATCTGTGGAGGCTCAAGTCTCGTAGTCTATGGTTGAAAGCTAGAGACTCAAATACTTCTTACTTCCACAAACAAGCAATGGCTCATGAGAACAAGAATTGTATCAAGGAAATAAAGGTGGTAGGTGGGCGGACAATCAACACCTCATCAGAAATTAAATAGGAGGCATTCAATCATTTCAATTCTCTCCTCAATCTGGTGTGCACCCCTTCGGTTGGGGCCTCTAAATTCCTTCGGGCCCTTCCCCGGGTTGTCTCTCCGCTCTCTAATGTGTCTCTTTCTAATGTTATTCTAGAAGAAGAAGTACACAATGCTATTTGGCATCTGGAACCTGAGAAGGCTCCAGGACTAGATGGTTTTTCTATCATCTTTTATCATTTATTCTGGAATGTTATTAAAAAATATCTAATTAGAATGTTGAACTACACCAGGGTTAAAAATAAGTTGGGGGGTAGCACCAATTTTTCCTTTCTTTCTCTGATTCCAAAAGAATCCAATCCTACCACCTTCTCCATATTTCGTCCTATCTCTTTATGTGAATCCTCCTATAAAATATTGATGAAAATCATTGCCAACAGGATTAAACCCTATTGGGTAGCGGATCCCTTGCATAATGGTTTTGGGGCTTAAAGCCCACAATTTTGGGTATTTATGTGGTAAAAGTTCTGCGAAGTGCGCGGAGCATGAATTGTAATGGGTCAAGTCAAAGGGTTGTCCGCTCGAAAATAATGTAAGATAATAGAAATTGATAGTGGTTAGAGAAGGCTCTGCAGCTGTGTGCACAGAGGCCTGGTAGAGTCCATAGTTGTGTGCACGGACCCCTGCAGCTGAGTACGCAGGGCATAATTGGATTGTACTGAAACAAAAGATTAATAAAGATAAGCGTTTCTAAATTATTGTGCATCTGGTCACAGATCTGTATGTTTATTCTTATGCTATGGTTTTATGCATATCTTTAAGATTTATGGTTGCGCGCACTGGTTATAACTATTGAATGCTTGATTGAGACTCTAAGAATTAGATCAAATCTATAATAACTGCAATAATAATAAGGAATCTAGGAAGTACCTTGTTTGCGAGCTACGCGAGGGCCAGATAACTGTGCAGAGTAACGCGAGTGCGCAGATCAGTTCGCGACCCCTCCAGACCTCATCAAGACATCCCTAGGGTGCGGAAACTTGGTTCCAGAACCCTCCCATACTACCTCGGGTGAGACTTCAGTCCGCGCTTCGCGGATTGTTGCCAAAAGGGTCAGTAGTGCAAGATTTGTTTGGCTAAAACACTTCCGAACCTGGGTCAGGCCCCAATAAGCCAACAAATGGTTCCGTTGTCGGGACTGGGATCTGCCTAAGGGATGTCTGATGTCGGAACACTGGAACCCTATGAAGAAAGAGATTGAAGATTGGTTGGATCAGAAGCTTCACGAGTTTGTGGTACAGGAAAACAAAACCCTGCAAATATCTGATAAGAGGTGGTTGGATTGCTACGTATATACGGAAATTCATGAGATCTTCTTCGCATCTTTCTCTTCAGAGCTGTATGATTGGATCACAAGGCTAGCAGATAGCCAAGGAAGGTGCAAGCTTGAGCAACCCATAGTGTGGACTCCAGAGTTGGTACACAGGCTAGAGGCATCTGAAGATAAGATCGCATGGGCCGTGGATCATTGGCTGGATCAGATAATAGGAGGGTTTATCACTGAATTCACGATAGACACGACTGTCAGCTACAGCGAAGCAGAAAGACGTTTTCTCAAGGGACCACGAGGTAAGTACATCAAATCGTTGAATACCTAGATTAAGATGCTATTGTGTGAAAAACGGGTGATGCGAATCCATTAATGAGTGGAACGACACGAAGCGGAAGGGCCTACAAAGGTATCGAAGGGTTAGGAAATAGTCCTTTAGTTTCACCTCCGCGAGTGGGCGAGGAAGAGTGCACTTGGGCATCTCCAAGGAGTGCAGTCAGTTTGATAAGGCAATGCATCCCGCAGCTATCATCTCTGCTAACACCACCACTCGCGTCACCTCCTTCACCCCCATCTTCGCCCACACCACCTCCACCAAACCAACAGTTTAGCATGGTGAGCATGATCAAGTTGCCTGTATTCAGAGGATTAGGGAGCGATCCATATCATTTTTGGTTTGTGGTAAGAGCAGTGTGGGAAGCACACAGAGTTATGGATGATAACATTAAGAAGGCCACATTGGTAAGTGCGTTGCAGGATCGCGCACTAACTTGGTATATCAAGCACTTGAATGATCATCCAAATGCTGGAATAGCAGAAATCCAAATTACATTAAACAAGGAATTTAGCCGACCGAAATTAGAGACACAGTCGATCATCGGATTCAAGGAGATCGCGATGCTTCCAGGCGAAACCCCCTGGGATTTGGATCAGAGACTGAAGAGCACGATCTGCGAGGCTAACATCACGCTGATGGATGTGTAGCACCACGTGTGGTTTGTGGCATCTTTGACACCACAACTGAGGACGGCGCTATCATAGCAGAAGCTTTCAACCCAGGTAAAAGCATTGGAAATAGCGATGAGGATGCATGAAACTCCGATACAAGATCCTAGGTTAGGAGTCCAACAGATCCACGCATAACTACAAAACCTATGCTTGGAGATGCAGAGTTTGAAATAGGATGGGGTGCCCTGGCCAGAAGCGCGAGAAGAAGTGTGGTGCATAAAATGTAAGAGCCAGGACCACGATAAGGATCATTGTCGGGTATTCGCGAACTATCTGGCAAGGGGGGGCCAATTCTATTGAGACCAGAGGCGCGGGCAGGACCAAGTGCGGCGCCCACGCTCTCGTGTGCGATCTATCATGTGGTGGGAAACACATGACTGACAACTGTCATCTATTGCAGAAGTTTACACAGACCCCCCATCAACTATTTTGCAATTTTTGTAGATCGGTGGGCCACGTTGAACGAAACTGTCAGAGTTATGAATTTTTGATGGATCGAACACCTACCTACATGATGCAGACTAAGGTGTGAGGTCAAGATACAGCCGCAGCAATAGTACGCGGTGGGTTCCAGGGACGAGGACGGGGACGAGGAGGAATGGGACCTGGATGAGGCCGTGGACAGTTAATCTGCGACAACTGTGGAGGACCTGGGCACTACGCGTGTGACTGTACGAACCCAACAAGAACATGTTGTCTGTACTATTATCAGTTTGATCATGAAGCGATACATTGCCCCACGCTAATTGCACAGATGCGTGAGAAAGGGGTGCTTTAGTCTACTCCAACGCAGAACATCCAAATGATGAGGTCTAAACTGTGCGAAGAAGACCCCAACGTGAACATGGTGCTCAGAAGCGGTGCGACCAAGGGGGAAGATAAAGGGAAGCAACCCGAGGAGAACACATGGGTTCGCAAGGCCCCTACCAAGCATCCTGAGTTTGACTTGGAACGTGCAAAGGAGACATTTATGGAAGCTAAGAAGAGCTTTGTGGAGGCCTCTACTTTAGGTAGTAAGGATCAACCCGAGCCGAAAATGGATCCTTATATGCTAACTACCTTTTTAGAGACATGTATGAAGCTACTACGGGACAATAAGGCAGTTAAGGGATTACAAGAGCTGATAACTAGGTGTGTAGGGGCAGGTGAACCATGCGTGGTCAAGAAACTAGGAAAGCATGCTTTGCACACTGGGCGGGAAATGCGATTGACGGCACAGATTGGTGACTATGAGATGGATCAAATCATTCTGGACTTAGGTTCAGATGTGAATGTGCTACCTAAATAGACATGGGAACGCATGGGCAGGCCCGCATTATAGTGGTCTCCTATTCAATTACAGATGGCGAACCAACAAAAGATCTTTCCCATGGGGAGATTGCAAGGAGTAACAGTGGATATCGAAGGCGCAAGCACCCAAACAGATTTTGAGGTAATAGAAATCATGGATGACAGTAACCCTTACCCCGCATTATTAGGAATAGACTAGGCCACAGACATGAATGGAGTCATCAACTTAAAAAGACGGAAGATGATATTCGAGAAAAGGTCTCTCTGTGTAATAGTTCCGCTAGATCCAGCAGAAGGAGCACGCTACACTGAACTTGTGCGCAATGAGGACAGTGATGATGAACTGGACTACATCTACCAGATAACGGTGCATGACCAGGATCGGGTGAATCCGACAACGAACGGGAGAATCTCATGGGAGCGCGACAATTCTTGCACGTCGAATTCAAATGAAGAAATAGAGGGATGGAAGAACCGATTGCATGAAGTAACAACGCTGAATTGTAATATGATGGTTAGATCACTGCGACGCATGATTACCGAAGCAAGGGAACTACCAACAGATGGGGGCGCAATGGACATGGAGGAATTCGTAGACCGCTGTGAAATTGCAATACTGGAACAAAAGCAGCACGGTGTGAAAAAAGGGGCACTACACGTGACAACTGCACAAGGGTGGAGTACGCATCAGAAGACTAGGTGGAACTAGCGCGAAGGTAGAAGGCGGGTGCGTGTACGGTTTGGAGGTCCCCAGCGTCGACCGTACTCGATACAGCAAGGACGAAGCGGTTTGAGCACCTACCTATGGCGAGGGATGCAGACGTATGTTGTGCAACCACCTTCCCAACTAAGAATAAAAAATCAGAACCCGACGCGGTAGCAGGAAAGGCGACACATTTCGCCAGCCGTTCACAACGGAGCATTCTGAAAAACATTCGGGATCCTGAACAGAGTTCGTCGGATGAAACAAAAAAATTGGAATCTATGTGTACCAAGGGTTCGATGGGCCTATAGGACCATAAGAAAAAATAGGTGTGTGAAGATGACCCTATCAGTGATCAGACAAGATGAAACCAGGAAGACAAAGAGAAGTCCCCTGACCACAGACCCAGTAGCTCAGACTGAATGCAGGGACCTAGGTAAGGGAATATGGCAATTATAGGAATCCATTCGGCGAGGGAGTTTGAAACTCCATGCACTCAATGAAGAATGAACATGGCTAAGGAGGAAAAGTGTAATATTGGGCGAAGGAATCAGCAAACTAGAAACCGGAGTCACACAAGCGGGCCACGCGAGACTAGGTATGATGAGACCAGGCCTGGCCGGCCCTACTACTATAGAAACAATTGCGACCCTGCTATCATGGTTGTGACCGCACTTTACCAAACAAGGGGGTGCACCATACAAAGAAGAACGAGATGCACTAATGGACACAAGGGTAGGTGAAGGGTGCCCACAGCCCAAGCTAGCAGGGAAGTTGAAGTCTCGCACCTGGGGTGCGACCACCTAACTATCTGTGGAAAGCATAGTCTCAGTGCTCCAAGCAGTTGAAAGAAGGCGCGGGACTATAAACAAGTCTGCAGGAGAGTTGCGCAGATAGGAGGTTCCGCACAGGGCCAGTAGGTCACCAGGATCGTGGTCGTGCATAAGAGGCTGTGCTACCGCATGGGTAGGCTGGGAGGTGACTGTTGATGTCACTATTCATGACAAGAAGTCTGACTTACGACAGAAAGGAGCAGGCGACGGGCCATTATGACTGGAATTCAGAGCTAGATACGGGAAGATCTACCGCCAAGAAGATATTAATGACTCAGAAGTGGAGGGAATGGTCGAATTAAAATTCAAACGTTACTATAAAACCCCTTGGGGTAGCCTCAAAACAACACTTGGATATTTGAGATTCAAGCCAGTACAGAGTAGCAAGCACCAAGCTACCTTGCCACCCATGACTAAGTACCTGAGCGAATCCAGGATAGAAACCATGTCAGCTGCTAGAACCAGAGTGAGATTTGTGGAGGAGCCCCACTGACTCAGGAGGAGCCTGGAGAAGCGGTCATTTCCCTAGAGGTTCCAAAGTCTCCATGCACGCCGCGACCCCAAAAAGACAAGCAGACTATGGGGCCAGTTAGGGTATCACCGCGGTTCGGTAAATTGTCAATGGCTGAAAAGGGCAAAGCTATGACCACTGAACCCAAAGAGGAAGAGGAATATTTACAAGCCCTGATCGCTAAGATTGAAGCACAGGATGAGGAAGAGGAAAATGTTTCACAAGTACCTTCGGCGATAACATTACCACCATACATCTCCCCGTGGAAAGGGATGACCAAGATACCGAAGGACCTGGAGGCCATGAAGAACACGCTCCAGACCCCGCTTCTTCCGGATGAAATAAGGTTCGACGATCTGCCGTTGGGCCGAGTATCGAATATCAAGTTCAAATATTAGGACCTCATGGATAGTGAGAAGTTCCCCCAATTGGCCGTGGAGAAATTACTGCAGTAGAAGTGGTTACAGGGTGTGGAGAAGGCAAGATTACTCAATCTGAGGTGGATACCCCACTATCACCATGCGGCCATCACAATTTTTGTTATCCGACAGCTACTATGTCTAGTACATGATGGGTATCTATGGCTGGAGGAACCGATTCCCATCACGGCTGATTTAGTACACCAAATTTCCCAGCTGCCTACTAAAGGAAACGATCCTACAGCCATAGTAGGAATGAGTAGTGACGTGGGTCTCGTAGAAGCCATGAAGGCTAAATATAAGTTGGAGAAGCGGAAGCGAGGGTATGTAATAGCAAGTATCAAAGACCGAGGGGTGCGCATCGCCACCCAGTTACTGGCTGGCAAGCTCATGAGGAAATTCCGCGCAGACGAGGTACTAGCATCTGTCATTGCGCTCGCGGAGAAGTGTGCAGAGGGGGTTCAGTTCAACTGGGCGCAATTTCTTTGCGACGAATTTTTGACGAATTGTAGGGAAGCCTAGGAGAAGGGTAAGAATTTCGACTATGCATGGTTGCTACTATCGATCCTACTGGCTGGAGGGGAGCTGCCGAAGGGCAGCCAGTTTCCCAACATTGAGAAGAACCTACCTAAAGTCGTGAGGTATAACTCACTCTGGGCTACAAAAAACGTGACGAGCGTTCGTGAGATCAAGGTGTTTTGGATATTTATGGAGGTGAGTATCCGGACATGGATCAACCGCAGACCGTGGTTATCCTCAACAGTATACAGCAATTTGCAAAGCACGGCCAAATTCAAGGCGGATATGCATAATTTGTATATTGGGGCATGAAAGGATCCAACTCGAACATGGGTAAAGCTTCTGTTCATTGCAACGGACGATGCAATTTTTGAGGCAATGGCAGCATGGCCTTCGGAGTGGCATGCCCCGGACTTGGCCGAATTAGAAAAGATTGCCACACATTAAGAGAAGAAGGAAATCAAGCTGCGCATCACAAAGTTGGCGGAAAGAATGCGCCAAGAACAGAAAGCAGCCACGCAGCGGGAGGCGACCGAGGCAGCAACAGAAACCACCACTACGCCCGCCGAAGAGATCGTGGAGGATCAGGAAATGTCCACGGAGGTGGACATGCAGGGGGAAGTGGAGACACAAGAACGCATGGACCTGACCACAACATCGACCCAACTTAAGAGGCCGTGCGTCCAGGAGCAGTGTCAACATTTTTTTTAAGTCAACATTTTTTTTCATGGATTAGTTAATATGTATTATATATGTAATAGTTTTGTATTATATGTTTAAATAGTTTAGTCAATATTTATTTCTTGGATTATTTTATATGTATTATATGTAAAATGCAGAGGCATCTTCTATATGCCCCCCAACTGTAGGTCATTGGAGTGTGGGGGGATCTATTATACATGGTTGGGCTCATGATATATCACATAGCCCAACCAGAGTGTGTGTTCCACTCATAGATCCTTGCTCTAACACCAATCAGAGTGTCAGAGGTGGTGTTTTTGTCTTTGTGGATGACCATATTATAGATAGTGGACCTTCTTCACTAGTTATAGGTACACCTCATGTATTTTTAAATCCCCTTTAAACTTTATGTGTTTATGTCTTGAAATTATCTTTAATCTTTAAATCATCTTCAATTGATGTGTTTGAATTTAATGTATATGTTATTATGCTTTTAGTTTGTTATATATGTGTTAAATTATGTTTATGATTTGCAGACCCTCAACAGGGGCGAAGCTGAGGATCATAGTGCAATGTCGATCTTATCATGGGACAATGCTACAACCAATATCACGCTCGAATATGTTAGCGACCAACATACATGAATCACATGAGAGCTGGGTAAAATATCTGTTAGTTCACATACGAAGTGTAGTTTGTCTTTGACACTAGATAACATCGATAGGTTGATCAATATATACCAAAGGGTCCACAGAGCCATCTCCTACATTCCATACAAAGGATTAAGAGGCAGGAGGTTAGAAGCCCACATACTTGGGAGGTGGTGAAAGATGCCACCAAGGACATTGATGTTCGTGGGGAGTTGTTCAACATTCCTTTGGAGTTTCGTGCTAGACATCGAGGTGTGATTCCACTAAGATATTTTAAGAATGTTGATGCAGATCCTTTTGTTTATGATCGATTCATTGGAGCTTGGGGCTAGTTCCCCCACCATGACAGGGTCCCCCTTTACTTTGCAAAACATATATATGCAGAGTTCAAGCTACATATGAGGTTGGATTACACCAACACTGGATCTGAGTTTTATTGAACTGACTTAGGACGCACCTTTGATCATAATGTGGCTCGTAGAGACCCTAGGCATGTACCACCACCTTCGAGATTGTTGCCACTACCATATCGGTGTGGTATTGTCGACGGAGCTAGAGGAGTCATCACAACTCGACGTTGAGACCAAGAATACCATTGCAGATATCATGCAAATGACATTAGCCAGTGCACATGTCACATTTTGTGGAGAGATGAGAAGGCCACCATCGTTGCCTCGTGACTCGCTGATTCCATTATATGATGATTCATATATCACAAATCTACCTAGTGACCAACTTTTGTCATATGCATGTATGTGTCATGATGCCATCCATGACACTTGGAGGGTGCACAACCTGCGTGACACAAACTAGATACATATATACAAAAATTTTGACTCTTATTATCAAATTATACATTAATATAATAATTTATTTCGTATTAGATTGCATTTATATTAATAAGTTCATGATAATATGCACACACAACCCAACTACATGGATGAGATTCTGAGGTCATTCGAAGGGGTAGTTGATAAGACATAGTAGCCTCCATCTCTAATGTCCCTTCCTAATTGTTTTCCCAAGGTGAGGAGAAACCATTTTTGGAAATTTTGTTATTTTTGGCTGAATGCAATTTTGATGGAAGAGCTTAGGAGAAAGAGGGCCAATGTGCCTTTTAGTGGATTGTGGGGGCCACTCACCCACCTAAAATACGCACCCCTTCTAGGCAACTTGATTTTCCTAAGTGGGGAATCGAAATATTTGATGGGACCCATGTGGGGCCCAAGGGAGAAAGAATAAATAGAAGGAAGTGAGCAGAATTTGGGGCCTTTTGATGATTTCAGAATTTCATTGTTGCTTTGGCTGTTTAGCTAAGCTACAAGTGTTGTTCAGCACAAGAGCTTCCGAAGGAGTGAAGCTCATCCCTCTCTTCGGTGGACTTCGAGTGCCACCCTAAGAGGGATTTCTTTCCCATTGGAGATAGAGAGAAGATCACCAATCAGTGGAGTACACTGCCTTGGCTAGCAAGGACATAGTTTGGGCGCAGCTGGGGACGTAGTGGGAGAGACTATGTGTTTGGTGGAGCAGGGGAGTCAGGGAATTCAGTTGGGAAGGTTGCCGGAGGTATTCACATCGAATTTCCACGTAGGAGAGGAGAGATTATAGTAGGAAGTCCAGTCAAATACCTAGGTTGAGATGTTGCTCAAAGGGCTCGCGTCATCCTCACTCAGGACTGCGCAGTCACTAGTGGGGGTCACTTGGAAGGAGGCTTACTAGGAGGATTGAGGAGCTGGTTTGTGGGGAAATTTTTGGGAGTCTGATTTGGGGAGGTTTCTTGACTTTGTGGCAGAAAGTTATAGCAGTTCCAGTTACAAGCAGTGAGTTACAGTATTTTAAGAGGGCCAATCCCCAAGGGGTCGAATTTGGAGGGTCAAAACCAGAGCAAAACCTTTCTAGGTTTTCCAGGTTTTTGACAAGGATCACATCCCTAAATTTATAGAATTTTCTAGGCAATTTTGAGGGGCCAAGTCAGCTAGCAGTGTAGAACAACTGGGCCAATCCCCAAGGGGTCGAATTTGGCAGGTCAAAACTAGGGACAAACCCTTTCTGAGTTTTGTGCGTTTTTGGAGAGGAGCACATCCCCAAAGTTGCAGAAATTTCTAGGTTGTTTTAAGTGGGTAAATTAGAGCTTGAAGTCAGCCAGTAATGTAGCTTTGATGGGACAACACCTTTTTTTGGAGCAACAAATTCACCGCAGCTGGGAACTTTGTATTGATCACCTGAGGCTTGTAGCTTGCCTTGTGCAAGCCCAAGTGCACCTCATCCAACTTTTATCATACTCCTATTTATTTATTAATGAAAAATGAGTCAATTTGGGTGTTGATGAGAAATTTATGTTCATATGTTCCCTACTGAAGTAAAATTTTATTGTGAATGTTATTACTTTCCTTTGTTATCATTGCAAATCTTCCATTAGGAATATTATAGTGGTATCAGAGCATGATCTTGGCCAGTTTTGGGGAGGCTAGAAAGATCATGGAGGAGTTGTTGAGGCAGAGCCAACAATTGGTGAGGTAGAACCAATGGATTCTAGAGGGGATGCAGTGACTGATACATAACCAACACAAAACCCAAGTACATACATGCGCATCCCAGCAGTACAAAACCCACACGTATGGTTAGTCTGACCATCCTACCATGACTCATTCCTTGGATGAACAAGGGAAGGAGAAGTATAGTTCAATGGTTGGACCATCATGTAGAGGTGGGAAGTTAGAGGATGAGACCCGAAGGTGATTTTGCTGGTGGAGACCTAGTTTTAGACATCAGGAGACATATGAGGAGGCTGAACATGAGGTTGAGGGCACACAGGGTTGTGAGGAGCACATAGATGCACATATTGTGACACAGGAGCCCCCATTGTGGGAGTTTCCTTTGGTAGACCTGATTGACACATTGGTGGAGACAGTTGGGCACACACCCATAGGACCATCCATTGACGAGGTGCCAATAGGCATAGAGGTAACCAAAGCTATGAGAGAGTTCCTAGATGATAGCTACATCCAATAGCATGGAGAGCACCATGAGAAGTGTGAGCTAGATGAGGATGTTATGTGTTGTACCTATTTCCCATATGTAGTCCTTGACTGCAAAAACTACACCAGGAAACCAACTCAACCAACCTTAATCTACACTTACCCACACCTTCATATAAATGCTTTGAACATGTGTAGAAATAAGATATGAAACACTAGAAAGACATGCTAGAAAACACAAAATTCTGTCAAACTGGAGTCGAAAGCTTTCATTAGAAATCCTATAATAGAAACTTTACAAAGTGAAGAGCCTTGGATCAAAAGGCCACACATATTACTTCAATTGATGAAGTATTTATACAATTTCCTCGTAAAATATCTGGATAAAAATATCAAGAGCTATTACAAATATCTAAAAACTATATTACAAAAATATAACACAAAGAAAGGTAAATAAAACTATTTGAAGAGTTCCAGTACTATCATTGAGGATTGATATTAATAAAGAAGAGAAATTCGAATTTGATTGCAACTCATATTTGATGAGGTGGCGTCCAAGTAGGCTAACTGTCTTTGAGATTTTTCCTCCCGAATTTATGAAAAATAGGGTCCATTCATCCCTTTTAATATCTCAATTCGAGCTAGCTATGTGAAAACTGAGAGATTTTTTTGTATTCTAGTATCTTTGGAACAAAAACATCCTACCGTTTTCCAATATTCATCTCTGGTTATCCACAATACTTTTTTCAAAAGGGTGTCTTAAACAGGACACTGCACAGTCAGAAAAATAGGCTAAACATGATGAGAGTGTATCTCCCAACCCTTGACACATGTATAAAAAGTGAGATAGGATTTTGTATTTTGCAATCTTATGAACTAAAACCTCTTCCAGCTCCCAAATATTCATCTTTTTGTAGCCAAAATATCCTCTCAAAAAAGGTGACTAAAATAGGAAATTTTTGGAAACCATGCCTTCAAAGATGCATTTGCATCTCCCAAACCATAATAGTTGTTAGAAAACTGAGAGAGGTTTTTGTACAAGAGGATGCTAGAAACAAAAACCTCGTTCACTTTCTGAAAATACGTTCTCATTTTTCTGTAAGTAATGTTTAACATTACTTTATTACATCATTTAATCATTTTTAGATGCATGATTAACTAAATCAACTAGCTAATGAAACTTAAATTTACATTTTGAGGGCGCATGTTATATATCTGATATGAAAATGTACCACTTGTTATAGCTCTGATACCACTTGTTATAGATCTAATATAAAAATATAAGACAATGAAAATAAACCCACTTGTTATAGCTCTGATACCACTTGTTATAGATCTGATCCAAAAATATATGATAGTAATAATATACCCAAGAATAATCACCAAAAATAAAAAGATCAAAATAGATAGTAATGTTTTTTATTAATATCAAATCCTTAAGGTAGGGCAACACCTTACATTCACTCCTTAAAGAAGGAGAACACTCCACAAGCCATATGCTTGTTCATACAATAATCCTTGACATCTCTCCATGTGGAGTCTCTAGCCTCTATATAGGCCTCATACATACAATACCATGGGTCATTACCATGGTTCCCTCATACCATCGAACTAATACCATGGGCCCATTACATTATTACTAACTACTTGTGGTCCCTTACATGATACAGGTTAACCACCTTATTTATTACTATGGCCCATCCCATTATTACATTATTCCCTTGGGTACCTCCCTTTGTACCCCATATTATCCCCCCTAGGTATATAACATTCCACCCCCCTTAGCATGTTTCGTCCCCGAAACATGGGAAGAACACAAATAATAAGATCTACTCAAAAGAGTAGTCCACTGGTACCATGCACATGCATCTAGCCATCCAAGAGAAAGGTGAACCCTCGATCTCACTGGTGCCTCGCTCGCTTGAGATGGAAGTTGACCGTGGTAGCTCTTCTGTGTTGATGTGTAGTAGGTGGATCTTCGCTCCTCGCTATCTGTCATGCGGGGGTTGTTGTCCTTGTGGCTAATTGGTTGCCATCTTGTTGGTTGTTTTCTTGCGGGGTGATGTGGGTGATGATATGTTGAAGTTTTAACCCACGGTGTCTTTTTCTTTAATTCACCCTACTGTGGTGCCTGCTGTGGTGTCTTCTTTTCCAATATGACTTCAACCACTGAGCCCTCATCTGATGTATCAGCACATGTAACCTTTTCTGCTTCAGCCTCTATTTGTGTTTGATTGTCGATCATCAAAGGCTCATCATCTGATATGTCAGTCCCTGGAACATCTTCTGCTTCAGCCTCCATGTACTTTATCTGTTTATTGATGGAAATATCCTGTAATGTAATTTTTTTCTTTTTATACCAGAGCTTAAGGAATTTCTTCTGCACATTAATATTGATAGTACCCATAGATTCCATCCAAGGATATCCCAAAACAACATCAATATTATTCATCTTTGAAGTATAAAAATCACCATGCAACACATACTTATCCATAGAAATATTCAAATTCTTATACACTTGAACATCCTCATCATCCACCTGTGTGTTTTCAATGTGTTTTGCTGGAACTTGCAATTTTTTTTCCAAATTAACATTGATAAAATTATGCTTGTGACTAGGATTTATAGAAACAATGATCTTCTCCTTTTGAATCAATCCATGAACTTGTAATAAGGATATACCAGTAAGAAATAACCCCACATGTTTCCCCTTATCTTGTTTTCTAGCCTGAGACCATTTGTCCATAAGGAGTTTTTCCAATTCTTCATTCGAAAATTTGGACAAGTCTTTGATGCCAAGTGAGTTCCACCATATGGCGGCCTCTTCTTTCAAACCAATTGGTACTATAGACTTCCAATGATGTTCAAAAATGCTCTTTAGTTTTTGTATGAATTCTTCAATAGTAGGGCTATCATCTTTTCCTGTAAAATTTTCCATGAAGAGGGTTTGAGAAAAATTCACTTACTTGGCGAAAATTTGAAATGGCCACAATTCTATCAATATTGCTCAGAATTCCTATTATAACCTGTTTTTGGAAATGGAACAACCATTTTGCATCTTCCCATGTGATAGAAATCTTGATCCAGGCACTGGAAGTTCAGATCTGCGCTGCAACTCTCCCACCGTCACCAAAAATTCTGAAAAAAAAAAAAGAGTTGATTTTAAATCAGCGATATCTCCCTCATCCGAACTCCGATTCAACTAATTTTTTTTTTTGAAATCAGGTATTTTTTCACAAAGAATTCAGATCTGCAATTAGATTTTCCAGATTTTCCCCCAAAACGTAAAGATTTGCGCCGCAAACTCGCTGCCCCGAAAAAATGTCTGCAACACCACTGATTTTTAGATTAGCGATATCTCCTTCATCCAGACTCCGATTCGGCCGATTTGTTTTTTGAAATCAGGTATTTTTTCATAAAGAATCCATATCTGCAATTAGATTTTTCAAATTTTTCCCCAAAATGTACAGATCTGATCTGCAAAGTTGCCGCCCTAGAAATCCTGCAAAAGAAAAAAAAAATTCTCCACTTTTGCCCAAGAAAATGCTCTAATACCAATTGTTATATATCTGATATGAAAATATACCACTTGTTATAGCTCTGATACCACTTGTTATAGATCTGATAGAAAAATATAAGACAATGCAAATAAACCCACTTGTTATAGCTCTGATACCACTTGTTATAGATCTGATCCAAAAATATATGATAGTAATAATATACCCAAGAATAATCACCAAAAATAACAAGATCAAAATAGATAGTAATGCTTCTTTATTAATATCAAACCCTTAAGGTAGGGCAACACCTTACATTCACTCCTTAAGGAAGGAGAACACTCCACAAGCCATATGCCTGTTCATACAATAATCCTTGACATCTCTCCATGTGGAGTCTCTAGCCTCTATATAGGCCTCATACATATAATACCATGGGTCATTACCATGGTTCCCTCATACCATCGAACTAATACCATGGGCCCATTACATTATTGCTAACTACTTGTGGTCCCTTACATGATACGGGTTAACCACCTTATTTATTACTATGGCCCATCCCATTATTACATTATTCCCTTGGGTACCTCCCTTTGTACCCCATATTATCCCACCTGGGTATATAAAATTGTAGGCCCATTTATTATTTCTAAACTATTAAAACCTATTATATCAAATAATTTTGATAAAAATAAAAATTATCAAAACTAATCATGCTACAACATTATGCTTGAGGAGGTACATGTGGTGGGGCAGCTCAAGACTCTAGCTGAGCCCATGATGGAGAAGGATGGGAAGTCATCTTTTGGGTCTGCCATCAACGAGGAGCAGATAGATGTGTAGGAAGCTAGTAGAGTTGTAGTACTTACATTCAATAACTTTCTTAAAGCTTATGTATATGGGGCCTACAATATTGTTAAGTTACCTTAGACAGATTGTATATGTTGTCTGAGCCAGTGCGAGGAGGCGACATGAGTTGCGTAGGGAGCAACACTCATATGATGGATTTGCTACATACTCAGGGACTCTTGCATTTGATCCCTCTCACGGGTTGGGTGGCAAGAGGTATTGAGTTGGTCCCTGATAGTGCTAACTAGGTTTTTGGATACATCCATGGTTGGGGGCATAGTTCAACATGGGCCGTGGTTTGCCAGAGGGGCTCAAGGGTTGGATCATCGTTGGGATCTAGGTGGGACTCCCCTTCACTCCATGGATTCGTTTAGTCATTGAGTCAGCAGGATGGTGGATCCAGTGATTGGATTCACCCGCATTTTCATATTCTCATCATAGTTGTGGATAACACCAGTGATAGGTTGGGCTGACAAGAGCGTAGGAAGATTTCATGACTTGTCATGGAATGTTGGGTGTAAATGGGATTTTAGGATGATTAAGCTACTCTGGCAGGAGTTGGTAGGAGGACGTGGCTTTGGTCGGCCACTAGACAAGGTATTGTATGGAGACAATGCTCTCTCACTAGTATATTAGACACTAGAGCTACTAAGGATAGACTCAGTAGTGTTATTCACGTTAGCATATGAGGAGTTAGGCCGCTTAGGTATATCTGGGCAAATGAGGAGATATAGCTCACCTCGTGGAGTGCTTACCAGTAGAATGGTAGTAGAGATGGCGACCCTGACAGAATGCAAGATTATGCCTATGGAATTAGTATTAGACCTTGATATCTAGGGGTGTATATGGGTATGCAGTGGTGCACAACAGTATGTGGAGGAGCACGGAGGTGCGCAGTGGTGTGCAAGGTTGCATCGTGGTGTAGGAGGAGTGGTTCACATCTTAGTGCATTCCCTAATAAAGTGAAGGACACATAGATACAAGAGGGGTACCAGTTGATCTGGGATGATGCAGCAGCTTGTAGCATGGTCCGAAAATGCATAGAGATGTGCGATTGGGTGCAGTTGTATGCTAAGAGACATGAGGATACATGGTCATATGCAGTAGTGTGCGGGGTTTCACTGTGGACAGGGGGAGTGCTACTAGCAGGGATGTTCCTTGACGAGGATGTCAGGCATGTCATTGGGGTGGAGATACCCAGGTTGGGAGAGCGGATAGGTCATGGGACGGCCCTGGAGCATCCACACGAGTTCTTGATCATACCCATCGGAACCCATGCATCTTCCACTCATTGGCACCACAGGTAGTTGAGGGGAGGCTTGTTGTGTTCGATCCAAACCCATAGTGTGGATAGCAAGACTTGGGGGATTTTCTTGAGACGACGCTATGAGATTCAGTGGGGGCACGATAGATATTCTACAGCAGAGGAGCAGGATCGATGTGCAAGTTGACAACCACATGTTGGGAGATGAGGTGATATTTTGTAGGGGTGGCATATCGCTCATCACTGAGCCTACACCTGGGGATCTGGTCATGGGGGATACATGTGCCACTCTTTCCACATGGCATGTTAGGATCCTGCATGAGCAGAGGACACCATGTATGATTGAGGCAACTTTCCAATGGGTGTTTGAGCTCCAAACATTGTATTGGCACATTATCGAGAGGGTGGATGGTAGACTTAGTGGTGATGGTTGGCAGGAGTAGGATGGATCCACATACATTGAGTCGATTGCAAGTATCAGAAACCCATCTATTGGCTGCATTCAGGGGATAGCTATTTGGCACATGTGGTTTCCAATGGTCATCAGTACTATGCAGTGGCAGGCACAAGGAAGTTTAGCATGCATCAGATTAGTTCATGATATATGGAGCATATATATTGATTGCATGTGTGGACTATGAGGCACGAATGGATTCCAACAGCTATTAGAGTTATGTCACAGCAGGTCTGGCTATGGGATCCGGGGATTCAGTTGGTTGATAGATCACTTGTCTCATGATGAGCGGAGTCATGGAAGAGAGTGATCTAGTTCAGTCTTGGGATGCCACATGGGAGAGTGAACAAATCTTGCAACACCCAGTTTTGCAGTTGCTTGGGGACAAGCAACATCCAGGAGGGGAGGACTGTAATGTCCCTTCCTAATTGTTTTCCCAAGGTGAGGAGAAACCATTTTTGGAAATTTTGTTATTTTTGGCTTAATGCAATTTTGATGGAAGAACTTAGGAGAAAGGGGGTTGATGTGCCTTTTAGTGGATTGTGGGGGCCACTCACCCACCCAAAATACACACCCCTTGGAGGTAGCTCGATTTTCCTAAGTGGGGAATCGAAATATTTGATGGGACCCAAGTGGGGCCCAAGGGAGCAAGAATAAATAGAAAGAAGTGAGCAGAATTTGGGGCCTTTTGATGATTTGAGAATTTCATTGTTGCTTTGGCTGTTTAGCTAAGCTACAAGTGTTGTTCAGCACAGGAGCTTCCCAAGGAGTGAAGCTCATCCCTCTCTTCAGTGGAATTTGAGTGCCACCCTAGGAAGGATTTATTTCCCATTGGAGATAGAGAGAAGATCACCCAGCAGTGGAGTACACTACCTTGGCTAGCAAGGACGCAGTTTGGGAGCAGCTGGGGACGCAGTGGGAGAGACTGTGTGTTTGGTGGAGCGGGGGAGTCAGGGAATTCAGTTGGGAATGTTGTTGGAGGTATTCACATCGAGTTTCCACGTAGGATATGAGAGATTACAGAAGGAAGGCCAACCAAATACCCAGGTTGAGCTGCTGGTCAAAGGGCCTGCGTCATCCTCACAAAGGACTGCACAGTCACTAGTGGGGGTCACTTGGAAGGAGGCTTAACAGGAGGATTGGTGAGCTTGGTTGTGGGGAAATTATTGGGAGTCTGATTTGGGGAGGTTTCCTAACTTTGTGGTAGAACGTAACAGCAGTTCCAGTTACAGGCAGTGAGTTACAGCATTGGAAGAGGGCTAATCCCCAAGGGGTAAAATTTATTGGGTCAAAACTAGAGCAAACCCTTTCAGGGTTTTTTTGGGTTTTCGACAAGGATCACAACCCTACATTTATAGAAAATTTTGGGCAATTTTTAGGGGCCAAATCAAGAGGACAAGTCATCCAGCAGTGTAGAAAAACTAGGCCAATCCCCAAGGGGTTGAATTTGGCAGGTCAAAACCAGGGAAATCCCTTTCTGGGTTTTTATGGATTTTTGGAGAGGAGCACATCCCCAAAGTTGTAGAAATTTATAGGTTGCTTTGAGGGGTAAATCAGAGCTTGAAGTCAGCGAGCAGTGGAATTTTGAGGGGACAATGCAGCTTTTTGGGAGCAACAAATTCACAGTAGCTGGGAACTTTGTATTAATCACCTGAGGCTTGTAGCTTACCTTGTGCAAGCCCAAGTGCACCTCATCCAACTTTTATTATACTCCAGCTTATTTATTAATAAAAAATGCACCGATTTGGGTGTTGATGAAAATTTTATGTTCATATGTTCCTTACTGAAATAAAATTTTATTGCGAATGTTATTACTTTCCTTTGTTATCATTGCAAATCTTCTATTAGGAATATTACACCATCAATGCATGCTTCCATGGATTTTCCTCCACCTCCACCTCATAATACTCATGTGGAGGAGAGTCATTGTATATAGCCACATGGACTAGAAGTTGAGGTAAACTTTTTTATTCCTAAGATTTCAACATTTTCTTTTTTAAGTTACATGTGTGCTAATTAATTCGTAGACTAATTATAATTTTTCTCTCTCATTGTGTACACAGACCCATATGCAGAATGCTACCAATGTCGTAGTTATGTGGACACATGAGTGGGATGTTGGGGATAGAGGCATTGGCAATGTTGGTCCATCGATGCAGGCCCTAATATTTGGCCACAATCAGGGGAGCACCAAATTCGTATTCATCAAACACTCATCCTACTTGAATTGCATTTGGACTTGAGTGAGGTTAGTAGATTCAATATGTAGTTAAATATGGTTAAAATCATTTATTTCCATATTGTTTAGTTTATACAAATATTGATCTAATTAGTTTCAATTTGAATATGTTATATTGTAGTACAAGTTTATGTACGATTACTTTGCGCAAGATAGCTCACATGGGAGTTCTAGTGGTACTTAGAGTGTATAATTTGTATATTTGCAGGCCCATTGCATAGGTCACATTCACATGTGATACATACTTTGTATATTTTCATACATGGATAGTTTATGGATGTACATGAACATTAATTCAGTTTATAGATGCGTATTATTTCAATTTATGGATCTATTAGTTATTTCGCTAGTTTAAATTTTTTCTATATAGTATAACTTTTATTAAACAAAATATAACAATTTTTATGTCTAGTTTCATAGATTAAGAAAATAAGTACAATCTTACTATGAGGCAAGTCACTTTGATACTTAAAATTGTAATGCCCTTAATAATAATAGTAAATACATAATAAATAATGAAAGTAATATAATAATAATAAATAAATAAAATAGTAAATAATAACCTGGAGTTATATATATATATATATATATATATATATATATATATAGATAGTAAGAATAAATAAAAATAACAAAAAGTAAAAATGAATAAAATAAGAAAGAGTTAAATTAAGTAAAACTTGAAAATAAAGAAATAAAAGTTGGCATGTTGACATATGGAATGTGTGCATGCGGGTTCCCTTTCCATTTTTTGAACCATTTGGTTTATTTAATGGATGATGAGAAGGATGAGATTCATCCATTCCTTCATCCATTCTTTTGAGAGAAAAGTGTTGTGAGACAAAGGATTCCCTGGCAGTAGTATGTTGATTGAAGGTTTGGAGGTGGCCCACTATAGAAAGATTATGTGCAGCTGAGTCTATGGTTAGGTGGAGAGTTGTTCCCAAAACTTTGTTGCGGATAGCGAGATTCAAATAACATTCAACTCCAAAATCACAAGGAATATCATCGCTACACATAAGTTGTCTCTGCTCATGTTTTTCAAAATTCTATGCTAATTAATTGAATATTTGTGTGTTGATTATAAATCACATAATTGATCTAATTCATTGCATATTTTAATTTTGGGCTTGTTACATATGGTATCAAAGCTTAGACTCAAACTCTTAGGTCCTATGGGAATTAAAATTTCAAATCTAATATTATCGTAAAAACTATTGTTCCATGTCTATAACGAAATCTATTATTAAACTTTAATATTGATTTTTGGATCTGAAAAAATAGATTTAAAGTAAATCACATAATTTTGTTAAATCTAATCTAAAAATATTATAATGTTTAGATCAAACTCCACTTACGCCATTTCAAAATTTATACAATTAAATTTTCCTCATCTCTAATTCTGGTGGAGTGACTAATGAAAACTTGATGCTATGGATTTGCGGTGATTACTGAAATATACTTTCACATTGGGATACAATTAGGTTTTCGTGAGTTGGGGTGAGTAAACAAATTAGGTTTTCTTGAGTTAAGATTTAGATTAAAATATATTTCGATGATATGCCAAGGAAATATTTTCTCATTGCTTCGATCACATGAAAGGAAAGTCGATTTGGTTGACATAGATTTTTTTTAACTAGATAATGGGAAAAAAAATTCCTTATGCAGAGAAGGTGTCATGGTGGTAGTACATTCTATATCATTAACATTCCCCAACTAATAGTTGGTTAACGTTCATTATGAATTACTTAACAATGAATTCCATAAAATTAAAGAATCTCATCCAAGTTTATAGATAAAATATTAAAAGTGAGTTGTAAGTAAAATTGATTTAGCCTTATGTAAAACATAAAGTGCATGGCATGTTTGCAAAGGTCGATAACATAGTTTCGGGTAAGTAGTAAAGGTCAAGTTAGAGTTAAGATGTGTGAAATTTTATTTAACCACTCTAATTTTGCTCCAAGTTGGGATAATTTTTAAGTTAAATTTGATCTATGTTGTGGACGTAACTTATGAGGAGCTTCACAATATCTGTAGAAAAATTAAAAAATAAATTATTTTATGTAATGAGAAGTGGGAAATGACTTTCACCTCCTTCTTAGTTAAGAAAATTTTTACAACCTTATCATATTGGATTTAACATTATGAAATATTAACATTATGGATTTAACAAAGCGTTTATATATACATGTATTTGCAAGATCACATATTGTGGTTGTCCTATTTTTCTATGATAATTTACTATTTATTATGATAGATTTTATTGATAATATTTTAAATCATCTAAAATGTTGGAATATTTATGATCCCTTGGGTTGAAGAAATACCAACATTTATGTGCATAAGTTTACAGTTGTGAACCCACAACTGTTAAGGGATGAATTCCCCTAGGGTTTTGGGTTAATACCCTAGCAGACCGGAGGTTATCTATACAAAGAAACACACATTCCATATAGCCATAACGCTAATATAAGCAAACTATGTGATAGGGGGCATACCTGGGGGTCCTCCGTTTGAGAAGATCCACATAGGGTACAAACCCTCTTTGAGTCCCTTTTGCTCCTTTGACCAGCAAAACCATCACTTAAAGAAAGTACAGCAGTATATGGACTAAACATCATCAAGAAATCATCTTCATAATATATTGAAAGGTAGTTAGTTATGCAATTAAACAACCATTCATACATGAATCATAACATAGATATCATAAACATGAAGAAGATCTATATCAGGAACAAGGACAAGTGTTTCTTTTATTATAGACAAATAAAGTACATAAAGGAATAATTTCACCTGATTCGTCCTTTCGCGAGGCTCCAAGCGGAACCGTCCTCTGGATTCGCCCAATCTCAAGCCTTTAGCAAACTCCTTCCATGACTTACTCCATGATATCTCAAAAGGTGGATAGACATCAACACACAAGGAAACAAGGGTTTCCTATAAATGGGGGAAGTGCAGGAGGCACAAGGATCTTCAGACCTAGTCAGGGAAATTTCATCATAATAATCTTTCTCTCTCTTCTCTCCTCCTTTAGGCCTTCCCATTGAAGCCTTTTTATACTTCTCCCAAGGTAGTTGTGTAGTTGGGAATTCGTTGGGAACAGTTGGGCCACGGGCACTAACAAGTAATCAGCAGGTAAAACCCGTGATCTCTGCTCGAAATTAAGGAGTTTTATATTTTTTTAAATGTTTTAATACATATACGGAGGTTGGGTATAGACCTACCCACGTATACACGCGTTTAACTCAAGGCAATGTCGCGTATAAGGGATAAAACACTGTTTTTAAAAATTTTGGACTAGGTCTGGAAGGATGGGTTGCCCTAGGCCATGAGTGCAGCATCACAAACATCAAGAGTGAGATTTGGAGCTATGGCTGATGCCCCCTAATATATGAGGTTAGAAGGGGTACATGATGGCTGAAATGTATTAAGCAAGTCCATGGAAAGGAAATCTGCAAAAATTGAGAAGAACGTCACCGGAGTTCAGCCTGCCAAGCCGCAAAAGGAGATCAGAAAGAAACATTGTCTGAGGCGGGCATACCCATGCTCAGAGAAAGTAAAGCATGTTCGCATATCAAGTACAAGCGGATCCACTAAGTATACAAGTATAAAGAACTGGAAAATACATAATGGATCATCTGATCATGTTCGAAACAAGTACATGTCTGAATATCACATATAAGACTGTCAATGATGCTGAAAGATACAACGGATCACTGATATCAATGAATGATCCCCAAAAGGTACCAAATGAACATGATGGAGTAAGCTGGTTCTACACTGCAAACTCAGGTGCCAGCATATAGAATGTCGCCATGAATGACTGCAACATATAAGGTGGAGTGGTATCAACTAGCAACAATAGGAGCAACTGTCAAGTGAACCAACAAATGTTGATGCAACCTGAGGTCTTCACCGACTGCCGTGGTACATTTCTACACCATGGGAATAAATGATCTAAAGTCGACCATGTGAGAAATCATTTGATCACTGGTCATTGATGTATACTGTTAACAAACGCGAGACTACTCACCGATAATGATAATGAGCGTCAAGGTACCCAGTACAATCTAACAAGTGCGAATAAATGAGCTGGAGTCGAACACCTATAAGAATCTATCAATCAGGAGACAATGATGGTTTCCCACTGTCGATAGCAAAGGATCTGCCACTAATGACTACAAACCCCAAGGTACTGCCAAATGGACTCTAGATCTTTGCCCCAGAGCAATGAGTCGTAGTCGATAGGGAAAGATCTGCTAGAAGGAAGGCATTAAGGCATCCTTCATCAATCTAGCACGAGTGTAACCCGTAGGCCAATAATGTGGAAGGAATCGGACGAAAAAAGATGTAGTAACCCGACCGAAGCACGTTTCCGGCGTACACAAGATGTGGCTAGCGTACGGCAGAAACCCTCTAAACCAACAAATAAGGAAAGCTGACACAGAGGTGAGGTATCCACCAATAGGGTCAAATGGAAACCAAGGTACTGCACGAATCCTAATGTGTGATAATGTAAGCTTATGTCGAACACAAGGGAAACCACTCAGTCAAAGACCCATGATACTGATCAATGCTGAGCACAAGGTGACCTATCAATAATGTAAATAGGGCCAGGGTGCGACTCTAGGCCTGCCCTCAGAGCAAGATGTCATCGTCGATAAGGACAAGACCTGCCAGCAAGAAGTCAATAGGGACCTTCTCAAACCGGCACGAGTAAAGGACCAATATAACTGCTGTGATGATAGACCAGACACTGACAACCATGGATGGCCGACTGAAAAATGAGTCAAGAGACACCGCAGAGAGCCTGACTCAAGCTAACTTCCCTTGAACAAAAGCACGACTCAATGTGACTATGTGGCAGCATATGATGACTCTGTATAAGTTCGTCATGCAGGAGGCATGAATGAACCGTCCATATGATTGGAAGAGATAACCAATCAGGGGAGAACTGACTCAATAACAAGGTTAAGGCGTACCTAAGTCAAACTAAATCCCACCCAAATGGAGGAGACTTTGCTTTTGAGTGCTTTGTTCAAGGGCGACACGACTGACTCTAGCTACCAACAATAAATGGAAATATTGTCCCGTTCCCGCTCTTTTTTGGAATATATAATTTTTTTGTCTTTTTCTTTAAGCTAGAAAAAGAATAAAAGAATGTTATGGTACAGTGGAAAGAACGAGTGTCAGTGAAATAGATGATCTAGTTCCTAGGATGGGAACATTCCTATGCTCAATGTAGGGAGGCGAAATTCGTCAAAGACACTCAAAGGTGTGTTCCTTCCATGGGTAAAGGTGTGTCAAGTTGCAGAAGTCAAAGGTATGCAATTTTGATATTGCAGACGTCATGGTCAAACGTTGGCTTAAACATGAGTCCAAGTGAAGCCAGCTCAAGGCCAAAAGGTGCAAATTCTCAAAATGCAATGCAGCAGTAAAACTCAACACAAAGGAGCCTCTAGGGTATAAGGCCAGAACGAAGTGAAGAAGCAAAGAGGAATGAGTCTTCATCGCATAAGTCATGGCGGGACTACAGAGGACTCCCGAGCCTACTCAAATCGGAGCAGCATGGGCAACAAATGTCAGTGAGGTGCTAACTACGATGCCCATGAAAAGGATGGCTCTACCATCATGTCATGATTAAAAAATCGGCGAGTGAAGATGGTTTACTGACCATAACACGATGGGATCGACCCTATGGCAGATGTATCGACAAATGGAGGCTAGTATGCATAATGCAGCGGAAAAATGGCTTTCCTAACCTATATGCCAGTGAGAAAACGATACCTACCATGATGGGTCAGCAGTCATGGATCCGTCTCGAAACTGTCGAAAAAGCGTCCAAAATGACCTGAAAAGCAAACCATTCTCGACATTCCAAGCTCCCAAGTTAAAAGTGACATGAGGCCAAACAAAATCAAGTTTTGAAAAAATTTTGAATTTTCAAAGCCTATAAAATAGATTTTGGACTCACCATTTTCACCATTTGAGTTTGAGAGCAAAAAATTGGAGCAACAGAAGCAAACTTTCCATATACCAGATTCAACCGTTCAGATCCTTCGAAAATCACCAGGTAAGCTCTATACTTGACTTGCATTTAATTGTGACTAGTTTTAGAATTTTTAGTTGAAGTTTTACCGTTGGATTTTTTGCCAAAATTTCTCCGCGGCGTATATGCGGGTTGGGTATATCAAACCCGCGTACACGCGGGCCCTACACGCGACTGTGTGTAAAGGGGACCCGCATATACGCCGCGAACATTTTAAACAAAAAAACTAACAGTTGAAAATCATTTTTTCTTCAGGATGACAGTCACTTGGCGAGAGAGGGAGCATACCGCAGTGGATGATGAGGTCATGAATGATCAAAATGCTTTGGATGCCTTGCGGGGATGTGGTTTGCTAAAATTCTTCAAATTGCCAAATATGAAAGCAAACACACGGTTGCTTGAGATGCTCATTCACTATTGGAGTATCGAGGATGATGCATTTATAATTGACCAGATGCCACTCAGGATGGAAGTGGAAGACATATATTTCATCACAGGTCTTTCCCGGAGGGGAGAGATAGTACATTCCAGGGGCAGGACACGAAGCAATCTCTCGATCGAGGATTACGTACACATATACTGCCCGGGCCATCCGGAAAAGATTGGAAGTCAGATTCCAATCAAACATGTGGCGAGTTTATCATTGAGGATAATCCTATTCACCATAGCTCGAGTGAACGGATCAGCATCTCTGCACCAGGCATCACGACCAGCCATGAGCCTGGCGGTAGATTGTCTCACTACCATATTTGACTGGTGTACTCCTCTTCTGGCTAGCCTGAAAAGCCAGCTTACTTCCATCAAGAGAGGGCATACTAAGAACTTTGGATACGGGACCATCTTGTGCTCTTTCTTCTTTGAGAGAGTCCCAGCACTTCGTCCTAGAGTGCCAGTTTCAATCAGCACCCCACGAGATCCACGCATGGGCAAGTGGGCTGATCTGATGAAATTCCTAGGAGGTGGGGACGTCCCACGGACTGCATTTGACGATGACTTCTTCTCCTGGTGGGAGCAGCAGATCATCGCTATAGATGACTACCCTTATGCTGGGTTGGATTTTCGAGGAGATCCCGATCTAGCATTACCACCGACCACAGCATGGGGTGACATAGGTAAGATTTTTTGATTTTATGATTTTTTGTGATTTTTTAAATATAATAATGAATTTTGAAAAATATTTTTGATAGGATTCAAATGATTAATATGATGATCATGTTCCAGATATTGGGACGGTACAACCAGATGGGTTCCCGCAGCATGGACGACGTGGCCGAGGAGCCGAAGAGGCGGCTGCTGATATAGAACGACTTCTACATATAGTTCAGTGACACTTGGTGAGACTAACTCACTGAGTACCGATGGCGGCCGTAGAGGACCTTCCTGAGGATATGCAGCGTCATGTGGTTGGCATGCCACGTGACTAGGTTCGCACTTTTAGGCGTGTAGCCAATGCAATAGCTACCTACTTAGCCACTCATCCTGAGCCGGGGCATTAGATATACTGGACATGATTATGGGCATTTGAGTCCCAATTTTGTATATTATTTTTGGACAGACATATGTACACTCGAGATGTTTTTATGATATATATATATATATATATATATATATATATATATATATATATATATATATATATATATATATATATATATATATATATATATATATATATATATATATATATATATATATATCTATATCTATATATCTATATCTATATATATATATATATATATATATATACAGTTCGAATTTTTGATATTTAATTTTATTGTGATGAATGATTGATGTGCCAGTCTAATGCTTGATTAGCGATAGAATCAGCTAACCAATTATGAGATCTTGGAATATGCAAATAATTAATATAAGTAAATGATCTTTGCAACAACCTCACCCTTAAATACTGGCAATATAAACATGGATCCCTTACCCGATAAATGTTATTTAATTGTGACACTATCAATTGTGAATCAAGATAAACTACCAACGAGTCGATTTCGTGAGAAATTGCCTCGGATAATAAATTAATGATGGCAGTATACTCAGCCATATTGTTTGAAGCAGGACCAATGCATACTCCCCTTGACACCATCAATTGACCAGTTGGATAATAGAGTACCCAAGCTGCGGAAGCAAGGTTCCGAGTGTGCCGACTAGCACCATCGGCGAATCCAAAATAGACCATGTCATCCATCAACACCTGCCACAGCAGACCAAAAGTGTCGATATCAACAAACTCTCGATGAGATATGTACAAATATACAAAATGTACAAAGAAGCCATTGCCTAACTACTAAGCAAAATACTTCTTAAGGTAGAGCCCGTTTCGGGGCTCCGCCAACTTGTTTCCTTCAAAATCGATTAACTCATACGCCCCTTTTTCTAAAACTCGTTTAATAATGAAAGGACCGTACCACATAGGCTTAAACTTGCCTGCCCCCAAGGTGTCCTTGTCTTGGTCGTAGACCAGGACGAGGTCGCCTTCAGAAAAGACTCGAGGACGGACAGATTTATCATACTGCGTTTTAACCCTTTTCTTATGAGCCTCATTAATTGTGGCGGCATCTCGACGCTGCTCATCAAGATGTTCCAAATGAAAGAGGTGCTCTTTGAGACTAGAAGTCTCTGGAAGTAGCTCAACAACTAATTTGAGAGATGGAATTTCACATTCAACCGGAAAGATAGATTCCATCCCATAAACTAATTGAAAAGGTGTAAAACCAGTAGCAGTCTTGACGGAGGTTCGGTATGCCCAAAGAGCCGAATACAACATAAGATGCCAATTGGACCGATTTTTGTCGATTGTCCTTTGCAGGATCGTCTTAAGAGTTTTGTTGACTGCCTCGACCTGTCCATTGGCCTGAGGATAATAAGGAGACGAATGTTCCTGCCGGAAACCCAATTTAAGAGCCAATTCAGACATTAGTTGATTCTGGAAATGACTGCCATGGTCAGTGACAATCTCTCTCGGGATACCAAATCTTGAGATAATCTAATTAAAAAGGAACAATGCTGCCATTTCACTATCATTTTTATAAGTGGGCATGGCCTCGGCCCACTTCGTAAAGTAGTCTACAGCCACGATAATGTACTTGTGATTCGCCGCTGAAGGCGGATTACAAGTTGTATAATCAATACCCCACTTAGTAAAAGGACCGACAGTGACAATGGGGAAAAGGGGAGCTGGATGTGCGCGCATCTTCCGAGTATAGATTTGACAGGGGTGACAGCATTTGACCGCTTCAACACAATCTTTGAAGAGCGAAGGCCAAAAATAGCCGGCACGCAAGATACACTGGGCTGTAGCAAGCCCTGATAGATGACCACCACAAGCTCCACTGTGGAAATCATTAAGCACTGACTCTACTTCCTCTAAGGTTAAACAACGTCGAAGGATTGAATCAACCCCTCGACGATATAATGTATCACCAATGATAACATAATTCTTGGCTAGGTGACGTAATTTCCGGCATTCATCCTTAGAGAAAGTAGAGGGAAACTTCGAAGTCTGGAGATAAACAATGATATCTCCATACCAAGGGTCGAGTGAAGAGATGAGGAATAAATGTTCGTCAAGAAAAATTTCCTCATAAACAGTGTCCTCTCCACAAGGTAGCTCGGAAATAAGCTTGGCAAAACCATGGATTTCTTAGACTTGGCAGACAAGAACTCGAGATCAAATTCTTGTAAAATGACTATCCATCGATTATATTTGCCCCCAATCACTCGCCTACTGAGGACAAATTGAAATGGATTGACTGTTGCTAAGACAAAAGTTTTTCGTAGCAAAATATAATGACGGAGCCGCTGGACAGCATGAACAGCTGCCAAAGCCAATTTCTCAACAGGAGAATAGCGAAGTTCAGGACCTATCAAGCCTTGACTCAAATAATAAATCACATGCTCTGTGAGAGCATTGTCTTCCTGAACGAGAACCATCCCAATGGTTGATTCTGCTGCAGCGAGATATAAAAGGAAGTCCCTACCATAATCCGGTGGACTCAAAAGTGGGGCAAAGACTAATGCCTTTTTCAAAGCATCTAATGACTGCTACACAAAGTCACCCCACACGAATGGAACTCCTTTGCGTAGAAAATGCATAAACCCTTTAGTGATCTCAGCATAATTCGCCATAAACCATCTTAGGAAATTAGCCTTCCCTTGAAGACTCTGAAGTTGTCGAATTGAGGACAGGGGAGGCAACTGAATTATTGCCTCAACCTTGAAGGGATCAACCCGAATCCCTTCATTTGACATGATGAACCCTAATAACTGACCAGATGTAACCGCGAAAATGCACTTATTGGGATTCAACCGGATTTTATAAAAACGACATCGCTCAAAAACCAATCGAAGATGACTAGGGTGATCAGTTCTCTTTCGAGAACAAGCAACAAGATCATCCAAGTATGCTTCAATGATATGTTTAATGTCATGGAAAGCGTATGACATGGCCCGCTGGAAAGTAGCTCCAACATTTTTAAGACCAGAAGGCATCTTTCTGTATGTAAAGGTACCCCAGGGACATATAAAGGTTGTCTTATGTTGATCTTCAGGATGGATAGAGATCTGATTATAACCGGAAAAACCATCCAAGAAGGAGAAAATCTCATTACCCACACACTCGTCAATAATCTGATCGATGAATGGTGTGGGATAATTATCTTTTGTACAGGCCTTATTTAGGTCTCTAAAGTCGATGCATACTCGGATTTTTCCTTGCTTTTTATCTACAGGGACTGGATTAGAAACCCAATCGGTAAGAGGAATAGGGTATATGAAACCTGCCTTGAGTAGCTTCTCTACTTCAACTTTGATTGCTACTTTCCTAGGATTAACCGACCGAAGCCTTTGACGAACTGGTTTGGCGTTTTCATACGTCTTGATCTCATGTTGAACTATAGAAGGATCAATGCCAGGCATTTCTTCATAAGACCAAGTGAATACATCTCAAAATTCCTTGAAAAGGTCGGTGTAAACTTGAATTTCCTCAGGGGAACATTCAATTCCGATGAAGATATTCTCGATCACGTTAGGGTCCCTAGAGATGTTTATAGATATCATTTCTGAAATCACCGACATATTACCTTCGACACGAAAGTGTGCTGGAGCCAAAGGATTTGATATCGTACAAACATCACTAGTAAAGAGATCGGAGAACCTAGATTCTACTTCCTGCAATGGAGGAAGAAAATATGAACAATGGTGTAAGTCTTCCCAAGGTCGATCTACACCCATCATCGCTTCTAGGATTGCTTCTTTAGAAGCTAAAACTGTATCTAAGCAGTCCAAGGCGGAGGTAGAATCAAAGGTCCAAGCCGGGGCCACATCACCATCTAACTCCTCCTGTGAAAAAGGAGTAGAGTGGTCGTCTGCAGATTTAACGATAGATTGATATCTAAGCTCAACTGCAGACATAGGAAATGCCATCCCACTGACTTGTCCTTTAGCTAATGTGGTCGTAGGTGAAGGCAAGGTCCAAGGATCTGAAAAATAATGAGTTCGGAAGAACTCTCTTTGTGGAGACTCCTTAGATGATGAAATGACATTGATTCTAGCAATAGGAGAGGGGAAATCAAAGGTACCCATCAATGAGGAATACATCCCAACTCCTAGATTCTCAGTCGGTGGATGAGGGTTATCCACTAAAGGCACAGTAGAGTCAGAGGTTGCTTGAGGATTGACTAGAGCGTAATCCAATTGATCAACCTTAACAATTTTCCCCTCATGAGGAAAGAAAATGACACGAAACAGAGTCGAAACAACGACATCCATTTCGTATACCCAGTTCCTTCCTAAGAGGAGATTGTAGTCTAGGTTAGCATCTATGATTTCTACTTCAATATTGACAACCTTCCCCCCAACACATATGGGAAAGGCTGGGATAATCCCATGCGGCTTATGAGAATGGCCATCAAATGCAGTCAGGAGGGTAGGTGAAGGCACAGCCGAAGGCGATCCAATAGCCTTCCAACATGACATCGACATGACGCATGTGGAAGCTCCTTCATCAATAACGGTATGAAAAATGTTAATTTTCCGGTATGTAGACTTTATTTGGAAAGCCATGTGATGAGGGAGTCGCTTTTTGACATTCAACATGTCAAAAGTGAGCACTAAAGAGTTAGTTGGATCAACTGCCCCAATCGCCGAAAGTAATTCACTTCGTTGAGCCGAACACGACTGGAGAACCTCTAAAGCGGACATAGCGCCTGGACTCTGAGCTAGATCTTCAACAATGGAGTAATTCTGGGCAGCCCTAGCATTAGGATTAATAGTCACGCGTTTAGCGGAACCTTTCGGTATCCGTGGTATAGTCTCGACAGGGGGTCGCTCAATATGAAGGTTGGTATTTCTGGGAGCAGTTTTTTCCTTGGAAGTTTCGGCTTCACCGTAATCACGTGACCGAGTGGCCACATGGACATTGGAACCCATCATGAAAACATTTGATGATTTCTCCCCTTCCTGGTTTCCCCCTGCGGAGGTACCAGGGTTTGAACTTGCACCAGTAAGAAGTTGCTGCCCTTGGGGGAAAGGGTTTGTTAACACAGCTTGAGAGCTAGAAGTCCCTTGCTGCCCTAACAAGTGCTGAGCGTCTTGAATTTTGGGGCAGAGATGAGTTAAATGGTCTCCATTGCACAACTTGCATGGAAACTTGACTTTCTTTTTAGACTCATTTCTACCACCACCAGCATTATTTCCGGATTTATTTGCATCGGTCTTCCCATCCTGACTCTTTTTCTTACCTCGTCCTTTCTTTTTCCCATTGGAATTTTGATTTCCTTTGGGGTTATCAGATTGGACGGCATTAATCGAAGAGGTTTGGGAAGACGAAAGGTTAGACGATGTGACTTGGTTGTTAGAAGCAGTTTGCAAAGATAACTGCTGCAATTGGTTCAACAAGTTCACTGCACTTGTGTCTACCGATCCAACGATACCATCCGCATGAGGACCTGGCTTCGACTTGGCTAAATCAACCTTAGACCCAGGAGCATCTGGCAAGATTTTTTGTAGGATCCCAGACTAAGAGTAAATCAATTCCAATTGTTGGGCCCTAAAAATAGCTTGCTCCTCATAATAGACTCCAGACATGGAGACATCCTTAGAGATTTCAGGTTGTAAAGATTTCAAAAACCATTCGAGACAGTACTCCGGAGGGATTTCGGCTTTAATGAGCCTCTTTCTCCGTCTCCATTCCTGAATATGGTCAGAAATGTGAGTTGCCGTGTCCTGACGAAAAGTGGCCAGAAGTTCAGTTTCGGCATCATATCAGACAGGCAACTGAAAATGATTTAAGAAAATAGTAGCTAAGTCGGCGAAAGATGTAAAGTTGCCCCCTGGCAACTCTATATACCACTTGGCCGCATTACCAATTAAGGTGTGTTGAAAGAGTCTCAACCTAATTGAGTCATCAATAAGGGAGTTAGATCAGCACCACAAATGGAATGTGGTTACGTGGTCGCCTAGGTCTTCACCGCCCTTTCCTTCGAATTTTGGAATGTCCGAAGGGAGTTTGGTTGGGACTGGAGGCCAAGCCGGGTTGTATTTGATTGGATCGTTTGTTAATTTCATGAGGTCTGGCAAGTTTAAAGTTGCCAGAAATGGAAGCCTAGGAGGACCTTGGGGATTCCACCCAGACTGGGCGGAACTCCCAAAGTTCTGAAAAGATTGGCTTGGATTTTGAAAGGCACCAGGCTACCCAAAGTAACCAGCAGAACCAGCTGAACCAAAGGACGAACCTTGTGATCCAGCAAAACTCGGAGTTTGACCAACTCCAGCCGTAAAACCTCCATAACCGGCGAAGCTTCCTCCTAAAGGATTATAAGGAGTTGATAACCCCTGATATGGATTCCAAGCAGAAGCTAAGGGAGGAATACTTCGAAACGAGCTAACCATGGAGTACGGCACATTCCCTTGTTGGCCGTAAAACGGATTCCCAGTTCCCATGCCACTAACCGCAGGGTTAGTCCAACCTTGAAAAGGATTGCTGCTTTGTCCTGTAGAAGAAAAAGGCATAGATCCTACTGTCGGGTTGGAATGTGGTATATGACCACTTCCAAAAGGAAAACCCTGAAATGAAGCTGATCCACCCATCATGGATGTGGCAGCACTAAACAGAACTGATGGAATACCCTGTGAATGGGTGCCAAAAGGGAAGAATCCAGCACTAAAAGCATTGGCTTGGGAATTTCCACTCGTAGAAGGAATGGAGGTAGACCCAACTAAAGATGTGCTAGCAAAAGACCCAAATAAAGATGCAGAGGAGATGGAAATAGTTCCTCCCCCCTGTACTGATGTTGGAGTCTGCATCGTTGTAGCACTTGTGGTGGAAGCCATGCTTCCAGTAGTAGTCATCGATGGTAAGTGCGTAATATGACCTGGACTTGACGGTCTATGCATCGGAGATCCAATGTATTGTAATACTTCTGGATGACTAGAAGGTAGGGGAGAATTTGGAGCCGCTAATGACTCTGAAAATTCTTCTACCTCAATGTTATCCTCCGCTTGAAAGAGAACTCGAGATAGAACTGGAGTGTTCCTCTCTTGTTCAGCAGAAGTACCAGGCCTATCTTGAACACTAATGTCCCTGAGAGGAGGATCAATCCCCGATGCATCAGCTGCCGTTGGATGAAACCCACCGGCAGTATTACCTCTGCGCCTTCTAGGAGAAGGCTCTAAACTTGGTGGTGAAAGACCACGAAGTCTTCGAGACCATCTAGGAGACCGGTCAGCCACTTTGAATTTTTTATTAAGATCTAGCTAAAGACTCAAAAAATTGAAAGCTAGGCCAACTAAGAGCACAGAGCACACACTAAAAAGTCCCTAAAGATATCAGCCAGTCAAACAACTTTCGAGTATTTCCGCTCCGGGTGATGAGGACCGGACACCAAAATACAAGAAAGTGAAATAAGGGGCCTTCCGAAGATAGTCTGGGATAATGACGGCCCAGTCCTACCAGCGAAGGTAACAGAGGAAGTTACGCTGACCTCCTAACAACAGCCTGCGCCGGTGCAAGCCCCCAAGCTTCGCAAGGGTGCCCTCCGGTAGTACCATTGAGAGTGATGCAACGTCAACCTCAGGTGCCACGGGATTCCCCTCCGCAGCCACCTATGTAGATCCCTAGGAGTAGCAACTAAGGTTACCAACTCGTATCAGAAGCCAGGTGGAACAGTCGTGAGGTTAAATCCGACAAGTAGGAGAGGGGGTATCTCTCTTCCCTGTCTTCAAGAACCCTCGTGCTTAACTCCCAGATCCGGAGCTTTCCTGGTCTTCTTAATGCTATTGGATTTTCACTCACTATTTAGACTCCTACGTTTGACTGTTTAAATGGCCTTGGAGAGTTATCTCTCCACACACCTAATCCAAGGCCCTAAAATCCTAAAACTTGTTGGTGTATCTAACTTGATAATAAAAAGTTTTAATGGATTTTAATTAGCGCTTGATTTTAAAATAGGTTGTTCTTTAAGTCAAGGGATTTTTGGAAATGAAACTTGTGGTGTTTTGACGCAAAAGAAATTAATAAAAACCAAACTACATGCAAATGCACTTGTTTTCGTTTTTCGATGAAAGAAATTTCTACAAAGGTTCAGAGGAACTTCTAAGAAAGCAACAAATTTTCTTTTCTTTTTCTTTTACTCACGCTTCACACTCACAAAATTTAACAAAACTATGGATGCCTAAAAAGATGTGCAAATTTATCCTAATGCAAAAAGTACATGCTGATGCAAAAACTCAAAACTACTCTAAATCAAGAAATGAAAGTTGCTTGTTTATCAATTCAATTTGCCACTTAAAATGTTTAGATGGAATATGAGTCACTAATGCTCACTTTCGTCTCTACACTAAAAGCAAGTTTCAAGACAAACAAAAATGCACTTTCATTCACTAAAAGAAACTAAATGAAAAACAAAGTTCAAGAAAGCAAAACCAAGTTTTTTTTTTTCAAGAAGTTTTCTTCAAAAGCGAAAAACAAAATGTCTTTTCAAAAGTGCTCTCAACAAGACTGAAACTTTATGATTGAAGAATAGGCAACAAACACTTTTGCAAGTTGACAACACAAAATGGATGAAAACTCAACAAAAACAATGTGTTTTAAAGATGCTCTTAACAATCAAAAGCAGCGATGAAAGCCTTGGCAATAAAGACCAAAAGATCAAAAAGACAATTTTCAAGAAAGTGTCAATCAACAACTTTCATGAAACAAGAAAAGTAGATGGTCACAAAAAGTAGTTTTGTCAAGCAAACAAAAAGGTCACCAAAACAAGATTTGACACGAAGATTGAGAACAATCTTCCCGCCCTGAAGGATCAGAGCAGCCAAGATTCCTAACAAGAAATCTTGTGTGCTTAAACAAAGACGATGACGCTTGCAAAAACAAAAACAAGACCAACACTACTCACAATCAGAGAGAATTCGAAATCAGATGCTTGCTGTAAAAATGCAGACTGACACAGAAAAGTAACTGTTCAGGATTGAATCAGACCAGCAGACAGACCTTCAGAAACAAAAAGATTTGAAAAATCTTGAAAATTTAAGATATACGCGACTGTACTAATGTACAGATGCATGTATACGCGACTGTGCCTAAGGAAACCTGCGTATACGCGGGTTCACTTAAGGAAACATGCGTGTATACGCCTCTGTAAACAAGCAAAAAAGCATATATGACAGACTTCAAGAAAAAAAAAGAAAACAGTCTGAAGAAACTGATCAAACTTTCAAAGCAGGTTCTTACAAGAACAGACTACTTAGTGACAGTAAGCAAATACAAAGCTAAACCCTGAATGGCTTGAACAAACCCAAACTAGGAACAACAACAGTGTTGTCCCCAGTGGAGTCGCCAATTCTGTTAAGGGATGAATTCCCCTAGGGTTTTGGGTTAATAACCTAGTAGACCGGAGGTTATCTATACAGCCATAACGCTAATATAAGCAAACTATGCGATAGCGGGCGTACCTGGGGGTCCTCCATTTGAGAAGATCCACTTAGGGTCCAAACCCTCTTTGAGTCCCTTTTGCTCCTTTGACCTGCAAAACCATCAATTCAAGAAAGTACAACAGTATATGGACTAAACATCATCAAGAAATCATCTTCATAATATATTGAAAGGTAGTTAGTTATGCAATTAAACAACCATTCATACATGAATCATAACATAGATATCATAAACATGAAGAAGATCTATATCAGGAACAAGGACAAGTGTTTCTTTTATTATAGACAAATAAAGTACAGAAAGGAATAATTTCACCTGATTCGTCCTTTCGCGAGGCTCCAAGCGGAACCATCCTCTGGATTCACCCAATCTCAAGCCTTTAGCAAACTCCTTCCATGACTTACTCCATGATATCTCAAAAGGTAGATAGACATCAACACACAAGGAAACAAGGGTTTCCTATAAATGGGGGAAGTGCAGGAGGCACAAGGATCTTCAGACCTGGTCAGGGAAATTTCAGCATAATAATCTTTCTCTCTCTTCTCTCCTCCTTTAGGCCTTCCCATTGAAGCCTTTTTATACTTCTCCCAAGGTAGTTGTTTAGTTGGGAATTCGTTGGGAACAGTTGGGCCACGGGCACTAACAGGTAATCAACAGGTAAAACCCACGATCTCCGCCCGAAATTAAGGAGTTTTATAATTTTTTTAAATGTTTTAATACATATACGCAGGTTGGGTATAGACCTACCCGCGTATACACGCGTTTAACTCAGGGCAATGTCGTGCATTAAGGGATAAAACACTGTTTTTTAAATTTTGGACCAGGTCTAGAAGGATGGGTTGCCCTAGGCCATGAGTGCAGCATCACAAACATCAAGAGTGAGATTTGGAGCTATAACAACAGCTAAAGGCCATCTTGGAAATGATATATTCTCACTCTCTACAATTAAACTAAAATTCGTCTTTGTATGTAAGACATATCCATGCTCTTGAAACTACTAAATCCATGCCTTTTTATGGAGCATCCCTGACAGGTCACCATTTCAATATCCATTTAACATTTTTTTAACCATGGCTAGCATTATTAATCAGAATTATTATTTCTCTACTCCTACTTGTTTTCCTTACTTGAAGGATCTAGCAATCGATTTTTATCTTTTGTATCCATCTTTTCATTATGAAACGACCTTAAATTTGTAAATTTATGATGTCATCCGACTTGACCGCTAATAGTTCTATAAAAATCCTATTTAAATTCTTCAACTCCATTTCAATTCAAGCCTATACCTTTGATGATTGTCTTTGTCACAACTTTGCCGAGGAGAACCTGACATAGTAGCTATTCCTTTAGAAGCATCACTCGCTTCATCGACTTTGGAACACTCTCCATGATCCAGGTGGATATTGGTGGCCACCCACCTATCCCACCTAGACCTCAAGTCAATTTCATTTGTTTACTTGTTTATTTCAACATTTACTATTTTTAGTAGTTTTTCAGGTCCTAAACTTCCGGAGCAGTTTTGACCCCCTAAACGACGTTCTTTTAGGTCCATTATAGGCCCATATCCATGGGCCTGTCGAAAATATTGTAGTAATCAGAGAGACCTTTCCAACAAGGCATCGTATGCACCAAACAAAGATAATATGACCAAGCTATGACTCCGAGAAGTTCGCTGCCCAACTAACCCCAACGGGGTCCACAAACTCTTGGCGTTACATCTCCTGGGGTTAGGGTTTTGTTTGTTTAGGGTTTTCTCATGTTTTTCAATAATAAATAGGCCCTTGAGCCTCATTGTAACACAATTCAGAGGCATGTAGCCTCCACATCTCTTCTCAGAGATAAGCTACCATCGCCCGAGCTAGCCTTATTTCCATTCTGTTTGTAAGCATATTTTAGTATTTGATATTAATGAAATCAAGTGTTATTTCTATTGTATCTTTGTATTCATGGTTATATCTGTAATTTGTTGCATTCATGTTTAAATTCGAATCAGTGGTATCAGAGCCATCTGCTCTTTCTCTGTTTTTCTTGCATGTCCCCAACGAGGTCGGCATATAAGGTGTTAGGGCTTAAACTAGTCGAACCTTTGCAAGAACAACCTCGCAAATCCCGACAGCCTCCCATGGCGAAAGAAAATAAATATGAGGGGGCAGGAGATCCTTTCAAAATCTTGCTCGAAGTAGTCGTCGAGTGACAAAGGAATGTGGTGATGGACAACTTTACCCAAATCTTTCATTGACTACCCAAGGGCGACACATCTACTTCCAGTAGCTACTCTGGAAGCGCCACACCCTTTAAGGTACAAGTTAACTTTGATATTCTCATATTTGAGGGTAAGATAGATGAAAATGTCGTAGATAAATGGTTAAATCTTCTAGAAGGATATTTTTTCTGTTCATGATTTTTCCATCCGGGAAAACATTACTTTTTCTTGTTTTAAAGTCACCCCCCATGTCAAGGACTAGTGGGAAACCTACTATGAGCAGAAGGATGAAAGTACGCCCTCACTATTTTTGGTCGCACCCACTTGGGATTTGTTTCGGGATGCCATCAAGGAGCAGTACTACCCTGTAGGGAGCTATGAGGATAAATACATAACGTGGACCACACTGTGACAGGGAAGGGATAAAGACATGTCGGAGCTTACCAATGTTTTTCATACCCTTCGCACGAAGTTGGGAATGAAGGATTCTGAGAAACATTTGGTACTCAAGTATGGTGGTTGCCTACACAGGTACATTCGAGATGAGATGGAGTTCCTAGACATCTCCTCGCTCGGCACAACGTACCAATACGTTGTCAAGATTAAGAAAAATCTTAAACAAAAAAAGCGAGACTTTGGATCTACGAATCTAAAGCAAGGGAAAGGTATCCCCAAACTACAGAGTAAAGGGAAATGCCAAGTCAGGGAGACCTAGGACAACCTGTTGAAGCCACAAGAAAAGAACAACACCACGAAGACAAGGAAGGACACAAGAAAGTGGTATGAGTTTTATAAGAGCTCCACTCACAACATAAGTAAGTGTCAGGCCAAGCAGTCACTGGTGGCCGAGCTAAAGGCTTCTGAGTCTGACTCATGTTTCGACTCTGAGTCAAAACCCGACAAGCGGAATGACAATGGGAAGTATATCATTAACGTGGAGCCTAGTGCCATTGTGGCCACCACCAAGATCCAAAAGATTGAGCCTGAAGATCCAGAAGAGGGGGAGCACATATTCCACTCACAGATGTGAGTGAAGGGTTCTCCGCTGCAATTCATTGTCGACAGTGGGAGCCAAAAGAACCTCATTTCAGTAGAGGTCATGAAGCGGCTGGGCCTACCAACTACAACACATCTGCAACCGTACATCACAGGGTGGCTTCACCAAGGAAGAGACCTCTGTGTCAGCCAATAGTGTTGCCTTCCCTACAACATCAAGCCCTTCACAGATGAGGTACTGTGTGATTTTTCTCCTCTTGAAGTTTGTGATGTATTATTAGGACAACCATACTTATGGAATCGACATGTTGTATATGAGTCTAAACCTCACTTTCTTATTATTTCTTTGGGTGCTAAGCTATATAGGATATCGGAGATAGCCCCACCTACCAACATCTCTTTGATCTCTACTAAGCAATGCAGTAAGATCATCTCCCAGATTGGGAAATTTGTTTTATTTCTGATTCACTCTCAATGTAAGGGGAAGGTTGTAGCCACATCCATGGGCCCTGGGAAGGGTTCCTCCAAGCAGAAGAAGCAGATGGATATGGTTGTGGAAGAATACAAGGACATCTTCTCCTCAACTACAGCGGTACCCTTTCATTGTTAGGTCAGGCATTCAATCGATCTGACTCCTAGAGCACCTCCAACCAACGAGCCGATATATCGCCACTCCATTCTGGAAAATGAAGAGATCAAGCGGCAAATCTAGGATTTGTTGCAAAAAAGGGCACATCCGACCAAGTTCCTCACCTTGTAGGAGCCTGATTGTACTTGTATAGAAGAAGGATGGGACCTGGAGGCTCTGCATTAATTATCGGGCACTAAACAAAATCACTGTCAGGAACAAGTATCCAATCCCACGGATTGATGACCTGTTGGACCAACTCAAGGGGGCCAAGTATTTCAGCAAAATCGATCTAAAGTCTGGTTATCACTAGGCTCCAATAGAGCCCATAGATGTATGGAAGACCACCTTTAAATCCAAGGAAGGCCTTTTTGAATGGTTGGTTATTCCCTTCGGGTTGAAAAATGCCCCTACTACTTTTATGAGGCTAATGGATGACATCTTGTGGCACTTCACCAACTCATTCATGGTGGTTTATCTGGACGATATCCTCATCTTCAACAAGAGTTGGGAAGAACACTTGCAACGCATTTAACAAGTCCTTCAAACCCTTCGGCAACACAAACTGTGTGCCAACTTGGAGAAATGCACCTTTGGCATTACCTAGGTCCAATATTTGGGTTACATCATAGATGAGCATGGCGTGCATGTGGACCCAACCAAGATCCAAGTCATTCGGGATTGGCCAGCCCCAACCACTCTAATGGAGCTTCGCAACTTTTTGGGCCTTGCAAATTTCTATTAGAGGTTTGTGTTGAGATTCTCCCATATCACATGGCCTTTGAGACAGATTACTAAGGGCAGGGTGAAAGTAAAATTTTCCTGGTCCGAGTCCCAACAAAAGGCATTCGTTGAGTTGAAGCACTGCCTTTGCTCTGCATCAATACTCACACTGCCGGACCTGCAACAACCATTTGAAATTGAGATAGACACCTCAGACTATGTTATTGGTGCAGTCCTCACCCAACACAAGCATCCAATGGCCTATCATAGTGAGACACTTTTGTGATACAATTCAGAAGTACCCCACCTATGATAAAGAGATGTATTCCATCGTGCAGGCTTGCCGACAATGGAAGCACTACATTCTAGTGAAGGAGACAGTCATCCACACTGATCACTGACCTCATCAATTTATACAGACACAGGGAAAGTTGCAAAATGTTCGCCATTAGAAGTTATCTACATATTTGCAACAATTCCACTTGAACATTAAATACAAAAATGGCAACACCAATCATGTTGCAGACTGCCTCAACCGACCCCCAGTTGCAACACTGACTACTGTTCTTAACTCTTGTGGTCACGAGACCTCTGGATGGCCACAACTATACAAAAATGATCTAGAGTTCGTCTAGACATACTAGATGCTAGTAGTTGGCAAGAAAATTCCTGATTTCACCTCCATGATGCATTATTATGCTACCTGGGCCACCTTTGTGTTCCTTCAAGTGAGTGTGCCAAGCTGATTTGGGAGGTGCACTACAGTTGGGTCGTAGGACACTTTGGTGTGGAGAAAATTGTGGTTTTACTACAAAAGTACTTTTATTGGCCCAAACTCCGACTGGATGTTGGGAAATATATCAGATCCTGCACTGCCTACGCCATCGCCAAGCCAACCATCAAGAAGCAAGGCCTGTACACTCCTCTACCTACTCCCAGCCAATCGTGGGAATCCATCTCCATGGACTATATGTCTGGCCTCCCTTCTACCAAGCATGGTAATGCCGATGTATTTGTGGTCATGGATAGATTTTCTAAGATGGATATATTAGCGACCTGCAAGAAGAGTATCATAGTAGAGGACACTACCAAAATCTTCTTTGAATGAGTATGGGTACATTTTGGGATCCCACAGACCATTATATCAGATCGGGATAACAAATTCTTGAGCACATTCTGGTCAAGCTTCTAGACACTATTGGACACCAAGCTCACCAAATTGACTGCCTTCCATCCCCACACTGATAGCCAAACGGAGGTCGTCAATAGGATGATAGTGCACATACTCCACATGTACAACTCCAAGCATCCTCGAACCTGGGATGAGAGTCTTCCATATGTGGAGCACAGTTATAATAGATCTCTCCATAGCTCGACTAGTCGTAGTCCCTTTCAAGTGGGTCTAGGATTTCAACCATTGTGTCTGATTGATGTTGTCATGCCTCATGCGACTACGTAGATAGAATCCACACATGTACTGTATGAGGCTGATAAAGCAACCAGATTTTTTGAACGCATACAACACATCCGCCAATAGATTCATGACATCCTGGAGAAGTCAAAGGCCAAGTACAAGCAACAGCATGATCAACATCGGGTGCCACATAAGTTTCAGGTGGGCGAAAAAGTATAGTTGGATTTGAAGAAATAACGCCTTACCGGAGCCCATCGGAAGCTCAGACCACTCCGATATGGTCCTTACACCATTGCCAAGGTTGTGGGAGACAATTATTTTGAGACCAGCATTCCCCCATTGCTTGGCCTTCACCCAGTGTTCAATGTGGACTGCCTTCGACCATACTTCCCACCATTGTTGGACACATCATACATTGCAGAATAACTCACACAAACAGAATTAAACCCAGACCGCATGGAACAAGCCACAACTGATCAAATTATGGACACATAGGTCAAGAACACTTGCCCGCAAAGGATCCAACTATATCGAGTTGTCAAAGCTGGCCAACTCCTACACCAAGGAAAGTGGCTCACTAGGGACCAGGTTCAACATAAATTTCCTCACCTCATAGAGCCTCTGCACGCGATGGGGACCATTACTTCCTTAGGGGGGAGGAATGATCCAAGTGGATATTGGTGGCCACCCCCTATCCCACCTAGACCTCCAGTCAGTTTCATTTGTTTCCTTCTTTATTTCAACATTTACTATAATTAGCATTTTTTCAGGTCTTAAACTTCTGGAGCAATTTTGACCCCCTAAACGACATTTTTTTGAGGTCCTCTATAAGTTTACAGCCCTACAAAAAATCTTGTAGTACTCGGAGAGACCTTTCCAACAAGGTATCTTACACACCGAATAGAGATAATATGACCAAGTTATGACCCTGAGAATTTGGTTTCCCAACTAACCCCAACGGGGTCCACAAACTCTTAGCATAACATTTCTTGGGGTAAGGGTTTTCGTTGTTTAGGGTTTTCTCATATTTTTCAATAATAAATAGTCCCTTAAGCCTCATTGTAACACAGTTCAAAGACATGTAGCTGCCACATCTCTTCTCAGAGATAAGCTACCATTGCTCGAGCTAGTATTATGTCCATTCTGTTTGTAAGCATATTTCAGTATTTTATATTAATGAAATAAAGCGTTATTTCTGCTATATCTTTGTATTTATGCTTATATCTGTAATTTATTGCATTTATGTTTAAATTCAGATCACTCCAACCTCCTCTTTACCATATGTTAGGCCGAAAAATTGAGGCAGGTCTTCAAACTCAATGGGTTTTTTTATACCTTGACCATGGATTCCCAAGCCCTTTGCTTCATAACCCATTTTCAATAACAGTTTCGATCCAATTCCTTGAGTATTCTTCTTGAAATAACTAAGACTAGCATCGTTTTGTGATGAAACTATACAAGAACAATTACTGTTCACTTCGTTTACCTTAGCATTTTGACACTTCTCCAAGGCCTCTTTTGTAGCTTGTAATTGTAGCTCCATCTCTTTAGGTTGATCTTGAAGTTCTTGCTTCTCATCTTCTAATGTTTTCAACTGCTTTCACAACTCAAAACTTTCTCTTTCTTCATTATACAATTCCTCCTCAATCTTCATCATGGATAAGAATCCTTTAAGAAAACTGAGTCTTTAAAAGGTTTTTTAAAAAGAGGATTAAAAGGATTCTCATTTCTTGTAATTGACATTTTTAGATCCTTCTCCTTGCTTGACTTTTAAAAATCCGTTAAGTATCACACTAAGCAAAACAATCAACTTGCTATGATACAAAAATGATCCCAAATTCAGACTGTTATAAAATTGCTTAGTTGGTCCTACTCAAAGCTACTTTATATAGTCCACAAATTTACAGTCTCATTCATGCAATTTGATCGCATAGTTCTACTTCAAGAAAAGAAAGTGAACAAAAATCAATCACATAGAGAAAATTTTCAAACTCATCTTGATAACAGAGTTGACCGAGCCCCCTAACTATGTCTTTGAATTCGCTTAATGCACATATCACTTTATTATCTCTCCTTCTTTACAACAAGGGATGAAATCTTCTCACAATACATGGCTCATGCTCCCAAAAGGGACTACCTTCTCCTCTAAAAAATGACTTAAGGCTCTCACATAAGTGGCCATTCTCAAGGACCATAAGGGTTATGCTTATTCAAATAGTTTATAACATACTCTTGAACAAATTTACAATAATTCATTTCACTCCCAAAAAACTCTCTAAAAACTCTCACATAAGTAATCTAAATAATTATCATGACTCCATAGTCCAAGGAGAATAGATCCACAAAAAGAGGATCTACAAGCTTTTTAAGAAGACTACAAGATCCACTAAATTTGGATGCACAAAACTTCAATGGAAAAACTAAGTGAGAATATCAAACCATCCATAACACTCGCAACTAAGCTCATGAGACTCTCAACCTCTCATTGAGAATACAAAAATAGTTGTGAGGTGGATTCTCACACAAAACTAATTTCCCTTTTTACAAATTAAATGAAAAATACATGAGCACTTAAACCCACCTTAAGTATTAATCATTTACAATTTAATCATTTCCACATTCATCAAACTTCTTTGAGCTTTTCTTGGGTGCATGGTAAATTGTTGGAGAGCTTATTCATGATCCTCTTGGATCACTAGCATTGTTACATTTGATGATGATGATGATGATTAATGCCCATTAAGATCAATGTGATCTCTGTATTCAAGCTTCTATGATCCATAATGAATTAAGCAAAGTATTTCGGTAGAAATCACATAAGAGAAGTTTTTGGCCGACGCGTTTCGAACCAACAAGTGTGGTTCATCATCAGGACATGATGAACCACACTTGTTGGTTTGAAACACGTCGGCCAAAAAATTCTCTTATGTGATTTCTACTGAAAGACTTTGCTTAATTCATCATCTGGTCCTGATGATGAGCCACACTTGTTGGTTCGAAACACGTCGGCCGAAAATTTCTCTTATGTGATTTCTACTAGAAGACTTTGCTTAAATCAATGTGATCTATTAAACCTTAAGAAAGTAAGAGATTAATGCAGACTCTTTAATATTTTATTTCTATGATAAAAAGAAGGGAAAGAAGCGTTCCTAGGTCACTATAGTTATGTTGACTTAACAAGTCATCAAGGTTGGTAGTGTGGAAAATGCTTTGGAAATGAAAATGGATGTGAGTAAGAGCCGAGTATTCCAAAAGAAAGTGTTTTTCATCTTCAACCCTCTTAGTATTGCAAAGGTGACAATTTTTTTCATCTCAAGGCGTTTTGAGAATAAACTAACACCCAATTTCACTTCGGAGCTCATGAGAATTAGTTATTGTCCTTGTGATACTCATTTTCTTCTTAGCACTAGTCAAGACAAAAAGATAATTTTGGTTTGCAAGAGTGGGGTTGATCACCTCCTTATAATACCTTAGCTTCCTTTTCCCCTCTGACTCTTTGTCATCCTACAACTTATCCTTAAATTTGGAAGAATAATATTTTTAATTTATTATCCTTATTCTCCAAGATGATCTCCTCCTTTACCCCCCAATGTTTGAGCCAAGACTTGGGATCCTTGTGCCATCCTCGCGTGAGTCGAAGGTGGGGCTTCTAGCTAGAGTTAGGCAATTTTAGGGAACCTTGTGGCTTCCACGTTGTAAAATTTCTTGTTATATATCAGATACCTAAACATAGCATGCTTTCAATAGGGGAAATGCTAGCTTCAATCAAGAGGATAGGATAGGGAGTATTTCCTTTAATTTTGAGGTTATAGGCTATAAATTGCTTTTGGATCAACTCGATCTTCCACCATGATTCTCTAGATATACTGCAAGCTCAAACCTCACAACCATATAAAATAATAGGGGTGAAAAAAGTCTCAAAGAGGAATTTTTTTGTACTCCAAACCTAAAGATCAGTCGACTTACCACTATTTTCAAGCTCATAATAAGTTTTCCAGACTCCAATAATCATTTTCTCATTGTTGTAATTCCAGTTGAGCTGATGGAGAATGTCAATAACTAAATATTTGTATGAAAAAACATTCTCAAAGTGATTGTTATCATAGATGAAATTACCATGGTTGATCTTTTTGGATTTAATTATCATGACTTTAGTCATGTCAATATTTATAGTCATACCCATCTTAGGACAATAATCAATGAGAATTTTAAGCTGCTTGTCAAGGTCCTCATACCTTCTTACTAGAAAAACAATATCATAAACATATAAGACAAAAATAATGACCATACTAGTGAACTTAACTTCCACTATCATTATAAAAACAATTCTAAAATTGTTTAAAATCAATTTAATATTAATAAAATTAAAAATCTTTCAAAAATAAAAATTATTTATTATCACATAAATATAATTTCACAGTTTAAAAACACTTAATTTAAAACCATAAATCGAAATATAATTACATCATCGATATAAACTCATCACATATTAGCATGCACGAAAACTCCATTGTTCGTCACATTAATAATTTTTTTATTTAACCGCCATTGACCAAAACACTAAAATTATATTTTAAAATTATGACGTTCTCAGTGATGTCAGCATGTTAATCTGTACTTTACATATATTTTTTTGAAATATCAGCAAGCTCAGGTACTTTCAGATAGTTTATTATACTTTGTATGAGTTTAATAGTTAAAATAATTATAATAGGTTTAATATTTAAAAGCTTTAAATCTAAAAAATTATGAGTTTAAATTTAAAATGGAGTAGTTTGGTGGGATTACTGCAAATCGATTTCAAATACCAAAATTCAGCCCGGATTTGATGATGGGATTCTCATTCATTTTGATTATCACTACATGAGGTATGAATCAGTTGTCTAAGAAGGAATTGCCAAGGGAAAAAAAATTCAAAAACTCTTGTAGATGCAGCGTTTAAATAATGTTTTTGACAGTGGAAATAAATTAGCACTATCAAAAACTCTAAGGCACCTCAAATTATGAAATTTAACAACTTTTACTTGGATTTAGAAAAAAAATTGACAGATTTTTTCAAAATATAACTAGAATTCCAATAACTTTCAAAACAAAAAAACAGGGTCGTTAGAATAGGGCGTAATCAAATAATCATGGCACGGATTTTAAGAATATTCTGAAATTGAAGGCATCTTTAAGTCGATTACAGATTCCCTAGATATTCGAGAACGGACATAAGCACGGTCAAATTTTTGTGCGAGCCATGTCCATCCGAATATTCAAAAAATCTGCAATCTACTTCAGCTCAGGGTGAAATTGGACACAGGAGTGATGCCATTGCTTACCGCTAGCGATGAAAAATAAGGCACGCCCCTCGTCTCGTCTGCAAATATCTTGACCCATTCGTTGGTTAATGATAATTATAATTTATTTCAATCTGCTAGAAATATTCAACCGCCATAATTTATTTCAATCACCAAAGGTATTCATAGATTCACACGGATGGTGCTACACAGAGTGAAGTGTGCTGTGGTTAACTATGATTTGAAGGTACACCATTTGCTGTGATTTGGAAAACTTACAGAGTGACTGCATAACAATAGCAATGGCACGAACCAGGTAGGAAAGAAAACAATAAACCATTCCCACCACAGGACCTACACTCGATTGTTAGTGACGCTGTTGCCAGGGACGGATCTGTTCGTAGAGCATTGAGACTACGTAGGGATCTATGCGTAGACAGTTCTGTGTGTGGAGAAACTTGTGTAGTATTCTATACCATGGAGTAGGTAAAGCCATGGAGTGGACCAATTTTACAACCACACACCAATTTTCAGCATGGAATACCGTTGGCAAAGCAGCTTCTTTGGAAGGAAATTTCATTAAGTATGGAACCCTAGAAAGGGCGAGATGTTATATAGATCCTTCTGTGTTTTCCTATGAAATGGAGAGTGATATGAATGAATATTTTGTAGCTCAACAATAGTTTAGTCCCTTCGTGAGTTCGAGGGTTCATTGTATTGTTTGCTTGAGAAATGCAACTTTGAACTACTACAATGCTCTTGCTAGAGTTTTGTGAAATGAAATTTGAAACTTAAACACACCAGAACACATCTTGAAATTTATTATAGATTCAAAGTTTAATAACCTTGAACAGTTAGATGAATATATGAGATGGTAAAATGAGTTGGAATAGCATACTGAAGCGTTAACGTTGTGGGATAGGAACCCTTATGTTTTTAGGCGGGGGGAAGGGGTTTGCAGAGGAATGCAACACGGTTCCCTTCCCGATGACATTTTCCGGCCTTGTAGTGAAATGGTGAGGTATTGGATTAGGGTTTGGTGAGATTTGCTTGGCCACTAGGCTTACAGTGTCCTCAGGCGAGGATGGACTACATATTCTTTTCGGTCCCCCTGCTCTGACGGTGTAATTACTTGTTTTCTCTCTGTTTTGGTCTCTAGACTCTTGAGGGAGTTGTTCTTCTTCCGGTTTCATTTGACGTTACCAACGTTCGGTGCAGCTTCGGGTAGGCTCACGGGGGTGGGTCTTCCTTTTCCTTTTTCGGACTGAACATTACAGGTTGGTGCTCTTGATATATGTTCCCCTCTTTCTTTTGCCTGTATTACCAAATGTTTGGTGCATAAGATATTTAGATTGTGGTGCGTTCACTCTCAGGGATGCATATTCTATTTGGTTTCACAACTGTCGATATGGTTCATAGAACATATTTTTGGCTATTGAATTCGGAATTGGTTCATATAATTCTAATATTTACAATAGCTATCCTTGTTCTTTATCGTATATATATTGCACACTTCTCCTAAGTAAAATACTGCCCACATGCATTCTGCCTCTGAGATTTTGTCTGGTTGTTGTTTGGTTTCATCTGAGGGGGTTTCATCCTATCTGAAATTTCTCTCAACATATCAGACCTGACATTACTGCACCAATCTTTTCTTTATATTGCGGCCATGCAATTATTTTGGTTTTCGTCTGGGTGATTTCTGGGTTTCTTGTAAAGGTTGTCACTGTTTGTGTTGCTGTGAGGGGCATTAGGTTTTGTGTCTTAGTGTCTGAGCTTTTCTGAACTAGTCCTGGTCCTGGTATCGGCTTGGATTGTCCAGTTTTTTTCGGGAATCTTTCTGGTCACCTTGCCGGCCGGAGTTGGTGGTCACATTCCGGTTACTTAGATGCGCCCCCTGTTGTAATTAATTTGATGCGCTTTCTTTTTGTCAGCCTAGGTGCTTCGGGATATCGGTCTGATGATATCCATGTTCATCATTATATCCCTCTGACATTTTTTGTCATTCCCATAAAAATCCAGATTTTGGAATTGTCTCCGTCGGCGTTCCTTAAGTGACGTTTAATTTAGATTGTGGGATTTCTACTTTGGGATCTGGAATTTGGTCAGAGGGGTACTTTGGTTTGGTCGCCAGTACTTCCTCTATTTATTTCTCTGTGATCTCTTTGCTGACCCATATTGGCATTCTACCTGTCCTATTCTATCCGCGCATGATAATTTTATTGGTGCTGACATTTTCCGGGCGATTATTGAGGTTGTTGTTGTGTGGGGGTCATGGAATTTTTCGAATCTGATACCTTGGCCCAAGAGGCATTTATCCAGGCCACGATGGCATCAGAGTCTAGTAGGATGGGTGGTCTGGGGGAAAATAACTAGGGTGGCCCACAAGGGTCTGAAGATGGATTTGAGCCAGTTGACGAACATGCGGGCCAGGATGGACAGCAAGGCATGCAGCCATTGTATCATCGCAGTAATGGACATCATACCAAGGCCATCAAAACTTCTCTTCCGCCACCTTCCGTGTTTTTTTATCCTGATAAGTTATCGGACCGTATTTCCAGTTTACAAAAAAGAGCGTTGGTAGGTCGCTATTATTTCTCTGTGTGCAGCAACACAAATATGAGGGAATGGATAGAAGGAAAGTGGAAGCCAATCCTGGGATGTCTGCCAACAGTTGTAAGACTGCTGTGTGGGTGGTACAATTTTCATTTCCTCAGTCAGGAGGATCTGATTAATATCAAGAAACTTCCATGGATTGATGGTCGAAGCTTTTTGGAACTGCATTCATGGTTCATAGGCTTTAACTCTTTAAACAACACTCCTCAGAACAAGCTGATCTGGGTCAAGCTGCCTGGATTGCCTATTGAACTATGGACGAAACAAGCACTCGAAGATATCAGAAATGCTATCGGAAAATTCGTGTATGTTGACCCACGCTGCCTTGGCGCTCCTGACAAAAGGGTTGCGTGGATTCTTATTGAGAGGGAATATACGGGTGGATTTCCAAATCATATAGGGATGCATTAGGGGGACACTAATCTATCTCAGAGATTAGACTATTGGGGCATCCCATTCAGATGTTTTCTTTGTCATCATACTGGACATGTTCTGGAAAACTGTCCACGGCGATTGGGTGGAAGATATAAAGGCTGGAATTGTGTGCAGGTGCCGAAAAAAATTCCACAGGATGTTGAACCTGCTCTCGGAAATGGAATGCGCCATCAAACAGGTATTCATCATATCACCTATAATTCTCGTTCATCTGAGCAGTCTTCTCCAAGAAATGCAATCCCTTCCATAAATATTCCCTCATCGCCATTTTCTTCTGATTTTTCTACTCTTCCTGAATCCTATTGGCTGCATAAGACCTCGCAACCCTTGTCATCTAGTCATTCCCCATCTGCACAACATAGATTGATGATTTCTGGATCTCATTCTGGCCCAAATTGTACAACCCTTTTCCAGCCACAGGGGCTCCTTCTCTTTCATGTGCCACTTATGTTCAGTCCCCTTCTCGAAAATATACTGACTTGGGTCATCGTCCTAGAAAGAGTCCAGTCCACACACTGTTAAATTCCCCTAATAATTCTGTTGGTAGTGATTTAGATGATCTGCTTCAACGAAAAACACTTGACTTAAGATCATTAACCATCCATAAACCTTCTGAAAATTCCTCTCCCCAGATCAGTCCTTCCTCGGCTGGTAATATTATGGTCAGACGTAAAAATAATCGAGGGAGCCGATATTTTAGGGGACGTACTAAACAAAATCATGGTATCTCCCTATTGGAAAAAATTCTTGTTGAAGTTCCCATCACTGATCTTCCATCTCCCCATGCCCTTGGAGCAAAGATGCCCAAACAAGGTGCCTCATGACTGCCATTCTTTCTCTAAACCTTCGAGGATTGGGAACCCCCGACAAGTTCCTGGCTTTAAAATACCTCTTTCAATCTGTTCACCCATGTATTATAAGAAAACGTCCCCCATGGACAAATGAAAGCCGTTTTTGGTTGATCAGCAGGTAGAATGTTAATTTGATTGTAACCCGAAAAACCATCCATAAAGGAGAAAATTTTGCTGCCGGCACAATCGTCAATGATTTGATCGATATAGGGAGTTGGGTAATTGTCCTTAGGACAAGCTCGATTAATATCCCTATAATCGATACATATTCTTATCGTTCCTTGCTTTTTGTTAGCAAGAACAATATTTGATACCCAATCCGTTGAGGGAATTGGATAAATGAAACCTGCTTTAAGTAATTTCTCAACTTCTGCTTTAATAGTAGCAGCTTTTCGCGGGTGAATCTGACGCAAACATTGCCAAACGGGTTTAGCATCCGGGTAAGTTTTGATTTCATGAACAACAATTGTTGGATCGATTCCTGGCATTTCTTCATATAACCAGGCAAACACGTCACAAAATTCCTGAAATAGGGCTATATAAGTTCGAAATTCATCGTATGTACAAGAAGCACCTATATGAATGTTTTCAACAATTCCGGGTTTTACCGAAATATCAATAGGAACCGTTCAAGATATATTTCCCAAATTCATTTTAGAATCAGGATGATGCAGTGGATTCTGCGGTTCTTTGACATAATCAGTATTGAAAATAGACGAAAAATCATTCTCAAAATGATCAATCTCAGGTAAGAACGAAGATCGATGATGTAGATCTTCCCATGGTAAATCATCAACAGACAAAATTTCACGGATCTGCTCATCAATATGAACAAGCTCGGAAAAAAGTTGTTGAATCTGAGTTTGATATTGAAAATGATTCGCCATTGACCACATTCATTAGATCGATTTCGGTTGAAGAAGGGTCGGAAAAAGACTGCACAGCCTAGTACTTAATTTCAAATGGACTCAATGGCATGGAATCACCAAATGAGTCTACCTCGGAATCGAAAGGTACGATCCAAGGATCATCGAAAGCGATGGTGTTTGATGAAATCATATTGATAGTTGCATAAGAAGGCGATACGTTAGGAGGAGGAAAGGAAAAAGTTCCTAGTAAACCAGAATCTTTAACTAGTCCTACCCCAACATCCCTATAAGGGATAGTTGCTTTGTCGACATGCTGGATACTTTCAAAAGAGGCTGGGTCAGATGAAAAATATGTCAGCTGGTCTATGGTTACGATCTTTCCATTATGAGGAAACTTTATAAGCCGAAAGACCGATGAAATTACAGCAGTCATAGCATAATACCAACTACGACCCAAGAGAAGGTTGTAATCTAGAGGGGCATCAACCACTTCCACATCTAGATTAACAGTTTTTCCTTCTACCCCTATAGGTAAATCATGTAGAATGCCAAAAGGATGGAACCCACGGCCATAAAAAGCCTTTAGAATCGTCGGGGATTGATTTAGTGTAGGAGAACCAAGCGATCTCCAACACTGGATCGACATAATACATGTTGAGGCTCCCTCATCAATCACAGTCCTAAAACAAGGTCTGTTTTTGACTATCACTGGAATCTGGAAAGCCATTTGATGAGGTAACCGAGGTGTACTATTTTCTAAATTGAAGATTATAAGGTTCGAGTCCTGAATATCAACAGCTCCTATAGCCGACAATAGCAATTTACGCTGTGCTGGACATGATTGTAGCACCTCCAAAGCCGACATTGCTGAAGGGGAGACAGCTAAGTCTTCAACAATGTTATAGTTCTGAGTAGCTCTCGCATGCGGATTGAAAGCTGACTTTCGAAGTATACCTTTTGCAGGTGGTTTGATCACTAAGTCTGGGTTAGGTTTCTCGATTTGTAGCGGATCGGAACCAGGAGTTGAAGTTGATGGGTTTGAGGTAGAAGATTCTGCTTCCTTCCCACCAATAGGACTTTTACTTCCATAATCTTGCGATCATGTCGCAATCCTAACATGGGACATCATCATTATGGGTTCCTCGGAGGCATTTGAGGAAGAACCGATCATCTTACTATCTTGACTAGGAAAAGGATCCTTCAAGACAACAGGCATTTGAGAACCTTTGACGATTTTCGCAACCTCGGCACGATGAGGGCAGTCTCTTGTAAAGTGCTCTTCTTCACAAATGAGACAAGGATAACGAGGTTTATGTTTCTTGTCGGTATATTCCGTTTTATCTGATTTCTCTTTCGAATTTTGCTTATTTTTCTTCTTCCCCTTCTTCTTACTGTCGGATTTTGATTTGGCCGTAGATGATTCTACGACATGAATATCGGCAGGAATTTCTGCGGAAGAGTCTCCTGTCGGGGAATCTGGTAAAGTTATGATAGGAGAAGAATTCTTTGCAGATTTCTTCTTACTTTTGGTATTAACTGTACCAATCATACCATCTGCGGCATTCGACCCAGAAGGAGCAGTAGTTATTTGATTGTTTTTCGGAAGGTCGGGGATTTTCTCGTGTAAAGTACCCGACTACGTGTAAACGAGGTCAAGGTACTGAGCTTGAGCAATTACTTGCTCTTCAGTAACGACTCCTGCCTTAGCTACATCCTCAGTGATTTTAGGTAATAATGATTTAACAAACCATTCTGCTAAGATTTGATCCGGAATAAAAACTTTCACTAAATGTCGTCGACGCCTCCATTCATGGATATGATTTGAAATATAAGTGGACGTTGACTGTTTTAATGAGGTTAATAATTCCGTGCCATTGTCATATCTGACAGGCAACTGAAAATGAGTTAAGAACGAAGTGGCTAACTGACTAAAATTGTAAAAAGAGCCTCGTGGCAACTCAATGTACCACTTGGCCGCAAGACCAATCAGAGTGCGTTGAAAAAGACGTAAACGAATTGAATCATCTATGATGGAGTTAGATGCACACCAGAGGTGATAAGTCATCACATGGTTTGACGGATCCTCTCCTGATTTACCTTCAAACTTAGGAATATCACTGGGCAACTTATTCGGCATTGGCGGCCAAAACGGAAGGTAATTAATTGGATCGTTCGTAAGGCGCGACAAATCAGGCAAGTCCAAAGTTTCTATGAACGGTAACTGACGGTTAGGGTCACGAAAACTGTGGGTCATTAGACCAGCCATAGGAGGAGGATACCCGGGATAACTTGGAATTGGAATTGCATTTGGGATATTATATCCTCCCGGAAAACTAGGATTAACCAGACTATACTGGGGTTGTTGAGGTTGTTGATAAGTATATCTAGGGTACGGTTGATATTGATAGACTGGGTTCTGCACATCAGGACCGAATTGGTACTATCCCTGGTACGGTTGATAAGTAAACTGAGGTTGACTTGTGACAATCGTACTTGGACCAGGTTGTCCTGCAGACATCTGAACCGAAGTCTGAATTGTAGGTCCAGACTGAGGTACAGATACTTGAGGAGTTGATGCAGGAACAGTAGAAACTGGAGTTTCCGATACTCCAGAAGTAGGTGTGGAAGATTGAGCAGATGTTGTAGTAGTTTCCGCAGTCATTTGAGGTGGAGTACGAGGTGTACTAGGCCCAGGCTGTGAAACTACCCCAGGTGCAGAAGTTTGAATAGTAAACTGGACAGGTTGCTAGGTTGAACCAGCAACCAGGGTTGTCCAGGTTGAGATGACATCTGCACATTAGGTTGCAAAATCTGTTGAGTTTGTGATGGATCCCACACATTCATTCTGGGGTATGGACCCATAACAGGTTGAGCATATTGAGGACCATAACCGGGTTGAGCATAGGGTTGATAATTCAAAGGTACATTTCCAGCTCCTTGAACAAATGATTGACCTGAAGGTGGTTGGAAACCTTGAGTTGGGTACTGGCCTTGAGGTTGATATCCTTGAGGCATGTACTGATACTGGGGTTGGCTTTGAGGTACATATTGATATTGGGGTTGACCTTGAGGTATATATTGAGTCTGGGGTTGACCCTGAGGTATGTACTGTCCCAAAGGTATGTATTGTCCTTGGGGTTGCCCCCCAGATGATAATTGATGACCTTGAGGTTGCCCCCCAGGTGGAAATTGAGTACCTTGCGACTGCCCCCCAGGCAATAACTGACTACCTTGAGGTTGCAGATTTGGAGTAGCACCAGACATCATAAGAATTTCTTCTACGCTCAACGATTGAGTTACGTTATTACCAGTTGATATCCCATGTCCAATGGGTTGAGGAGATGCTCCCGAAAAAGTACCAGAAAGTGACTGATACCCAGAAGGAACAGAAGGACCGCCAAATAAAATTGTTTCCGGTGTTTGGGAAAACATGGATGACCAGTTTGACATATTCAAAGGAGGATAAAAACCTCTAGGTGTTGGGTGAAATGGAATTCGAGGTGGTGAAGAAGCAAGACCCAGATTTTCTAAAAAGTTCGTCAATGATATATACCAAGCACTACCTCTAGGTGGACTGTAGAAAATTGATTCACGCTCCCTAAGTTCTAAAGTTTGTTGATTTTCAGGGAGATTTATATCTTCTTCTGGACTAACAAGCTCTTCAATGGAAATAAGTCCCGAAGGAAGATTTTGGGTAATGACTCTTCCTACCCTGGGTGAACCAGGACCACTGGAAGTTGGAGAAGCAAATCCTGAGGATGGAGTAGCAGCAGGTTCAGTTTCAGGCTCAGAAATTTCAGGTTCCTCAGCGAATTCACTAGTAGAAGAAATACTACCAGTAACTTCAGAAAATGAAATTGGTTCAGAAGTATACTCTGTTGCTTGAACTTGGTAATCAGGATGAACAACTAAAGAAGATTCTCCTTCTTCCGGTGACCCAACTCTACTTTCACTAGGAGTTACAAGAGCTCGTAGCCCTTCAAGCTAACTTGGTGAATACTCGGGAGGTTGCCCCCGAAGTCTATGGGAATGTCTCAGTAATTCAGCCACGATTAAAAACTTTTAATTACTTCACACGCAAACAAAGAAAATCTCAATAAAACCACCTAAAGTCTCTAAAGAACCAAACAATTTGAATCACACGCCTAAAGAATCTAGGAGTTCAAACCACACACAAACAGTAACTTTCCGTACCGAAAACACTAGTTGGTGATGAAATCCAACGTCGCAGAATTCAATACAGAAATGGCGGTTGGAACAGTTACCCCGACAACCTGCTTAATGAAATAGACTGTCACAAGTTTCTCCACTAAACCATCTCGAGTAAAGAAAACCCCCCAGAGAGTCCAAGTGAGTCTAGTCAACGTCTGCTCCAGGTACAGTGGGATCTTCCCTCCATCGTCACCTTAGGAAAGAATCCTATAGATTATGGTCACTATGGTTACCAACAGAGACAAATATACCTGGGGGAACAGTCTACGATCCGACACACACGCAAGGGCAGAGTAACAAGCTCAATCCCCTTAAAGGCTCCTTGACATAATCCAAGGTTTACCAACAAGTGACCCCAGGCTCCTCGACAATGGTCAATCCGAGGTTTACCGTTTTTAATACGTGCATATCTTCTATTGTTCCCAATGGGGAAGGATTGATTACCCCACTGGTTCGGATATGATCTCATGCTTGACTCCTTTAAGAGGAGCTTCCCAGAGCATAGATGTAACAATTGGAATTTATCTCCTACCGCAAGATACAGCTACTTGTTTGTTTAAACTATCTTGGAGAGTTAATTACTCCCTACTCCAAGATACTAGCCTAAGCTATTTTGGTGATAAAGAGCCCTAGAAATAAAATGATTACTAGATGAATTTTACTTTAAGCGTTATTTTTAAGGTTGTTTCTTAACTCAAAAGGTATGGAGATGCAACTTTATGGTGTGAAGACTCGACTCTAAAACACTAAAAAATGCACCTAAGATGATAAACAATCCTTTTTCTTCAATGAATTTCTAGCTAAAGAAAGAGTTGAGAATGCAAGCGCTTGGAAAACAAATCTTTCTTCAACATACAAATGAAAGCAACTCTTGTTTGTCTTTTCCAACAAACTCAAAACGAGACTACTAATTACGCACACGAAAAAATCCTTTTCTCTTTCAACAATCAAAAACTACAAAAACAAATTCTTTCCAAAAGAGATTTTAAAATTCCTAGAAAACACTCAAAACTATGAAAAATCTAATCTTGAGATCTACAATTTCTAAAAACCTAATTGAAGTAAAAGCTTGAAAAATGTCTTTTTGAGATGTTTTACTTAGTTATCAGCAAACTAAGGACTAATTTGTCCAGAATAACAAATTAATCAAGAAACACCAGCTATGTTTTCTTTTTTCAAAAATGAAATTCAAAACTTTCCAACAAGTTCATTCAAAATTGCGCAAAGAGAAAATGGAGATCTATTTCTCACCAAAGGTAGATTTCAACAATCAGTCAAACTCATCAAGAAGACCAAAAAGACCAGGGAATCTGAGGTTTCTTAAGCTTCGAATCTTTGAGTTACTACAAGGACCAAACGAAAATCAAGCCAGGCACGCACAACTTCTAGAAAATCACCAAAAACCAAAATGCCAATGGAATTCACTCAAAAGAAGTTTCTGACAAGACACATGCAGTTCTGGGCAGAGGCTAAAACATATAAACAAATCCTAAGCTGAACTGGATGAAAATCTTTGAGGTTTTTCAAAAATTTGACAGGGTCCGCAGGCCCCTGGTAGAACCAGGTGCGGTACCGCACTGTGCAGTAAAGAAACAGTGCGGGGATGTCCGCACTGTGTTACAAACAGTGTGTGCGGTCCTCTCTCAAAAACTTGAAAAAACAAAAAACAATTCACAAACTAAAAACCTACCCAATCCCACACACATCAAGCAAAAACCAAAAACAGAGAAAAAGTTTCTCAAGTCAAAGTAAAAGTAAAGGCAAAAAACCAAAATTCAAGTCCCCAGCGGAGTCGCCATTTTGTCAGGCGGATAAATCGTTCTTGCGGACAAGACCGATCTCCCTAGTATCAATTGATATCTAGCGACAATCAGAACAAGCAAGTCTATCTTTCCCTAAACATATTTCGATTCATTTATAAAAACTAAGAGGTGTTTTAGACCCTACCTTAAGTCCAACGCTAGTTTGTGGCAGCCACGCTTCGACCGTCCAAGAGAGTTTCCTTTTGAGAATCTGCAAACACAAACAAGCACACATCAAAGAACACCTGCATAGCTAATATAATAAATCATGTTCATCATAGTGATCAAGGAGTCTATGAAATAAACCATAAGAGACAACTTATTGAGAAAAATGAACTTGATTGTATTAACTTTAAACAAAGAAGAACTTTACAACCTTGGTGCCTTGATGTTGTACAAGCTCCTCCCAGGGTCCAACAAGAATCTCCTCTACTTTGACAAGCTTCACACTCTTCCCAATGAGATCAAAAGGTATGTGATCTCTCCTCTCAATCTCAATTAGGAAGTCTAAATTTCATCAGCATTTACCCTAAAAAATATTCAGCTTTCAACCTCCCCAGTAACCAGCCCAAGGCCTCATTTTATAGTGCTGAGGAAGGAAGTTACAAGGGCCACCAATGGAGGGATAGAGTCCTCCTCCAAAGGGATAAGCTCCTCACATCAAGGGGTTAGCTCCTTTCATAATGGGATGAATGAACCACCAAGGAGCGAACTTTCCACCTCAAGATTCCCTCTAGAAGCTTCCAGAAATTACTCAAAGTGAGTTTTTAAGAATAAATTTCTGCCTTTTTTACTTTTACAGGGGTCCGCACCCATCCCTTTAGAGACAGAGCGGGCAGGTCCGCAGGGAACATGACCAGTGGGTGCGGGACCGCAGGCATTGCTAGCAGAAAGTGCGGGCCTAGAGTTTTAGAGCTTTTGAAGGGCTTTCTTTCATTTTCTAGGCTTGACATGAAGAACTGAGACTTAAGACTTGCAAAGGAGGTAAGTATGAGTAGTGATAGAATCACACAGGTTACAGAAAGTCATGGTGACAATTTTTCGTGTAATAGGATCGTAATACTAAGTTTTTTCATCGTTACACAAATCACAGGCATAACACAAATACTATTTAGGAAATTCAAAAGGAGGATGGTGCTCGAATTCTGTCTCAGGAGGGCAAATGTGAAGTTGTTGTTTCACATTTTCAAAAATCATACAAACAAAGGGAAGAGGTTGAAGTGAACGATATGCTATGGGTTGCTGATATGTATCCGAAAATGTTTGATGAGGAGGCAAATATATGTTTCTTTAAGGAGGTTACAATAGATGAAATACTGGAAGTTCTCAAAGCATTGAAGAAAGATAAGAGCCTGGGTCTGGATGGCTGGAATGTTGAGATTTTCACGCACTTCTTCGAGATATTTAAATCAAATCTCCTAAATATGGTGGAGGAGTCGCGATGTACTGGGCATATTCATCCTCGTATTAATTCCACATACATCGCGCTTATACCCAAAAGAAAGCCTGAGAATACTTTTATTGACTATCACGCAATTTCATTATGTAACCTAATTTACAAGATCATTTCAAAAACAATCGCGGGGAGGATGCGCAATATTCTGTCAAAGTATATCTTTGTTGAGCAATATGGATTCCTGCCTGATAGGAAAATTCACGATGTTGTCGCTATTGCACAGGAATGTATGCATTCCATCCATACTTCTCATCAAAATGCAGTCATTATGAAGGTGGATCTGATGAAGGCTTATGATTCAATTGATTGGGGTTATCTTTGCTTGATTCTTCTAAAGATAGGACTGCAACCCAGGTGTGTAAAATGGATTATGGCATGTGTCCAGAATATAAATTATGTTGTAATTATTAATGGATATCCCACCCGGTTTTTCCAAGCTGGGCTTGTACTGAGGCAAGGTTTCTCTTTGTCACCATTATTGTTTATTCTGGCTATGGATGGTTTGAGTATGTAGATTAAGTGGGCGGTTGAGGACGGATTATTTCTGGCACTAGAATCTCTGCACAATATCAAAATATCGCATGGTTTTTTTGTTGACAATGAGCTAATCATGGGCAAGATTCATCGCATTTCATGGATGCATCTTTTTCATATTTTCAATAGATTTGAAAAAGCTTTTGGATTAATCATGAATATACATAAATCTAAGCTATATTTTGACATGGGCGATATGGAAGATATCAACTATATTAAGAACCTGTTTTGGATGGAGGCAACCCAAATGGTGAATGGTATACAATATCTCGGATACCATATAAAACCAAATTGTTATAGAAACAATGATTGGCAATTATGGCTAGCGGATAAATTCTTCAAGAGAATTTTTGGTTGGGAATTTCATTATCTATCCATGGGTGGTCGTGTGACGCTAACAAAGGCAGTGCTAACTCAACTGGGCATTTTCTGGGCTCACTTATTTCATATCCCATTGGCAACTATAAATAACATAAACAAAATTATGGCAAATTTTATTTGGGTTGGTTGTAACCGAAAGCACAAATATCACCTTACTAAATTTCGCCATATTGCATGCTCGAAGATGAGAGGGGGATGGGGTATCATGAACCTTAAACTGTTTGGCAAAGCATTATTAGTAAAATCTCTGTGGCGGGCTATCTTTGGATCTGGTGTATGGAGTAGAATGATCCACCAAAAGTATATGAAGAACAAAAGTTTCACTTGCTGGTTTCGGAAAAATTCCATTGGTATTTTAGGTGGCTCGGCTATATGGAGAAGCTTTCAAAAAGTTGGAAATTTTTTCCTCAATCATCTCAGGTGGAACATGGGATCTGGACACTCCATGATTATTGGCCTTGATTAGATATATGGAACAAATGGGGGAAGCCTCTTCTCTGAACAATTGTGCCTGGCTCTTCTTAGAAAAGGCTTTTTGTTTTGGAATCAATTGATTCGAACATGGAGTGACCACTTTCCTATATGGAACTCTCCATTACAGATGGGGCTGACAAGACAAATGGCGGATGAATGGTTGTTCATTATTGATGTTTTAAAAGTTGTTGGGATTTGTAGGGAGGTCCATCATGATAGACTTATTTGGTCTGGGAAAATAAAATTTGCAAATGTTGTGGTTGCAAACATTTATGATAAATTGTGTGAGGTAGAAGGCGTATATGTGGTGGATCTGATTCTATTTGATTTATGGAAATGTCATTTCCCATGTAAAATCATCTGCTTTACATGGCTTGTTTTCCACAACAAGAATCTAACATGGGAGAATCTGCAAAAACGTCATTGGCATGGTCCTGGCATATGTGTTATTTGCAAGTAGGAGGAGTAAAACAATGCACATTTATTTCTGTCATGTCAACATGTTTCCAAGGTATGGTTTAAACTTGCTGCTTATTATGATTTTCCTCACCTTCAATTTCAAAATGTTGCAGATTGTTTGAGATGGTGGCTCAAGCAAAAATTGGCATGGAGGAACATTCCTCTATTTGTCTTTTGGACTATATGGAAATGGAGGAACAAACGTATCTTTGAGAACTGTTTTGAAGATTTTGGAGTTACATATGAAAAGATCATTTCATTAATGGCACTTTATCCAGCAAAGGAGATTCACCAAAAACAGAAGCAGAAAAAGAGTGTTGCTCCTCCTATGGTATATCTGATTGCCTTCTTCGATGGGGCTTCACAAAACCAAATTTGTGGATGTGGCATATGGCTGGTTATGTCACCCGATTTGCAGTACAAGGCATACTGGAATGAAGGGACGGGCACCAACAACAAGGCTGAGGCAATGGCACTTTGGGGTATCATTTGGCTTATAAGTTTTTTAAATATCCCAGAGATCCATATATATGGAGACTCCAAGATTATTGTGGATCATGTTAAGAGAAATGCCAACATAAATTAGCCCTCCCTTTTGGGATGGTTAAGGAGAATTGATTGCCTCTGGACAAAGATAGGACGTCCTCCTATTAATTACATAGGAAGAGAATATAACCAGACAGCGGATTTTCTCTCAAAGAAGGGCCTTCTGGGTAAAACGGGTAAAGTTCAGATGGTCATTTACATGGAGGCACAACAACCACACTCTATGGTTTTTTTCATTCCCCAGATAAGTTTTTACATCAACGATTCTCGATCTATTATTGCTTTTTGATAAAACTGCTATTTCCATACTTGTATGTGTAGATTATTGGAACTGTAAATATGGACGGTATATTTTTTCTGTTTCTTTGATAGTTCTGATGATGATTTAGAAGGAACAAACATTTCTAGGATGATCTTTTTGCTTAAGTTTATTTTCTTAAGCAACAGGATTATTTCTGGGTTTTTGGGCAGTTTTGAGGGGATTGACTATTTCAAGCTATTTGGTAATCTGGAATACTACAGTGTACATTCTGGAAGACAATTGATGTATATGATCCATCAGTTTCTTATTATCTAATATACAACTTTTTTCATACTAAAAAAAAAAAAAAATACAATGCGTAGATTGTGTTTGGGGTCGCAAGGATTAGAAGTATCAGCACCGGGTTTGGGTTGCATGGGCATGTCTGCCTCCTATGACCAACCAAAGCCCGATGGAGAAATGATATCTCTCATCCACCATGCCGTCTCCAAGGGCATCACTTTTCTGGACACTTCAGACATTTATGGGCCCTTCACCAACGAAATCCTCATTGGAAAGGTAGGACTACTTGCCCCCTCAAGGGTTTCTATTTTCCTTAGAATTACCAATGAATTTATGTGGATCTTAACTTGAGATTTTGAATCACACTTGCAAGGCATTAAAGAGATAAGAGACAAAGTCCAATTAGCTACAAATTTTGGACTCAACTATCTAGATGGAAAATGAGAGATCCGAGGAGATCCTGCATATGTTCGCATCTGCTGTGAGGCAAGCTTGAAGAGACTGGATGTCGAGTGCATTGATCTTTATTACCAACATCGGATTGACAAAACAATCCCAATTGAAGTCACGGTATGTATGCATATCATCGGTTGAATTTCTCTCTGTTTGGGTGTATTTATCGTTGGTTTGTGTTAGGTTTAGTCTTTATTAAGTTTTTTCTGACGAGAATCCATGTAACATAATCACTCTCTATATTTAGGCTTAAGAGAGTCTCCCACAACCTTGGTAGCATCATCCCACACTCACATAGATAGTTTTTCCATCCAACATTGAAACATCTTAGCCTAGCTCAATTTAGCATGGAAAAAATATTGTTTGGGTAACATGTTTAATAAATTTATTAAGAACATTTGTTTTCTTAAAACCATCACATGGATTAGATCATTAACCTTATCACATTGATTAGATCATTGACCTTATCACATTGATTATATTGTATTGTAGGAATAGTTTACACTCTTGGGCGTTATAATTTGAATTTGTGGAAAGTACTTTGTTTCACCTATTATGCATAGAACACCAATTCGCCATAGCTCTTAATTTACTTGCCACCCATTATCAATTATTTCAAGGATTGGGTGAGAAATACACCCTTTGCAAGGATATACACTTTTTTTTTCAAGTGAAGAAATCTGGAGCAGCTTTTAGGCATTCATAGTCCTGCTTGGGATTGGACCACGAGACTTATAGGAACCAAACCTCCCCACCTATCCATTGGTCCACATCCTCAGGACTTTTGCAATGACATACACTATAGTATGTATGTTAGTAACCATCTTGTCCAATGGCATGCGTACTTACATACATACCACACTATAACGTACCTCACTATAATATGCATAAGGTTCACCTATGGTTTACATATTGGTTGTAATATGGGTCCATTGTATCATTTATGGGAATGGGAGATTTTTAGCCATGCAAAAACTTGGGATTCCAATGTTGCAATAGAGGTATGTTATATTTTTGTTGTTGAATATATAGTTACAATAATTATCCCCATTTGCTTTTCTTATTGTCTACTCAATGTTAAAGACTTGTAAGGCATCCTTTAAGGAGTTAATGTTAGGGAAAGAAAAATGTTGTAAAATAAATAGCACTGCAACGAACAAAAACAATGCCTCACAATCATTGGGGAAAGAAAAGCACAATAGAATACTTAACACTACAACAACAAAAACAATGCCCCGTAATCATTAAGGTCAATATGCTCAAACATTAAGACAAATAATTTCACTGATTGATTTTTGATCAAATATTATTGTAGTAAGAATGTGAGTCACTGAGTCAAATTGGAAAACAATAGAAACAAGTAGAATATACATGCCCTATCAAAACTCAATCAAACTTGCCATGACTAGGTACGAATAGAAAAACTTATGGATATAATTTAAAAGTTTAATACATCTATAATGGATAAATAATAATTCTTCGACATTCTCTCTCTCTCTGAGGTGATTTTCCTATAGCATGTCTGTAGTGGGATTCATAGTTTTTTTATAAGATTTGATGCATTTATTAAAGGGTGAAATGTCAAGGAAATAGTTTTTGTTATAGAAATTAATTGGTGTATGGGCCAAATATAGAGCATAATGAAGAAATCTAAAACATGGATCCTAAAGTTCCAAGCCAAAGCACACAAAGAACTTGCTCATTGCAATACACGACAATGTTTTCATTAATTGATGCTTGTATTATATCTAAATGATATGTGCAATTGCTAGTAAAATGGAAGATTTTTGTAAGAGTAGGCTACTTCTGGACAAGTGACATCTTTCATTAACCTATAAAGAACATCTAAGTGTTACAAGCTATAAGTACCACATAGATGTGGGAGTTGAAATACACAAGATCTCAAATTTTGCTAAGCATAAAATTTACTGAGGAAAATTATATATGACATATGCACGACATATGCAAATAAAGATGATTTTAAGATTTATACTACAATACATGAGTTCTCAAGGAGCGCCTTTTTGCTTTTGAATTGTCCTCAATATTTGTTGTATATGGGGGGATTTCTCTCTAAAGTATGCTCATAGAACCACTTAGCTTGCAAATGTAGTTTTCCTTTTCTATCAACTTGTTATGTTTTAGTCTATTTGATTTTTGTTTCCCATGCCCTTGTATCTAGCTATGTGTCTTTTCCTAGAGAATTTTAGACACTTGGAATAATATCTTGGGGGTGCATAACTTGTTCCTCCTCCTCTAAAGGCATAAGCTCATGTAATTAGTTTAGGTTTCGAATGTTAGCCACATAATGAATCTTCAGATAGCCAAGAGTTTGAGAAGGAAGTAACTCACTCCAATGGCTTACAAGATGCTATACAAATCATATCTAACAGACTTTAATTACATGGGGTTTCTAATACACTAATGTCAAGTGTATGTGTGAGGGAGTGGTTGAGATGGCTTGCTATTTGTTTGTGGCTTCATTCTTATATTAGATTATTTAATGTTTGATATTTTGTGTGCAACATAATTTATTTGCTTAAAATTTTTGTTAGTGTAAGTACTTGAACTAGGGTATACATTCCTCATTGTAAATGTTATATTTCAACATGGCATGGGATATATATTTAGAGAGACAAGCAACTAGTTGTCCTCCCTACGTAATAAACAAGGGTAGAAAATTGGGAGGTCAATCACTACTTGAAAAGGTTATGGAATGTCAAGGAGTGCAAGTGCAAGTGTTCAACAAATTGTGTCTTCTTGAGTTGGTAAGTTTTTTCTTTTCTTTGAACTCTTAATGTAATTACTTAGTACTCTTTGTAAGTTAATTTAGAAGGAGAAATTAAAGGATACTGGGCTGGCTGAATTTTCTATAGAAGTTATTGCTTTTAATAAAAAAATTATCGTGTTACATTATTGGTCATTGGTCATTCTTTGAGCATTTTTTCTTAGGAGCTACATGTACTCCTTGATACTGGGCTATAAATTGATGGCACTAGATGGAATCTTGTTCAGAAAAATAAATTTTGATTTTTTCCTCATGCTTCCCTTCTATTATAAGATCTAATACAATCTTGACATCTTACAAATGATCCTACTTTGTTGGGTTGTAATCCAAGGTGTCATTAAGGTATGCAATAACAAAACTCCCAAGGTAAGATCTGAAAGATGTTGTTGATTATGCTCATAAAGGTGGCAAGATAACTAGTAAGTCCGTGCAACATACAAGACCACTCAAAGAGCCCAAACTTGGTTTTGAAGTTTGTGTTCTAAACATCTATGAGTTCTATTTGAACTTGATGGTAGCTAGAGGTTGAATCAATTTCTAGAAAACAATCATCCCATTGGAATTGATTAATGATCTTACCAATGTATGGAAGATGATATTTATTTTCAATTGTTATAGTCTATGCATGGTTTGCTGCTTATCATCTCTTAAAACCATTTAGTTAAAAAGTAACTAGGGAGGGTATACTATAGGAGTTATTGAAGAGAGTCATGAAAACAATTTTTTTTTTTGAGACCCTTGCATTAATGTATTCAATAATTATCAAATAGGAAGTCATAAATTATGAAGTTCACACATAATTCTATTTTTTGGTGAAATGTCTTTTAATGCAAGTGATTTTAAATGTTCAAAGTCATTAAAAAATCAAAATGTTGTTTGTTTAGCTATGACAAACTTTATAGAATATCAAAACAACATGCAGATACATTTATAAAGTAAATAATTAATGGATGAACTGGTTAAGCAAAGAGGAAAATACAAACATCTCAAGGATATGATTGGTGATGAATTATTAGAAAAAGATGAGGAAATTTCTCACCTGGAATAGCATAGCCAAAACCTACTTTACTCAAATCAAGGAGATAAGATGAGATAAGATAAGATAAGATAAGATAAATATATTAATGTCCAACTAATGACTATAGAAGTATGCCAATGGGATTGTTAAGTAACATGTTGTCTAGATCCTATACAAAGCATGAGTGCTAAAAAAATTCTCATATAAAGCAAGAAGCGGGAAGTGAAATATAATAAAGTCTAATCTAAACCCTAGAAATCTAAATCCAAAAATGGAGAGGTGATCCTTGAGATAGATGTGCAAAGAGAATGGATCTAGAGTCTATGGTGCCAATAATATGAGATTACTTTGGTCCATAGGGATCATCTCTCCTACCATCCAAGGCGAAATAGAGAAAACTCAGATTAGATGTTTATCTGGAAGAAGAATCAAAAGAGGATCTAGAATGAGTGTTATGTTGTTGTCTAGAAGGAAGAACCTATCTTTGTGATTTCCAAGATATATTTTTGTCACTAATCTACCTGCAAATGTAATGCCCCATGTCCTCCCTAATCTAGGGTCAACAATATCCATTTGCTACTTGATGCCCCTAGTAGGGAGAATTGTAAAGAAGGAAGTGATGTTTTGGGTGGAATCTAATCCAGTATGTGGATGTGGCTAGAGTATAGAAGAGAAGATTTGAAGGGATTTATACAATTTACTAAAATATCAAGTGTAGGAACTGGTTATATGTGGAATTAAATTTTTCATACAATGAGTACTCACTCTGTGTTAGGTAAACTTGACTTGGGAAGAGTCAAAGTTGGCTATGTCATTAGTGGAGGTTTTGGGCCCATGGTTTTTGGTTGCTATTGGTAATTTTCCCATGGAATTCATGTAGTAGAGAATTTAAAAGGATGGGGGGAATTCATTGTAATGGCGCTAAGGAGGTGAGCCGTGAAGGCCCATTGGGTCGCGCTTGGCTAGGGTTTTGGCCAAGGGATCTAATGGAATTCCATTAGGATGGGGTTTTCCTAGGGTAAATTATGTGTATTGTGTTTAATATTTTATTTTTGTTGTTTATGTTTAGTTTTTGTCTCGGTAAATAGGTTATACTTTTTAGTTTACCCATATCAAAAAATTTGAAAATACATGATATTTTTTTTTTCCAAATCACGTATTTTCATTTTCTTCAGTGTAAGTCTACTCAGAAGTATGTATAGTGGGCACTCATTAGATGAGGAATTTAATTCCACATCCAACGAGTGCGTATAATTGAAATTAGAGTAAAATTGTAAGGAAATACATTGGAAATACAATAATAAAAAAATAGTTTTCCTTCTTTTCCTTTGAAAACCAATAACTCTTATTTTTATTATTTTTCTTAGGAGGCCCATTTTAGACCTCAAAAGTCGCCTAATGCTTTGGGAAATGAAGAGAGGCTTCTTGTGGTGATAAGAAGCCTTAAGATTGGGGTAGGAGGGTTGAGTACTAGTGAAGGAATGCCAAACTTTATTGTGAAGGAACTTACATTCATTGCCATATCATTTGTTCATGGGATATAATCCATAATTTGGGGAAGGTGAGGTTGGTCTGATTTGATGGGGATGGGACTTAAGAGAATCATCCAAAATGACGGATGAAAGATAATTGTATTTAGAATTGGTAGAATCAAGGCACGAGAATTGGGAATCAAAGAGGAGAATCTAGTAGAGATGAGAAGTAAAGATGTTAGGATCTGACTTATCAAAGAAGAAGGTTGTTCAAGGTGGGCCCAAGGGAGGGGAGATAGGGGAGGGCATTGTCAACCCAAATGAAGAAAGATAGAAGAGTGTGGTTGGCTAAGATGATGGAAGTTACCTATAGTCTACTGGAGTTGAGCCTCATTGAACAAGATATAAGTCTACTACACTCGCCCCTCCACCATGAAGTCAATAAGTGAAGAATCAAGGCTCCAAGAGCAAGGAAGGCCATTAAGGATAAGTATCTCATCAAATTC